>CM021734.1:25336941-25687497 GCA_011075105.1 Heteronetta atricapilla | reverse complement strand
AAAAAATTAAAAAAAAAAAAAAAAAAAAAAAAAAAAAAAAAAACAAACAGAACAATCAGACAAAAAACACTATGAACTTCCTGAACTTCCTTCAACCTGTAACATTTTACCCTCAAATGGGTTCCATATTTCAATAATTTTAATCATTTTTCAATCATTTTTTAAAATTTCAAAGTAGATAACTTGAGTTATACAGCATCCAAAAAAAAAAAAAAAGAAAAAAGAAAAAAAGTGTCTTATTAATCTTGAAGAAAGATAAGACCAACAAGAGCCTCTGAAGTTTATCCAAAAGCTAGTGCAAAAGTATTTTAGTTGTGAGACCTTCAGGTAGAGTAACAACCTGTTTCTCTACACCATACTGCTGCTATGTACACTTATTATTTCCTTATTTGTACCCTTCTGTGAACCTTTCTTTTGCTGCTATAAAATGACTAAGAACTTTCATTTTTCTCTGTTAGCAAGATACTTTGCTTTTCCCTTTAAACTTCAGCTTCTAATATAGATGACTTAAATCCAAGGTCCCTCCTCATTACAGGAATTTCAGTTGCAGAGTCAGTCACAACAAGCTGGTTGCCGAAGTGCCAGGCTGGGTAACCTCTTCAGGGTTCTTACTGAAGTAGTAAAGATGTCACAGGAAGAACAAAAATGGAACTCAATTCACTACAAAAATTACCTTTGAACTGAAACTTCTATGGCCTTAGAACATCCTGACACATGGGAATACAGACATCCAAGGTACACATAGCATCTTGGTAATCCTCTTTACCTTGTTTTTCTTCCCAGAGCAATGGCAGCACCTGTTGACAGCAAATGTATACAGCTTGTTGACTGTATACATTTGCTTTATATCATATCCTAAATGTGCATCTGGATTTTTAAGTCAAGGCCAGCAGTCCTCCAGAGGGTGAGGTGATACCCCTCAGTTTCTGCTTGATCTTCCAACCACTTCCAACCAACCAAGTCATGCAGAACACGGAGCTCTCCCATCTGGCAGCTACACTGAAACCAACAGCCCAGCTGCAACTAGATCTTTTTCTGTACCTAGCACTCCACAAAATCACCAAGAATACAGAAATCCCCAGTCACATTCATAGCACAACAGAATAACCTCTACTACACTCTACCAGACTTCACCCTACTTTCTTATGCCCCCAGAACACCTCTGCACTCACCTAAGCAGTTCACACAGAACTGGAAAATAGGAAAGGACTAATTTCTGAAGAAAAAATGACTAATTATATATACATATTTATATACCTATACATATATATTTACATAGATAAGACATTAAAGAAGCTTATGTGAATGCAACAGTCAATATCACAACAGTCTCAACTACATAAGATATATCTGGTATAGCATCAGCATCTCTTTTCACTCTTCAAAAAGCCCAAAGATTTTGTATTTAATTTAACACACAATATTTCTAATAGGATATCAGGAAAAAAAAAATGTTCTGAATCACATTTCATGACTTGATTCTCTCTCCAGGGGAATCTTTAAATTGGACATAATAAGAGATCCAAGGTCAAAAGGGAGAAGGAGAGTCATGCTGTACCGTACTTCTCTCACGCACCCTTTCCTCTTGTATTTTCATTCATTTTGCAGATCAAAAAGGAAGTCACCAGAAATTCAATGTTCTATACCAATGACTCTCACCGAATTGCCTTGCGGTACAGGTCACATAGTTCATATACTCACCTCAGTTCTGTCTGCTCTTCGGTTTCAACTGACTGCTTTACACAGATGGTTACTTAATCCATCTCTGAACCTCTGCTCCCTACAGTTACTGAGTGTAGTGTCAGGATGCTACTTTTCAAAGAACAATGATTCTGATTTCCCCAAGTGCACATTACAATCTGCTAGGTTTGCATATCCAATTTATCACTTCATTCCTTGTCCAGAAAGGATGCTTCAAAATCACCCTTTTAGACTTATGTTACAGATGTGAACAATGAACAGAAATTTCACTGCATTTTAGTCATAAGCACAAATGATGGAGTACTTCATTGCAATATTAAATAAAATAATAAATATTTGTAGAAAACCCATAGAAAAACATTAACAGCTCCCTGTCTGTTTGAAGAAATAATATTATTTATGCAATTCATAATTCCACAAAATTGTGTGTCTAGACTTTGTAAAGTACTGTGGAACTCTTTCATACCAATGTGGTAGCAGAAACATATGCCTTAAAAATACCCTGGGACATATGAAAAATCATGCACAGCCAGACACTAGTTCACACCCAATGTCCCCGTAAATCAGGTCCCAAAGAAGAAATAATAAAATGGAGTTCATTCATATTACATGAAGTTGTCAGAAGAATGGTTTTGTATGTGATAGAATTTATTCATTATTATAGACAGAGATCACTGCTTTTATATCTAGTTTGCTTTTTAATTGAACACCACTCTATAAATAATTGTCCCTCTACGATGTGCTTTCCCCTGGCAACAGCTTCAAAGTTCAACTTCTCAGTAGCATATTTCTTACCAGATATTTTGTCCTGGGATATTTTTTTTTTAATGCTTAAAGTGTTATCAAAACTTAATCCATACAAAATACACCTTTTTTCCTTTATTTCTAGGGTCTCCGTCCTTTCAGCAGTGACTTCTGGCAGGAAGGTGGAAATTTCTAAGGGGTAGACAAGCTATTAAAGAACATATTACCACATTTAGCTCTGGAAAAAAATACATTTTGCATCTGGCTGAAAAGAGGAAACAAAATCTGAATTATGCATAAACAATGGCTAAATTAAAAGCAATAAAATCTCATCAGAAGATTAATTTCTCCCTCTTTTGAGGACTGCGGTGGGGAGGGAGGGAGGGATGATGCAGGAAGAAGGTTCATGTAACTGAAAATGCTATTACTGCTAGCAGGAATACAAGAAGAAATGAAGGCAATCCTCACTACAGTTATTTCAACAGTAATGATTTATTTTTGCAGCCTACATTTTCCTTCAAGGTTTAAAAATTTTATTTCCATAATTTGGTCACATAAACAATATTATTAAATTAGGTATTTCTCTCTAATTCTATCCCCTAAAAAGAGGAGATATGAATATTCGCTTCTCAGTGATTAACAGCTTTTGCTTTGCCCAGTGGCAAAATTAAGTGATAACAGGACATCCTTGCTTTCAGATATTCTTTTTTAGAATAGAACAGCATGGAGTAGTTCAACTGGAAAGGACCTACAAAGATCATCAAGTCCAAGTGCCTGACCGCTTCAGGTCTAACCAAAAGTTAAAGCATATTATTGAGGGCATTATTCAAATGTGTCTTAAAAACTGGCAGGCGTGGGACGTTAACCATCTTGCTAGGAAGCTTGTTCCAGTGTTTGACTACCTTCACGGTAAATAATTTTTTCCGAATGTCCAGTCTGAACATCCTTTGTGAGGCTTTGTGCCATTTCTGCACATCCTGTCATCAGTTACCAGCAAGGAGACTGGCACATCCCTCTCTGCTTCCCCTTCTCAGGAAGCAGTGGCGAGCAATAAGACCAATTCTTAGCCTTCCCTTTTCCAGACTAGACAACCCAAGTGTCCTCATCCTCGCCTCATAAGACTTGTCTTCCAGCTATTTTACTGGCTTTGTTGCCTTCCTCTAGATGCTTTTAAATACCTTAGCATCCTTTTTATATTGTGGCGCCCAGAACAGCACACAATATTCAAGGTAAGGCCACACCAGTGCTAAATACAAAGGGAGAAACACCTCTTTTGACCACCTGGCTATGCTGTGTTTAATGCATCCCAAAATATGGTTGGCTCTTCCGGCTGCCAAGGCACACTGCTGACTCTTTTAGAGCCTATGGTTAACCAGCACCCCCAGATGCTTTTCTGCTAAGATGCTGTCCAGCCATTCATACTCCAACTTGTATATATCCTTGGTATAGAGTTTCTTAAACAACATGGTAGTCTTCACTGTAAAGTGATGATTTAAAATTGAAATTCATCTATCTAGTCAATTAACTTGCAGTTCAATTCAAAGACTGCATAATATAGAATCATAGAATCATTAAGGTTGGAAAAAGCCTCCAAGATCATCTGGTCCAACAAGACAACCGAATTTTGACTGTATTTGAAGACTCACAGTTTTCTAGGTAAGAAACTAGAAGCATCACCCGAATAAGAAACTAAAAAAAATAAAAAATAAAAAAAGCTAAAATTGAATCTCCAAAACTTGGCTCTATGATAAATTCATGCCTTTAAACCAAAACAGAGGAGAAACGCAAGTTAAGTACTTTACTTTCTATAGCATCAGATTAAAATAACATTTACATATTTGCAGCAGAAACATACTGTCACCAACTGAATTAAGTTTTCAAAAGCCAATGAGCAACAATTGTTGCTGTCAACTTGTCAAGTAAAATCAAATTAAATGAAAACCTGAAGCATTAGCACAGAAGTAGAGGCGTTCAAAAAAAACCAAACATGAATAAGAGAAACTTAGTTGTGGGAAGTGAAGGGTATTTTTGAAAATATTATGAAAGTTGTATCACAGAGATTTGAGAACAGGTGCTTTGTGAAAAAAACTAATTCCAGTGAACTTAACAGTCTGTTTATTTTTATTTATGTAAATATTTAGCAGATATTATTACAGATACATAACTTTTCTTTTACAGACTGAAATCAATCAAGTAATTACTTAAGTTAATGAACATACCTTCTATTTCTTATTAACACAGTAACTTTCAATTAAGTTCTCCATAATTAAAGCGGTAGAAAGAAAATGTTTTAATGCAGTACTGCCTTAGATTAGTTCCTATTACGGCAGCAAGTCTTGAATGTGAAAAGGTTGAAGCCAATTTTTTGATAAATCCAGTACTGAATTATCACTGTATTTCATCTTGGGTACCACAATGTGAATCCAGAAGTTATCAAATGAAATCATTGTATTTTCAGGTGAAACACAGAAAAAGCAATACTTGTTTTCACACATGTGACAAAGTATTTAAAGGATCATGTTCCTAACTCTGTATCAATATTAATGTGAAAGGCCAAATTTGCATGCATTTGCAATAAGAAAGGCCTTACTTTATAACCAGAGGGCCTTAGTCTCTCAGCAATTATTGCTGCTATGAATAAGTACCCAGCGTTAATAATCTAATCACATTTTAATGTTTAATTAATGTTTTAATTTAAATGTTTTCTTAAGATCCTTACAGGATTGTGTGTATTTGGGGAAAAACAGAAACCACACTTAGTTTTTCAAGGACAAAGAAATTGGTAAACAGAAATCAAGTACAGAATTAACAAAGCAAAATGCAACTTTAATGTTACAGGAATAAAAACTAAAATGAATGACTAAAATAAGTATCTGCAAATTCAGGGAACCATGGAAGATGGTAAAGGAGCAGATATAGTCATTGCTACATAACTCAACATATAAGGACATTGTACCAATATCTACTATCTGCTAACAGCAGAAAGGTGATTAGCAACGGTATTTGTATGGACACTGCTTTGTAATAGAGTTGGTCTATGAACTGTGATATTTCAACAGATCAGTAGAAGTACTACAGATGCAAGACCACTGGCAACTTCGATCAGAAGACCATATGATGAAAAAGGCATGATTAAAATCTTGAGGTTTGGTGAAGATTTTTAAAAAATCTGAATGAATACACATCTACAAGAAACAGAAATTCCGCTACACAAATGACAGCACTCAGAGAAGCAGCATAGTAATCAAAACAAAACAGAACAAAACAATATAAGCAAACTGTACCAATAAATTTCTGCAAGTTTTTCTTCAATCTAAAGACTCCATAAAGCTTATTCCTTCTCATTATCGTATAAATCAGATCAAACTCCTAAAGCATACAGAAATGAGAATTACCCACTGCTCAAGTGAGCGAAAACTGCTGGCCCATGTTTTTCAGCTCTGTATAGAGGTAAGAATACAAAGTACAGTTCCAGACCAATAACCAGCTACGTGGATTTTGGGTACAAAACAACCTGCAGAGGGTAGTGGGTTTATGTGGCAAGGTTTTGGTAGCAAGGGGCCATAAGGATGTCTTCTGCAAGAAGAATCTAGAAGCTGCCCCATGTTAGATAAGGGCCCTGACACTGGCCAGAGCTGGGCCAATAAAAGATGTTGTTTTCACCACTGTGAGAGCAGAATTAAGAAAGGGAAAAAACAAACAAACAAACAACAACAAACTGCTGCAGAACAGCAGCTAGGAGAGAGAGAGCAGTGACAAACAGCCTTGCAGCCTTCAAGGTCAGTGAAGAATGAGCGGGGAAGAGGTGCTCCAGGCACACAGCAGCAGTTCCCCTGCAGCCTGTGGAGAGGCCCCTGGTGGAGCAGGCTGTCCCCCTGCAGCCCATGGGTCCCACACGGAGCAGATCTCCACGCTGCAGCCCGTGGAGGAGCCCCCGGTGGAGCAGGTGGATGTGGCCTGGAGGAGGCTGCGGCCCATGGAGAGCCCCCGCAGGAGCAGGCCCCGGGCCGGAGCTGCAGCCCGTGGAGAGGAGCCCACGCAGGAGCAGGGGGCTGGGGGGAGCTGCTGCCCATGGGGGACCTGTGCTGGAACAGTTTGCTCCTGGGGGATGGATGGACCCTGTGGTACCAACCCATATCTGGAACAGTTCTTGAAAAGTTACTGCCTGTGGGAAGCTCCGACAGGATCAGTTCGGGAAGGACGGCATCCCATGGGAGAGATCCCACATCAGAGCAGGGGATGAGAGTGACTGTGAAGGAATGGCAGAAATGAAGTGCTATAGACTGACCACAGCCCCCATTCCCCGTTCCCCTGTGCTGCTCAGGGGGAGGAGGTGGAAGAGGGTGGATGGAGGGAAGGTGTTTTGGGTTTCTTTCCTTTCCTTTCCAGACTCCCTACTCTGAGTCTGTTTTGCCCGTCACAATAACTGTTGAGCAATCTCCCAGTTCTTATCTCAACCCCTGAGCCCTCTGCATTGTATTTCCTCCCCCTTTCCCTTTGAGGAGGGGGAGTGAGAGAGTGGCTGAGGTGGAGCTTGGCTGCCCACCCAGATAAAACCACCACACAGAGAATTCCAAATTCCAGTTCAAAGTTCTCTGTTACACAGTTGAAATTTTTTAACACTCTACTTATACTGAATACATAGGAATCACTGGCAACCTATTTGAGTTGCAGATCTTCCTGAATAGAAAAGATGCACTTTCTCAGTCAACTTGAAACAGAGCCACAGACCAGGTATCTCTAGGCTTCTCTTGTTTTACTAAGAAATCCCTTATATGTGGATGAGATAGCCATACTGAATAAAATGTTCTTAAGAAAAAAGAATATTTAATAGGATAAACTGATTACAGATACAAATTATAAATTTCATGAAATTCATTTTATATTTGTATATTAAAGAGTCCAAAAGATCTGGTTACGCAGAAGATATTCAGTATTTAATTTCTTTCTGAAAATTAAAGACAGCTATGTTGTTTTGGACTTCCTTATTATACCAGATTATTTTTAAACCAAACTGATTCAACATCTTTTGCTCATCTCTTCCATTTTGTCAAATTCCACTCCACTAAACAAAGTTCCACAGAATACATTTAATATATCCAAATAAAGAAAATTTGCAAATCACTAGGCACCATGTGCACTGACCTTCGCTCTTCCTTTGAATTTGCAGTATGGTTCATTCTAGTCAAGCTGTTGAAACATTTGTGCTATAATGCATTAAATTAAGGCAACCAGCTGTGATGTTTAATTTAAGCTAAAAGTTTATGATCTACAAATACACAATACCTTAGGGAATAACTGATATTTCATGTTACTAAACTAAATGAATTAAAAAAAAAATAAAAAAAAAAAATAACAAAATGGTTAAAAAGTTCCCCACCTTTTACTTGGAGCATATTTAGTCATTTAAGCTTTGGGTCCTTAAAAAGCACAAGCATTCAGTCAAAAATGTGTATTATAGAAAATAAATGAACAACCAGTTCCATCCTTCTCTGAATGAACAGATCTGAAGCCTTCTGGTCTAATGTGCTGTTATATTTTAGCCTTCATTATGTGTAATGGAGTTTCTCCATTTGCGAGAAAGCCAGAATTAGAAAAAGTCATTAGATTTTTTTTTTTTTTTTTTTTTTTTTTTTCCCATAAAGCAACGTTTTTAGCAGATATTTTGTCCAAATAGGTATGGTACATAGAGCTGAATAAGAATTGGAACAAAAACAAACAAACAATTTTCACAGATACGGTACAAAGAGTTAAATAATAATTGGAACAAAACCAACCAAACAAGCAATTTTCTTTAACTATCAGTCTTAAAGGATATTTCCCTCCAACAATGTCTAAACCACTATACTGGTCTTGACAAAGGTAATGTGTAACAATGGAAAGACATAACACTCTATGAATGATTCGGTAACGATGCCTTTGGAATGTTACCCAAGAAGAGAATATAGAAAAAAAAAAAAAACAAACACCCTAAAATATGACTACAGATCAGATGAAACAAATACGAAAACTAAAGTAAGGAAGTTGAAACTTCAGGTTACAGGTCTAGAAAAGGAACAATCTGAAACAAAGTCAGCAAGACTATGGATACATGGCAAAAAACATTGTGCATATTAACTAGCTGAATACTATGTGCGCTGTTATTCTAAAAAGCGTAAGCGACACGTGATGGTTTATATAAAAATAATACATAAAACATATATTCCAACTTGTAGGATGCATCAATAACTCTTTCTTAGTATGTGCCTCCAGTAAATTAGAAAGCTGATTTTCACTGATACCAAGCTGTTCGAGGAGAACTCTTTAAATTTTCTTGGTTACACCTGAATTTGTCCTCTGTAAGAGCCAAAACACCCACACAACATCAGCAAAACAGTAGATGAGATCTTTGTGTTTACTGCAAACCTTCCAGTCACAAGCAATGTCATGGGCAAAAAGGATTCGAGTAAAAAACTGTACTGTAAAGGACGAAGCTCCACCACAAGGGTAAAATGAAGCCCTTCATATTTCTAGCACAGGATCTACATTAAGGAGGCAGATATTGAAAAATGAACTTTATTAAATCAAGGATTTTGTAGTTTTATTCTACTTATCTTAGTGCAGCTACCATTGCTGGATAGCAAAATAATTCTACTACAACAAAATCTCTCTCAGAGATTTTGCTTCTACTGAAAGATGTGGTTTCTAATATATATTTTTTTTGACAAACAGAATTCTCATTATTATTTTCACAAGTAATGAGAAGATCTCCAACTTTAACATCCAGAAACTTCCCCAAATTTTCAATCAATAAAAAATTTCCATTTCTATTTCTCTAAAATCATTTTAATCACCAGGCTCCTTTCCTATCATATTTCAGTCATTCATGATTCCTGTTGGCAATTTCATCAGTCAAAGAGCTGAGAAAGCCATGCTATTTGAAAAGTAGATTACTACTACTTTTGTGATAAAAATTGTGAACATCTAGAGAAAGATGAAAGCAAGGGCAGAATCAGCTGCTTTCAACTGCATTTTGATACTCATGTTATCAGAAGAGCTATACTGACATTTGAGAATTGGAGATTACCTGATACCACATACATTTATGTTTTCTACAATATATACTTCAAAATCTTTCAGACTTAACAGGAAAAGCAAAAGAAAAACAACAACAACAAAAAAACCCACACACAACCTTAAAGCAACTGCAATAACAAAACCAGTAACTTTCAAATGAAAACCTTGTGTTTAGTACTTGGCTTGATCTTCAGTAACGCAGCAATGAAGTGACAATCACTTAAACACTTGTATAAAAGTTTATGTAAACCATATATTGTCTGTATAATTTCAAGCACACATTTTAATTTCACAGTGAATAATAGAATTTGTGAAAAAACGAGGTACTATGTGGATGGAGGACCTTTGAAGGCATAGCCCTAATATCTACCATCTCCAACTGGCTACAGTCTTTCTTTCAACCAGACACTAGTTACAACCCAGACAGGAACAAAACCAACCCCAAAAAAACTACAAAATGAAGATCCATGATAACTGTACTTGAACACAAAATCCTTGACAGAATTCCTTCTTTGTTTTCCTGCCAAATACTGAAGTCAGAATTTTATGTTACTCTGGTAACAGTGAATTAGATCAAGTGCATGTAAAAGTAGGCTTTAAATTCTGTTACAATAAATCACAACATCAAGAGTTCCAAAAAGCAGGAAAGGAATCTATAATTTAAGGTTTGCAAGGAAAATAATAATAATAATAATAATGTATTCCATGCAAATGTGAATTGAGCGACTTTTCTTCTGCTTTTAACTAGTTAATGATTAGCATTTTATTTCCAGCAACACTTTGCTTGATGTAAATACCAGCAAAAAGTACTGAAATAACTCAATTCTATTTTATTCTTTCCCTAAGAGGCTGAGAAAACACCTTAT
Organism: Heteronetta atricapilla; assembly: GCA_011075105.1. Classification (NCBI taxonomy): domain Eukaryota; kingdom Metazoa; phylum Chordata; class Aves; order Anseriformes; family Anatidae; genus Heteronetta; species Heteronetta atricapilla. The sequence goes on along the minus strand of CM021734.1, from coordinate 25,677,130 downwards.
TTTATTCCATGCTGGTGCTTCAGATGTGCAAGACTGCTGCTTATAGAGCTGAACTCCTGCTACTAGGAATAGAAAGTGTTCTTTCAGTCAATGACTTCCCATCCATTAATATAACCCCTGAGATGCCTGTCTCGGTACAACTGAGTTTGTACAAGTATTATTTCTTTATCATTCCAGGTTAGCAAAGTAATAAAGCCCGTGTTGAACAGTGGATATATACCATAATCTTACTTAAATTTCTTTTTCAAGTTGACCTCATCTTTTTCCAACCTACACTGAGCACCAGCCTGGTGGAACCTGAAGGGATAAGCATTTTAAAATGGAAACTCTTTCTTGTACAAAAATTATACACATAGCACGTAACTTCAGAAGTGTTCATTAAAAACACTTTTCTGGTGGACATTTGAAGATGCATTTTGCAAGGATGTTATATTGTGTAAAACAGTATTTGCCGTCAGAAGCACCTGAGAACATTGATAGAGGTACATATGAAAGACTGGACAATGATACGGAATGATACGGAATATACAGAATCATAGATTCATAGAATGTTCATAGTTTCATAGAATGTTTTGTGTTGGAAGGAACCTTAACGATCTAGTTCCAATTCCCCTGCCATGGGCAGGGACACCTTTTACTAAACCAGGTTTCTCTAAGCTCCACCCAATGAAGCCTTAAAAACTTGCAGAAACAGGGAATCCACAAATTCTCTAGGCAAACATAGGCCTTCCAGGGTCTTGGTATATGTTCAGAACTCTTGTGATAATTTATTTTCTATTTTCTCTTGTGGAACAAAACCAACAAGAATAACTAGAGCAACTATGAAACAAGAAAGTTTTCTGGGAAAAGTGCATCTTCCACAACTTCTTCTGTAATACTTTAAAGTATTTACCTAGCTTCTAACAAATAATTGTCATATTCTGAATTCAGTACTAAAGCAGTTTTGCTGACTAGAGGTTTTCTGAACGCTATCCTGTAATACATAAATCCTGTACTTTTCCACTTTCTATTTCACTTTTACTTTCTAGAAGGACCATGGTTTTCATAATTTAAATAATTTCCTACAAGCTTGTGTTCACTAAGTGTGTGTGTGTAACCTTTTTTTTTTCCAAGAGTTTCCATTTTTCACAAATCAATTTGAATAAAATTCCTTGTATTTTGTTAGGATAACTATTAAATATTACCACTTAAGATTTGACCCCCATTTTAGGAGTAGAATGAAGCAGGAGAAAGAGGGTGGTAGAAGTGATAGTTTTCCGTTAATCAGAAAAAATCTGTTTAGACGAAAATCATATCTATTTTATTAGATCTCTAATCATAGCTTTGTTATATGAAATGGCAGGGATGTTTCAGGAAAATATAAGTTCTGGTAATACTAAGAATTGCATAAACAAAGATTTCAGAGTAAACCAAAGTGAAAAATGTTCCATCTTCTCACCATGGGCTATATTATACTCAGGACTAAAATGACATGTACTCATAAGTCATGGAATCTCTTTCTAAAATACATTAGTGCTATATTCTAAGAAGTCTTGCTTTCTATAGAGTTATGTTTTTCCATAGATCTCAAGAAACAAGTAATTCCTAATAACGTAAAACTGGCCAACAGGCTTTCTAAACACATATAGAGTCATAGAATCATAGAATATCCCGAGTTGGAAGGCACCCACAAGGATCATCAAGTCCAACTCCTGGCACCACACAGGACTACCCAAAATGTTAGACCATGTGACTAAGTGCACAGTCCAAACCCCCCCCCTACCTCAGCTTGACACCATTACAGTGGGTCCTATCACTGGTTATTAAGGAGAATAGGTTGGCGCCTGCCCCTCCACAGCCCCTAGCGAGGAAGTTGTAGACTGCGATGAGGTCCCCCCTCAGCCTCCTCTTCTCCAGGCTGAATAGGCCCAGTGACCTCAGCTGCTCCTCATATGTCCTCCCCTCTAGGCCCTTCACCATCTTCATCGCCCTCCTCTGGACCCTCTCCAGCAGTTTCATGTCCTTTCTGTACTGTGGTGCCCAGCACTGCACACAGTGCTCGAGGTGAGGCTGCACCAGCGCAGAGCAGAGCAGGACAATCCCTTCCCTCAACCAGCTAGTGATGCCGTGCTTGATGCACCCCAACCACACCAGGCTTACACACACACAGATTTACAGCTTTATAACCGTACTGTGCAGTACAAATTCCTGTAAGGAAACTCCCTTTTTATCATACAGTTTGCACATTCAATAAGAAACCAAGTCCCATGGAAATATTGATCCTTCTCCACTTCAAAATACAAGCTTTGCTTGTTATTAGACTTCTATTTTTGTTCAAGAGACGACTAAACTACTTTTTAATTAAAAGAAAGACTACTGTTCTGTGAGTGTGGAATGTTTTTTGAAGTGTTGTCATCACTGCAAGTTTTGTTTTGACAGTTGAAAAACCCCTTTCAAAGTCATTTATTACAAGCCACTGCAGAAGTGGATTGCCAAACAAAAACACATGGCCAAACATATAAAACACCTATCTTTCGTAAGAAAAAGGATTTGAAGACTTCAGTACACTTTATGGGCCAGCCTTTCTCACTTGCTCTTTTGTAGTTCAAGGAGAGCAAGAAAGCGCTGGCAAGGAGTGAGAAACAGCTCCTTGCTCCCTGAGGGACCACCTGGGAGACCTCCAGTGGGCTTCCTGGGAAGAGGGTAGAAGAAGACACAGAACCTGATACGAGCAATATACACAACACGGTCATTGCAAAACATAATAAACATTTCTAAGCCTAATTTAAATGCATAGTGTCATCAGCCTATAAGAGACATATCACAGAGAATTGCTAATACTGGTACTTCATTCTCATCTGCAGATCTGGAGGAAGATTAAAAATGTATTGGGAGAACATATGAATACTTATGAGACATGTTAGTACATATCATTACCCATAGAGTCAGTGTTAATTTCTTAATTCCATATTAATAGAAGCAAGGAAATGGAAAGTGACAAAAATTAGTCATGCTGAATATTGATGGCCTTTTGGGTAGGAATATAAAGTGATATTTAAAGCATTTGCGTATGTATATAAATAAATATCTGTTTCTAGGTTAACAGTATATTAAAAAGAAGGATTAAAAATGAACTAATCTGTTTTTTTTACAGTTTATAAAATAAGGATAACTGCAATATTTTAGGAAATTTACTTTGTTCATATTTAATTCTACTATGCTCAAGCTCTAAAAATATATTATCTGTAGTCAAGTCTATTGTTTTTTTCTTTTTGTCATGTATAATAAACGAACAATGAAAAACCAGAGGAATGTTTGTTTTGTAGTTCAGTCTGCTAGACAGAGTACAGCTTTGCTTTCCTCCTATTTGGCCTCTATGAACATCAGCGTGTTTAACTAAACCACGGACATCTGTAAATACCCAGGGTCTTTCCTAATGCCATGTCTTTACAGACTTGATGGACAGATATGGAGTGGGGTACAACAAAACCAGTCTTTGGAATTGCACTCTGCAATGAGACTTTCTGAAGCCAAAATACAACACATCGTACTGTTTCAGATAATGCCTAACAGTGAAGAAAGTCCAGAGGTTCACGAACATGTGAAATTGAGAAAACAGGGAAAAAATCTCCAATCACTTCAGGAATACATCTGGAAAAAAACAACAACTAATGAATCGAAAAAATAACCAGGTTGTCTGAGACAATACTGGAAACCTTGAAAGGTGACCTCAATGAAAAGATGGTTTCTTCAGTATGTAGAGTGTTAAAGAAACTCTGTAACTTGAAGACTTCTCTTAACCATAGGAGAAGCATCTTGATATATGACTTGTCTGAATATGAATTTTAGAAAGACTGGAAACCTATAAATGTCTGTGTCATACTGATACAAAACAGTAGCACTACTCTACTTATCAGTGAGAAGAGATAGTTTATTACTACTTAGAAGTCTGATGTTTATGTTAGACCGATGGATGAGTTTCACATCACACTATGAGACATCCTTGTCTGTCCTTGCTCTTCTCTCCCAAACTCCCAATGTATGGCTGTTCAATTACACTACATCTCTTACATCCTGTCTAGCAGTTACGTGGCCACACAAAGAACTGGATCAGCTCTTTGATACAAGAGCAAACAGTATTTATTACTGTTGTATCCATTATACTCACATTGACGCTGTTCAGTCATTAGCCCTTAAATCAGACAGGAAGAAGGAAAGTGAAAAAAGAGACATCCCTCCCAGAAGCAGATTCTGCAGTCAGATTCAGTAAAATTGATTGACAAAAGTGTAATACCTACAGCAACCAACCATGCGTGTGAAGACTGAGATATTATTCAGCTGCTAACTTTCACCCTCTGGTGTTTCCTACCACTCATAAGTTGTGAGGAATGCTCAAGTGGTAAGCAGAAAATAAAAGAGGGATTTCTACACATACACATGTTGCTAAATAATGCCACTCACTGACAGAGGATACTGTGAATGGAGAAAGTATAGATGGGTTCAAAAATTCATTTGGTGGATTTGGCAAAGAAAAAAAAATCCAAACACAAAGATAAAACTTCAACTCAGGAAATTTCCAAACACCAAATTATTGCAAAATGCGAAGCCACACTGTGAAAAGCAGCAGTGCAGTATTTGTCCTTTCTTGCCTTTTTTCCCAAGGTCTCTGCTACTGACTCCTAGTGGAAACAGGACACTATGAGACAAACCTTTCAGTTGAACCAAATGATGACTGCTCTCAGATTTTTAAAAGTTATTCTTCTTAAATCCTTTTGTTTTTACGACCTGACTGCGAAAGGTACAAGCATTAGAAGGGCGCAGGCACTATAGCTTACAACGAAATTCCAGGGAAACTATAGCCTATTTCTGACCAAGAACTTAAACATATGTTTAATTTGAAGGTAATGCATAATTAAAATTATTAGAAGAAAAGCACAGTACATATTTAAATCATGTGTAATGCTCAAGTGCCTTGCTGCAAATGACCCAGAGGGAAGATATGGTACTGCTCATAAGCTTCCTTAGCTTTTGGTTTAGATTAACATCTGGCTTATTGTAAAGAAGAGCTTTTGCAAACGATTGACTCTGTCACTGTCTTAGACATTGGATGGTGCTTTAGCATATGTACAATATCAGTAATGCTTTTTGACAATAAACTCCAATAATTTCTGTCATTTTTCTGATAAAGGAGAGAGCACCAAAGTCATTAAATGAGAACATGCCATACATTATTTTTGTTGAATATGGTTAAAATAGTCATTTCACACATGTCAGTGTACAAATAGTTTGGGGTTATTCATCTGGAAGACGGTATTTTATATGTAGCTTATAATATGAAAAAAGTCTTATTTTCATATTCCACGACAAGTGTGTTTGGAAGCAGGTACTTCCTTTTTGGAAGAGAAATAAGCTAAAATGTTTGCTTTTTGCTGTATGTTACAAGACAGGATATTTTGCTTTCTCCATGTGGGTAATGAGACCTAAAATGTCAAAATGTAACTTATCTTAAATTACAAGAAAGTATGAAAGTTGCAGAGATGAAGTGTATAGAAACATGCCTGTTAGATAACTTCCTTGTATTTCTCTACTTATCTCTCAGTGGCAAAACATATTTGCTGTCTCATTCATAATTTTATAAACTACCCTTCCCCACATTGCAGTAACTTTGTTATCCCTATAAGATAATAAGGATATATTTTAATATCTCCCTAGCAAAATCAGCTTGATCACATTTAATTGCCTGCTACAGATACTATTTTGGCAATTTATTAAATTTCCAAAATTAGGTAAGTCTTTAATATGGTAATTGAAAGAGATATAGCACACCTTGACCAAAATACTTTGAATTCTGATGTTTCAGCTCCTCAGGATAGAGGCTGTTGATTACTGCACATCCTCACTAACTATTTTAGTGTCTACTCTCAGATAGTCCCTCTTTATTGAAGTAAGGTGAATGAATAATAATCAAGTCTTCTGTGGAAAAAATAGCAAAAGTAACATCAGGTGCTTGTATAACCACTCCAAACCACAAACATTTCTGAAAAACTTATTTTAATGGGATTAGTTTGATTAAAAAGAGCTATTCATATTGTTCAGTAAATAAGAAAATTTGCAGCTTCATAATAATAGATTTTCATTTCAGAATTTGTTTCTCAAAAGCTCAAACAAGGAAAAAAATGCATTAATCTCCGCAAACTACAGTCAAGAATGATCTTCAAAGCATTATTTAACTGTCACAGAATAACCAAAAATATTTTTCTGCTGATATCAAAAGACACTACTACAAGCTGCGTACCTTGAATGAAACATATCTTCAGAACCGTAAAACAGAAACATCTGAACAACTGATCAACTATACCTTGATTTTCAACATATTTTTTCCCTTATTCAACTGTAAATGAACTAAATCAGTTGCCATGCATAGTTCCACACTAGTTCTTTGTGCAGTGTATATGAAAAGGTCTTAAACTGTTAAGATATTTTAATCACAAAAACCGTCCTTAAAAATGTCTTTTTTTTTTTTTTCCAGTGCTACTTAATGCTCTTCCTCTTTCTACTAGCAGAAAATAGCCACTGAAAGAATTGAAGTCCTATAAGCACCCTGTATTCTGTGCTATGTTCAGACTAATTTATTGTAACAAGGAAATTTCTCTTCATACACAGAAAACCAGTAACATTATTGGGAAAAGAACAGATTTAAAATTGTTGTACTTCTTTGGCTTGTTTTGTTAGTTACCAGCTCTCCCTGAAATCCCATTTGCAGTCTCAGGAGGTAGGAACACAGAAGATCCAAGACCTTCAGGGTGAAGAATTCAGCAGCTGTTCAGTAGCAACTAACTCACCTGTTCCTCAGAGGTGGTGTTTTAGTTTGGAAAGCAGTTTTTTACTGAAGCAGATGGACCTGCATACTGTGCGTCGTGGCCTTTGCTGTGACTGCATTTACACTGATAAATAAGCCAACTGGTTAGTTTGGGTGGTTAACATTGATACAGCTCACACCACCGTGAGAGAAGCAGGCAGCCCTTGCTGACAGAACCTGCCCCTATGCGTCTTATAAATACATAGAATATAAAGTAACAGTGGTTAATTTTACATCATACATTAGTTTGCTGCTGTAGGTATAAGTCAGCTGCACTCAGCAGATCCAGCTATCCAACTTATCCTTTAGAGACTTCTGTACACTCAGGGTGCAATAAAAACTCTGCTATGAACACCATTCCACTCAAAAAGCAAGCTCTGCTGGCCTAAGAGATTTTGAAGGGTGGTAAATGGTTTCAAATGAGGATTTCTGTTATATAAAATTAAGTTTAATAATTTTGTACAGAAGAGAAACTGTAGGAACACAACCAAGTTTCCAAGCAACAATACCCTCTGAATTGCAAAGCACATCTCAAAGGGTTTAAGGGTACACCAATTTGGACTTTAATTCACTCTACTAGATGAGTAGACCTGTACAAGCATGAAGTCAATGGTTGCAGTCTAATGCAGTTTTTATTCTTTAACTCCATAATCATGGTCCTTTGACTTGGGGAGTTTGGTCATAAATATCTCCAGTAATCTCCACATATGTTTAGTTTAATAATTTAGTTTAATAATATTTTTTATAATGCTTTCCACGCTAATAAAGAAATGCATTTGTGAGCATTAAAGCAAACATTTATGAAATTATCTCAAAAATAAGTCTCTAATGTTTTATACATTAAATTAACTGTTGGAACAGTGTGCGGATAGTCAGCTCTGCTTAGTAACAAGTGGCTAAATGAAAAATCTCACTTAATGGGAAGACGATTTTCTATCCCACTAATTCATTTTGCAGTAATTCAGTACCACTGTATACATTTAATATCAATTGTCATTAACAATATCCCATTTAATGTCACTTGAAAAATCACAAGTTTCCTGCTTGTGATAGTACTTAATGCTAGCTATTATATGCTACAGAGACAGCTTTTTAAACTTCTCAGTCAAATGTAGTCTATTCATAATTTCATTCATTTTTTTTCGTTTCAGTGAAAGAATATTTGAAACAACAGCTTCAGAGGACAGGACTGAGAAAAGCAATATATGGTGCTAATGCCTCTGTAACTGTATTTCTAGTTTGAGAGCAGGCAATTAATAATCCTGTATAACATCAAAAAGAAATCCTATAACAATTACTTAGTATATTATCTGGTTTCCTTGCCAGCCTTCAGCAAATTCCACCACAGAACTACACTCTTCAACTACACATCCACCCCTGGTCCCCTACATAAAAGCACTAGAATTCAGTAGATTTCTCTTTCTCTACTTGTAAAATAAGAATACATTTTTCCTTTGTAGTGTTTAAGATGCAGAGCCAGCTTGCACTAACAACTTGTGCCATAGGTAAGAAAAAAGCTGGAAAATCTACAATTCTTTCAAGGTACTATATGTTCACCTTACTCAACCTTGCATAATTTAAATATTTTTAAAGCAGCCAGTTTCAAGAAAAATGAAATACTGAGAAGACATACCATTGAGTAAACAGCATGCAACGCATGAGGAACAAAGAAAAAAACTTTATTTTTTCCTTAACCTCTTATAAAAAGAAATGAACTCACAACTGCATGAGCCCACCAGCACCATCACCTTTAAGTAATAAGAATATCTTAGCAAAATGACAGTTTGAAGATTGAAACTATTTCATTTACTTTTATAAAGGCTAATATGAATTCTCATATGTGTATTTCAAATATATTTTTGTTCTTAAAGCACATAAGAAATGAAATGACTGTGTTTTGAAGCCTTTCCCAAAACACGTCCTGCTAAGACTATCACTAAGGTCTATGTGTAAAAAATATCTGTAGGTCTTTCAGCGACACAGCGTTTTGTAATGAACAGAACAACTGTGTCCTAAGACACAAGCGATTTCATTTTCTTCGTAATTGAATGTTTCTAATGTTTGAGAAACGTTAAACTAAACCCTTGACATTGTTCCAGGGCATGACCTCCCATTTCAGAGCTGTGAATAATGCAGTAAGACCAAAACTTTCCACACACCTCTTCAGGTGCCTGGAGATTCAGTTCAAGTTACCCGAATGAAATAAACCAAACTGCTTGATGCCTAATTTCCCCCAAGTTCTAGTAAACATAAAGCTTGTTGGAGGTGTGAGAAGCTCAGTGCATTCCTTAAAATTGTTTTATCACAGAATGGTTGAGGTTGGAAGGGACCTCTGGAGGTCATGTGGTCCAACCTACCTGCTCAAGCAGTGATACCTAGTGCAGATTGCCCAGGACCATGTCCAGGTGGCTTTTGAAGATCTCCAAGTGAGGATACTCCACCACCTCGCTGGGCAACCTCTGCTAGTTTTCCATCAAATTTACAGTAAAGAAGTGCTGCCTGATGTTCAAACAGAACCTCTGGCGTTTCAGTTTATGCCTATTGCGTCTTGTTCTGGCACAGGGCACCACTGAAAAGTGCCTGGCTCTGCCTTCTTCACACCCTCCCTTCAGGAATTTATACACATTGATAAGATCCTCCCTGAGCCTTCTCTTCTCCAGGCTGAACAGTCCCAGCTCTCTCAGGCTCTTCTTATAGGACATGTGCCCCAATCCATTAACCATCTTGGTGACCCTCTGTTGGACTCTTTCCAGTATATCATGGTCTTAAAAGAGATTGTTCAGGTAGCAACTCGAAGATAGAAGACAGACATTTACACTTGGATGTCCCAGTCCCTAATATAAGTATCAAAACTAAGCAGTGCTCATTTATTCAAGGTATTGATTTCATTTATTGCTTCTGCTTAAGATCTGAACACATGTATTCCTTGATTTATGCTGAATAGCAATTTATTCCACACACAGAATGACTTTTGGAATTAAGCATCACTCTGTATAAACGCAGAAATCAGATTTTGGCTCCTAATTTTTGAGAAATGTAAACCGAACAAAGATACAGAAGACCTATTTAAACAATGTACATAGGGGAAATGCACAGAGAGAAACAACACTGATAGAGATAGAAGGCAGAGCTGTTTGAATGAAATGGAGTTTAAATGGGAGCAGAGCCCCATCATTACCAGAAAATAGCAGTATAAATCTTTTCCACAGCAAATTTATCTTCTTTGTATCTGTGTTCACACAGGAAAAATCTGACCTAATCAAACAGACTTTTTGTCATCAACTTTTAGAACTGACTGGTATCTGCCTGTTGGAAACTGTAGAACTACTGAGGTTTTTAATATGATGAATCATTCAGAAATAATCAGAATTGAATGAATTCTGTGCTAGTTCACTGATTAACAGCAAATATTTATGCTATCACTCCACATTCAAGGTCCCATTCTCTGTTTAGATCTACACTGATATCACAATAGCATAAATGCAAGAATAATGTGACTAGCTGAATTTTTATAAACGAATTAGATGCTCTAAGAAAGGAATATATATATATTAAATATATTAAATATATAAATATATATATATATATAAATATATATATTTCTTTCCGGGATTTACAGTCACTGAAAAGCAGCAAAATATGGAGTTTTCTCTTACAGAAAGAAGGAAACTTTGGAACACCAACAGAGCATTTCATAACCTTTATTTCTTCAAATTTTGAAGAAAAAACCACTTTAAGTGCTTACTGAAGTTACACATCATGTGATAAAATTATGCAAACAATCCATTTCAGTTCACCTTAGAAAACTAAAACTAACCGTATATGGGATTATATCTAAGTGGCTCATCTAAGAGGCATTCGAGTACATCCAATTCGTATCATAGCCAAAGAGAAAAAGATCATTATCTTTTAGTCTTTTGACAGAAGTTCACTTTCACTTTATTCCGTGATACATGCTTCCAAATCTAAGACCATACCCATACCATTTAGTTCACAAAACAAGTCACCAAAATCTGAACCACCCAAGGGATGTATGCACATCAACATTTAAGTTCAGACAGGGTTTCAGAACGAGAATTCCCAATGAAAGGAAAATTCCCAGTTTGGTTCATACCAGTTAATGGCCCCTCGGTGTATGAACTCAGCTCCTGTCAGATAAAACTGAATAAAAATATGTTTTTGAGGAACACACTCAGTGCTCTTCAATGAGGGCCCAGTCCAGAGGATGAGATTTAGGAGTAAACCCCCAGAACACTGCATAGGGTGGATACTGGATCAACAGAACCAACTGTTACCAAACTTCAGATCCACTTTTACTACTGATGCTGGTAAATGCTACTTGATAGTACAGAAACAAACAGAGACTTATGCCATAAGCAACGCAGAAAACTTATCAGGCTACAATCACTGTTCTAGTAACACAGAATTTTGCTGTTAATCCATGAACTAACACAGACTCTGAGAAAAAAATAAAAATGAATAGTAATGTTGAAGTTAATTCTGAAAGTTTCAAAGAGCTTTAAACTGAAATAACAGATTTTTTTGACTTGATTTTGAATTTAACCCCGTTTCTGACTGATAAATTATTTCTGTCCTGGAAAAGAGCAAGTTATATATCTACATATTTCCCTTTTGGAGACCTTCAGGACAATTCTAACATAAAATAAACCGTGTATTAATTTAGTCATAAGAGTGAAATCAAAGGTTCTTAAAATCACTAGACCTACATCGCTGACCTGGGGGTACTCTTCTGGATTTTCATCTGAGCAAATTAGCCATGCTCTCACAGATGTTCTAAAAGAAAAGTTCACTTAAGAAAAAAGTTTCTTGTTGTGTAATGGATAGCCTTACAGAAGGATCTCAATACTCCATCAGTTCTTCCTAGTCCTACTTGAAATGAAAATGAGCTCTTCCACAAACCCAATGAATAAATAAAAAAAATATTTTCAATAAATATTATTTTCTACATAAAGGGTTGCACCAATTTTTTTTAGAATCTATGTTAAGTTTTATCTCCCTGATGTCAAGATACAATTTCACGTCTGGAATTCATCTGTAGAAAAGTACTAAACCCTTGTGGGAATGCATGCAAAAAGCCTAGTACTGCCGAGTTTTCACCCCTAATGAAGAAGTCCATACAGTGGTTTTAGTGGAGTTTACCATTATATTTTATGGTATTTTAAAAGAAGGGTCTGAATGACATTGTATATTCAACTGTACTTTAAAAAAAAAAAAAAAGGAAAAAAAATGTGCTAAATAGACTGCAGGGGCACCTCAGATGATCATTTGGAACTCTGTCTTCTAAAGCTTAAAGGGTAATGTACTGTTTTAAACCCCTGTGACACCATCTCTCCATACTGAGCTAGCTTTGTATCTCTCTGGGTACTCATTACAATACATTCCGTATATACACAGAAAACACCCTGTCTATTAAAGTATAAAATTTCACTTTGCTCTTGGTGTTTTAACTGTCTCTGCCCCAAGAGGAAATATATATATTTCTTTCTTTTCTTGACAGTAAAATTGTAGGCTACCAAATTCATAAATATAATGATATAGTTTTGGCAGGGTGAGACTCCTTTGGATGACCATGGAAAGTGAGAGATACAAAAGAGCATAAACTCTATTTTTCTTTCATTCTTGTTAACCTCCCCTATGCCTGGGTGGACATAACATGCAAGCATATATACACAACTATAAAATCCCATCATCAAGAGAGTCGGCAATAAAAGGGGTGTCCAATTACTTTTCTTATAAACAAATTACTTACTATACTTAGGTTTTTGCTAACTCCTCTGTCAAAAGTCACATATTTTGACTTGATAAAACATTTTTTCAGAACAACAGGAACATACCTTCAAGCTGATGTAAGTGCCTAAAAACCACTCAAAGTCATTTCCTACCTAAGTTTCACTAGAGCTTTAATGTTTTTTAATGCATTTCTGATTCTTCGGGGTAGCTAAAACATTACAGGATTCACCTCACTTGCAGTGAAAGGGGCAGTTATAATCACCTCCAGCAGATGAATTTGTGAACAGAAAAGAAAGATTCTCTAGGATTCAAGCACACTTTTTTTTCAAATCTTCCATAAAGGCCATCTATCATTCTGGTTGATTTTGTGACTGCCCTTTCAATAGCTTCTATTGTGTACTTCAGTTACCATAAACCAAAAAAAGTTTCATAGAACAAGAAGGATTACTAACCTTCCAAATAATACTATTTTTTATTCATTTTAGCATGTGAACACTGTTGTTATTTCACTTCAGAATGACTGTTTTTCAATTTTCTACTCAAATAAAGGTGGGGGGAGTTGTGCATGTTTGATGGCATGTGCCATTGTCAACCTTTAGTTTTCTTTTTTTCCAGGCTGCTGTTAAAAGTACAACATCTTTCTTTTGCTTATTTGTTTCAGGAGGTCACAGCATTAAATGAGGGGTCACATGCAACTTAGGTAACATTAGCTTTTTTTGCACTCCCCTGTTTACAGGGCAGTACACAAATCTTCCTTAAATTCAAACAAACAATCTGATCTAACAAACAACAAAGTAAGCTGCACACAATCTTTATATGTCAAGTATTACACTAATATACCTGTCTATCAAAGCATGTTATTAAGTAAATGAAGCATTCTATTATTCTACAAAATGGATACTTATACTCTTCCCCTCTAGGCATTCCCTGACAGGACTTGCTGTAAATCAGCAAGGCTCATCAGCACATCAAGTAGCTACACTTCTGTGCATCAGCTAAAGACATAAGTTTTATTGACAGATAAATCACGAGAGGAAATGAGAGCTTTCCTTCCTCTTCTCATTTCACACGGAAGTTTTGCACAGAAAGAGGGTATATCAGCTCTGATTTCAGTCTCAGATACAGTCTTGCACTGAAAAATTCCTAGGTTTTTGCTTTGTCAGGTACAGGACATTTGTTAACTGTAATTTGAAGAGAAGACAGAAGTTAAAAGTTATAGAACAATGCAGGAACTACTACATTTCATCGTTCATCATGTGCTTACAGGGTTATTGAATGTTATTATCCTATGTTGTATTTACTCATGTCAGTATATACAAGTACAAAGACTCGAGCACTACAAAACACAAAAGAGATGCCAACAATTAATACAACTATGAAAAATAGATGAGAAAATCATAACAAAATGTAAAGTAACCAGGGTGGACACTTCCTTAATATTCTTCACCAAAAAACATTTATAAATATACAGCCTGAAGTCATTAACGAGAAAGCTGATCAAGAAATGCTAGGCATTCACAAAGCTAAACTCATGTAGCTTGCAAGTGTAAGCTATTTTATTTTTTATTTTTATTTTTTATTTTTATTATTAAGACCCCTTTGAAAGATGTTGTTCCATAGGTTAGACATATGGTACAATATAGTTATTTAGAAATGTTCAGCAAACAAACCTACCTTTTATTAACATTTTATTTGACGCTTTTAGTGTGCACCGGTGTTAAGTATACATAAAAAGCATACATAAAAGTCTGAACAGCATTTCTAAACTTAGGTCACACAAAATCCTCTCCCTATATACTAGTAGCCAGTGGGGCAGGAGGCAGCTACTCTCCTGGGAGAGGTTAATAGCTTCTTTATCTTTCTAAACAAACTTATTTCTGATAAACGTCATTAGCGTGAGATGTCCTTTCTGTTAATTATCTTATATGCTAAGTCCAAAGATGATTAAACTAAATAGCATTCTGTGCAAATGGATCATCCATACTGATCACTGAAATTATAACAGCAGGACATAATTATTATGCCTGTCTATGCATACTGAATAAAATGGTCAAATATTTAAAGAACTTATGTCACAAAGAGCCTACCATTTTTTTAATTTGTGTTAGTCAAAGCAGTGGAAAAACAAAGTAAGAAAAAAATGAAAAGGGATCTGAAGAGGGATCCCATAAGTCTTATTTTAAAAAGAGAGTGATTGTTTCATTGTTACAAGGCACATAAATGTCCAGTTGGTGCACCATGGAGAAACTTGGGCCCCCTCTTCTCACCTTGTTGAGTTACACGGTCACATGCAGTGCCAAAATTCTGAGCTGTAATCACTCATAGAGTGCTGAAAAACCTACACTGAAAAAACCTTCCACTTCCTCTTTCTCATTTTTGTATCATTTCATCTACTTTTAATTTTATACTGTCACATGCCCTTTACATTAAAAATATTTGTACATACATATTTTTTTTCTTAAGAGACCTATTCCTAAAATTATGTCTTATGTCCTTAAAGATATATCCTATTTCAACATTGTATACTGTACCTTTGGCTATCCCAAAGGTGCAATTAAACAGAGGCAATGCTGGATTCTTAGGTCTAAAGGATACCTTCTAACAGGTCTTTGTGTGATTTTCTCACAGTCCGGTGTATATCTATACATATATATTGTGTATGAGCTTTATTCCATTTTACTTACCAGCAAAGCAGTAGATACAGGAGAATACACATCTGTCCTGAGTCTTCCTTTTCCTGTCATTTACTTTAAATATGTGAATCTATCTAGAGAAAGAAATACTATAGTATCTGGTAGAAAAGATGTTTGTGATGGTAGTTTCTAAGAGATGTTAGTGCCTCAGTCTCAGAATTAAACGTTATCCTGGATTGTTGTCATTTGTCCTAGCTGGTAAAGCATTATTTGCACCTTATCCACTAATGTGAAAATATTATTCAGCAGTGTATCCTACATAGTCTCAACTCCTTATCCTGGCCTGAACCCAGATTTTAAAATTTCGTATAAGTTCCTATTTTCTTGTAAGTTATATATTCTTGTAAGTTCTTATTTTCTATAAATTCCTAAATAACAGTTTGATATCAGTTATACTTAGAAGACATGCTAGGAGTCTGATAACTAACTAGATTTTTTGGGTAGCAACCATATGAAAGAAGAGTTATGTTTTTAATATGCACAGTGCTGCTTAAAATATGAAAATGATAATAAATAATAAAAATATGATTTATGTTCAGACTCTTAAGTCAGAAAGATTCAAGAAACATTTTCCAGATGTTTCAGTACAGGTTCTAGGAATTTTTAAAGACAGCACTTTTTGCCGCTCTGTCAGGGTTCTTCTTTTCTGTGCAGACAGATAATCTGATGTGGATGTAATATTCACTTTCCTGATTCCCTGTAA
Source organism: Heteronetta atricapilla (assembly GCA_011075105.1). Classification (NCBI taxonomy): domain Eukaryota; kingdom Metazoa; phylum Chordata; class Aves; order Anseriformes; family Anatidae; genus Heteronetta; species Heteronetta atricapilla. Next base: position 25,661,145 of record CM021734.1, on the reverse strand, counting down.
GTTATGGATATTTTGCATTTCCCAGTTTATCATTACCTTACCAGTTAGGATCTCCTTGCTTTCCTCTCTCTCTTCTTACTTGATTTTGCAGGGGAAAAAACCAACCAACCAAACCAACAAAAAGGTAATAGCAATGTATGTGAAAAAAAGCCCTCTAGCTGGATACTACTTCAATTTTTCTGGCTAAGCAAAATGGTCCATGTTTTAAGAGCCAAAAAATCAAAAGAAACAGACACATGCTACTAACTCCGATTTGACAATTAAAGATCAAATAGTAGTAGTGAAGATGTCTCAATAAGCAACTGCAGGATAGAAGGAAAGGCATCATTCCAGTGATTCTGAACTGAAGGGAGATAAAAGCAAACATCTTTGTCCCTTAGGATCTGAATTCCATTTCCATAAATTAAAGAAGATGCAACAAAATAAATTCCACAAAATGCCAGAAACTGATCTAGCCTTGCTTATTCACACTGGCTGGTAAGGCTCATTTGCATAGCAAGTTCTATACGCTGAGTACACCTACGTCTGCAGTGGTCTTAGAAGGTAGGCCTGGTGACAACCTAAAAAATCCCCATTCTCTTTACATAACCCTTCTTTCAAAATCTGTAACTCTGCTTTTGCAAGTAATATAATAAATATGCATGTCACTTGAGCAACAATGAGCTCTCCCACTGCTTTAGATCATCCTTTAATTGCACCATTTTTTATTTTTCCAGCCTATTAACCTGAACTCCTCCAGAAGCACAGCAAATACGCTGATACAAGTTCACAATACGGCAGTGTATTTATTCCTTCTCGTCACCATCACGATTAGTCCAATAGATACACTTGTTCTTCCCAAAACTGTAATGAGACAGAACACTATTGCACAACTAGCAATGTTTGGTGAAACACTCACCAAAGCTGGAGCACAAATAACACACTGAGAATGTATGGGTTATAAAGGCCTGCGTTGATAACCAGTGAATTTGATAAATAATACGGCCAGCTAACTCCATTACTCTTCTGGTAAATCATGAGAGCTCCCCTTGAGAAAAACAATATAATCTGTAAGTCAGATTGGGAAACGTAAGACAAATGTCATGCATTATTGCCAGAAAACTCCTAAATATGTTAAGTACATTTCAAACATATTGAATAATTCATAAACAATAGCTCTGGAAAAAAAAAAAAAAAAGAAAAAAAAAAAAAAGAAGGAAGGAAGAAAAAAGAAATATGTTCACTCTATATTCTGTGCTGAACAAAGACTGGTAAGCAATAGTTTATTGCTTTTTATTGTATTAGCTATACAAAGCATCCTAATGAGAAGATACTCAGAATTTAATACCCTAGGAAAAAAAAAAAAATGTATAATGTGTGAGATTAGGTTAATTGAGTATTAACCAGTAACTTATTTTCTTCTCCTTGTGATTTAAAAGTAGTATGTGGTTAAAAGCCAGTAAGATCATTGTCTTTAATTTGATTTTCTGATGTTCTTTAATTTGATTTTCTGATGATGACTATATATTACCTTATTTTCTTATAAATTGAGGTATAAAGGAGTATAACAGCTCATCCAGTTAAATGATCAAATAAGCTAAAATATGAAAGGAGATTAAGCAATATATTTCTAAAAATAATTTATCAATGAAAGTACAATTTGTAAACTAACTTTCTGGTATGAGTCTAGCCAGGTTTTTGTGTATAGTCTTGCAATATGCTTCCTTCCTGAAGGGTGATGAGCAGCTCGGGTTGGAAGGGACCCCAAAGATCATCTAACTCCAACCCCCCTGCCATAGGCAGGGCTGCCACCCACTAGATCAGGTTGGCCAAGGCCCCATCCAGCCTGGCCCTGAACACCTTCAGGGATGGGGCATCCAAAGCATTTGGATAGACCACTGTCTGCCTCACCAAAACTCCAGTTTAAATGCTTTGCCACAGAATCCATCCCCTTCTAGTTATGTTGGGACAGTGTCAAAGGCATTGCAGCTGAACATTGGCCAGAATACTGAGCTTGAAAATAATAGACCCAGAAACTGGAAACAGACATCAAGTCCACCTTCTCAAACTGGGGATGAAACATGCATGGGACACCAAAATAAATGTACATTGCGCATTGGTTTTTTATAGAAACAAAGAGGGAAGAATATTTCAAAAGACAAAGAAAGATGAAGGAAATCAAAATAGCAGAAGCAGGACCTAAAACCACAAACGTAGAGCATAAACGTAGAAAAGCTGGATGGGAGAAAGAGACTTGAGACTGTGCCCAAAGCCTACCTCTTTCTGACACAAAAACTGTCAGATTTCTACTGTGCACAAGAAAATCACATTTTATATAAAATCTGCTGAAGAAATTGCACCAATTCCAGGAGATGTAACATCAGCATCATTCTCTTCCATCCTAGCAAAAGTAACACAGGACATCCAAGGTGTTGATTAGCTGCTCAAATCCAGATCACCAATACTTTATTCCATTCATTCACTTCTCCCAAGCACTGGAAAATGTCATGGGAGAATTTCATCTCTTGCTTGCTATCCTTCCTGCTCTCTAAACCAAATCAACCTTAAGTAGCCAGGAAAAGAACAGTTTTGCTATTCAGAAACTGGAAGAAAGAACATATATTTATTCCTAAATTCATGGTTAATACTTCACACGGATCAATCAGGTAAACAGCAGTAACAGTATCTTCCTGTGAAAGTTACAGTCAAACTCCACATACATATCACAGCTCTAACGCCGCTTAAAATCATTGCAGAACTTGTCTCAAAGAAAACAGAGCACTTGAAGAGGGGTAGCCATTTATGGACATAAAATTACGTAACGGGCATTTATATGTCCATTAAAACATGTAAAGTCTTAAAATGCATGCATATACTGTGAGTGAAGGAAAAAATATTCAGGTAATTTAGAGAAAAATTGAGGATGAAAACAGCATAGTTCTCTTACAGAACTTCACTAGAACTTTAACAAAGTGATATTTTTGCTGTTAAAAAACAGATGATTCTTCATTTGTGATGTTTGCTATACCGATTTGTACGCTCAGACATTTCCATGAATCATGCGCAGCACGGGAAGGAAAACTGGGCAAGACACTAATTTATAACCGAGGAAGAAGCAAACCGTTTTTCTTATATTAGGTCTCTAGGGAACTGCGCAGACACCTCTACATCTTCAAAAGCAAAAATATTTCCTCAAACAGAAAATTAGTTACTGAAAGAAAGAGCCAGTACCAGCTGATTCATTAAGCATTTCTGTGCAAAACTGAGAATAAAGCATTTATTAATCTGAAACTCATCCACATCAGATGGCTGCAGTTAAAACGTGTCACACAGATGCCTTTAGCAACATACAGAAGCTGTTAACATACAAATCCAACTGCTGATCTTAAGCAAAACAAGCTTTCCAGCATACATGTATTTGTTTTTAAGCAACATTACTTCTCTTTTCACTCCTATAAATACAAATATATTAATAGCATGTGAGTGGATGATACCAGCAGAAAACCATACCTTGTAATTCATGTATTTGCACTCATGTAAACTGGAATAAGTACTGCTTTGACAATTTATCTAATATCAGGAATATACAGTCATTTCAAGCAACAGGAAATTTCTGTGGTTTTAGCAGCTCTGGCATCAAAATATTAGTTATTCTGGAGTGGAAAGTAATTACCAAGAAACATACTGAACAACAGAGACAGTACATGTGCGTGTGCCCCCACGTACATTTTGATTAAGTGATCAAAACTATACAAAAATGACACTGGTGCTTTGCTGCCTTTCCCATATCTTTTACTCCTAGTATTTACAATGCTACACTGATTTAGCTTTACTTCAATTACCCACTAAGTATCGGTACAAATCCTGCTTTGCACGACCTAAACTCCCTTTGCAAATCTTAGGTGAGGAATGCTCCAGCCAGCTCCCCAGGCGAGGTACCGCTGCTCAGCCCACAGAGCTTGGAGGACACCAGATAACACTCTAGTTACACCGTGACATAGTCATGGAATGAGACAAGCACTAAGTAACATGTTGCTACGTAGGAAATATAATCTAATATTCACCATTCATTCAAGGTGAAATTTGAATCTCTAAAAATATGTCAGCAAAAAGCACAGAACATATTCCTCTTAGGCATAATACATAAAGCGGATGGGTTGCAACATGTAAAGCATCACATCTCCAAGAAGCTGCCATTTCATCTTAAAATTAACCTGTAGCTATGTATTGCAATATAGCTTGATATTTTCTTGATAGCTGGTTCATGTAAATTGGTTTAAAAAAAAAAAAAAAAAAAAAAGTGAAAAAAGGAAGTGAAACCGAGACCTACTTTTTGTCCCATACAAACCCAAAATCTCAGAGATCTCAGAGTAAAGTCGGGTCATGTTTGCCTGATTTTACTAAAAGATCCGTCAGTAAAATGCTGCATGTCTCAAAGCTGACAGTCTACAAGTGACATTTGTGTCAAAGACAAGCATATGTGGTGCATTATTATTAAAGGAACATAAAGCTTTGTGTCTCAAGGGAGACTTAGGACAACTTTTTGTATTTCGGATTTGCTCATTTCTACAACATCCTTTTATGACTTCGGGAGCAGCATTTCAGCAATATCTGGAAGACTACTCAATACAAACCACATAATAATTTATTTATGCCAAACACCACAATATGACAAGGGTTAGTGATAAGGATTTAAACTAATATGTAGAATCACCTTCTCAAGTGCCAAGGAATATTAAAGATCCTATCTTACTGGAAGCTTCACATCGAAGGGACTGCCACAGACAAGGAATCAGAGGCTAATCCCCATTGTGTGTCATAGGATATTGCCACTTTCACACTCTGCGTTTGCCTTGTAGAACTGATTCAGAGAGTAATTAAAGCAGAGATAAGGCTTTCCGGAATATACACAATTAATTCTCTTGTAAAAAAGGGAGAAAGAAGCCTGACACTTTAATAATATTTAAATACATCTAATTTCTTCCTGTTCTGCCCCTAGTACTTCCTAAATATGAGGAAGAAAGAAGATTTTAAAGTACTTAACAACTACCTGTTCTTATGCAAATCACCCATGGGTGTGTAATATCCCATCAGAAAACAGCCAACATGAAATAATGCTACAAACCAGTAGAACATAAAGCTAGTGGGTAATCTGTATAACGATAAACCTAGAATATCACTTTTGTTTTAATACACAAGGACAATTACTGTTTTCAAATTAGGTTATCTCACTTCTATAAAATTTGAGGACTATATTTTTAAGTTTATAAAACAGATTGGACTAATCACAATTTCTCCTTTTTGCTAACAATTCCAAAAATTGTGTTCACCATGAGTTCATTCTTTTTTTGAAAATTAAGTTTCATTAATTTTGCCAAATCCCATTCTCGGCCTGTCAAAACAAGTTGTGATTCCAGTCCTGTACATTCCAATGCATCTGTATCAGCAGAACTATATTTTGAAGTGATTTTTATGCTTAAACGAAGTGTCCTTCAAAAACCATTTGTCAAGAGTATTCAAGTGCATCTCAGGCTTTCTGCAACACTTCAAACTTGAATAACTCATGTTTACGATCCTTCAAAACTACAGCAACTGGCTAATGGCCCATTATTGAAATCAGCCCACAGAAAAGAACGAAGCTTGCCATCATTCTGCACTTCAGGATTATGCAAGTTATATTTAGAAAAAGCAAAACAAATCAATAAAAAACCCACACATACAAACAAAGACATAGAACAAAACAAACAAAATCTATGATTCTATGATTCGAAAAAACACACACATGGCTTAACATAGATTTTGGACATGAACTCATTTACAATCTGCAAAGATAAAAGAAAAAAATAGAGGTAATGTTTTGATAAGCTGATTCTACAGTATGCGGAACTAAAGCATTAATTTCTACAGCTTAAGGCAAAGCTCAATTAGCTATCAAGGTGCCATCTATTCCATAAATGTAAAAAATCCTTTTTACATTTGATATGGAGGCCAAAAAGAAAAATGAAACATTTGATAAAGAAGCTACTCCACAGCAAAAAACTACCTCCAACTGCTGGGCTATAACAAAGATTCATTATCTGTCTTAACTTTGCCTCTTGTTCTACTCAGAATTCACCCAAATTGCCCAAAATTGGCAAATTTTATGTATTTTTATCAGAATTTTATAGCAATCATTTCAGATTTGCTTCATTTTTAACAGCTCTAAAAAGAGAGTTTACTTTTCATGCATTGAATAATCTAGTGCATGGGCTGCTTCAGGCACCTCAGTAACAAGGAGAAAACTGCACAAGGCTCCTCTTGGGAAAGCAGAGAAATGCAAAAAGGGGATTGTGACAACCATATGATGCCCAAAGCGGGTTATTGAGCCGTGCAGGGTGGAGGGTGAATCTGGGATGAGAGGCTGGGGCTTACCCTCCCCAGCCCCACACAAAGCCCCAAAGCAAACCAAAGTCCTTGAAGTCCTTGGCTGTTTTTCAGAGGACTTCAAGATGCACTCAGCCTCATACAGGCTTGCTTAGGGACATGTTTTAGCAGGTGACATTGGTAGTAGTGCAATGGTTGGACCAGATGATCTTTAAGGTCTTTTCCAACCTTTATGATTCTATGATCAGGGACACATCCGGGGATAACTAAAAGTATAGTGGGACCTTTTGGATGCTTAAGATCAAAACTATGTTGGAAAGAGCTCCTCCAGAACCACTTAACATTAAAGAAGCCTAAGTTGACTGGGTGCCTCCCCTGTTCGATTGCTGAAGTCCTTCAATAAGTAAGTAGACTTTGTGTAGTGATTCCACAGATGCTGACAAAGCAATAGTCACTTTGTTCTAGGAAGATTGCCAAAAATGTTCAGTTTTGGCACACGTTCTAAGTGTTTTTAGTGATCTCTTTTACTAATCTGTCATTTAAATTCTAGCTGCTCTAGAAAATTCTGGCAATTCTTACAACTGGTAAGAGGGGACAAAAAAACAAAACCAAAACCAACACATGCCTTCGCAAAAACAGCCCCCCCAACCTTTTGTAGATATGTAGTATTGCAGGAGAAACTGAAAATAAAGAAATGAATACACAGACGGCCAAAGCCAAGATGCTGACTCCATGGTTATGCACCTGATGCAAAAAAATCCCTTTCTCCCTCCAATTCTCTGGACAACTCCTACACTTTTTTTTTTTTTTTTTTAAGTAGGGTATAAACCTTAAATGTAGCTTTATCTCCCAGTCATGCTTTATTTAATAGCAGTAAATGAGATATGTTGAATCCTTTCTAAATTAAATTTTAAATCACTAAATGTGGTCTCACTTGTACTCTTTTTGTTTTGTTTATTCTTTTTTAAATCCTAAAGTGTCAAAACTGAAGTCAGTTAAACATGGATTAAATACATCATATTCACTTTTATTCCTGGAAATACTTATTTCATGACCCCAGGAAGACAAACTTTTCTGCCTCTTATGCCTTCAGAAGAATGAAGTCCCTACGGGCCTTTTTTCCACAACTGGTAATATACACAGATGAACTTTGACAACAGATAACAACAGCTCACTGTATCAACACGGGATAATTTAACACTGACAAAGTTGTTGACCAGTTAATAGCATATGTTTTGAGCTAGGCTGATATAAAATTAATGCTCCAGGACTGTGCAGAAGCTTGATGTTTCCAATGTCTCATTTTGTCATTTAATTTTAGATAATAATTGTGTAAATCATCATTTTTCAATGTAGCCAAATATGAAACATAGAACACTGATGACCTGCATTTATTTTGCAGATATTACTATAACAAAGGAATCTTTCATTCTTCAGCAGCAATGTATTACTCCATGCTAAACCTACTTGTTTGTGATGATGTAAAAACATATCATTATTTTTTGTTAACATATAAAAGATGCAGTGCAATTTTGCCACGGTCACAGGGCTGGAGTTTCTGATCTCTCAGTCTGAGCCTGGCATTGTGTAGTGGGTTTATGTGGCAAGGTTTTGGAAGCGGAGGGCCATAGGGGCAGCTTCTGTTTTACCTCACTCAGCCACTTGAGAGCATCCTGCCTCATCCTAAAGTGATAGTACGCAAGACTTGGTAGCTCATATGAGATCAGCAAGCATGAGAATATTCATTATATAATTTAAATTAAAAATACATCTGTTTAACAGAAAAAAAAATCTACTGGACAGTCTTGTAGACATGAAACAGCTCATGCTTCTGTCAGTAGTGTTCACAATTTACCAGGAAATGTGCTAGACCCTTCAAGATTTCTGGCATATGCATACAGTACTGTGCTACTTCTCTGCCACTAATACTGTAAGACAACTTTAATACTCTCTACGATACTGTAAGACAACTGTCAGTATAATCTTTTTTAAAGAAACTTCTACTAGCAGTGCATCTAGATAGTAGCCAATTCAGAGGCTGTCAAGTCCCTAAAACCATTCAGTCAGTGCTCTCAGTGTTGATCTGAATAGTTAACATAGCCTTAGGCTAGTTATTCTGCAGCTGGTGTGAAATTGTATTTCTTTAGTTTCTGGTCTTGAATGACACGATCAGGCAAATGAACTTAAAAAAAAAAAAATAATAATGCTTCTCCCACTTACAAGCTCCTCGCGAAGTTGGGCTATGAGTTCGTCTCTCTCCTTCAGCTGCAACTTCAGCACTGAGCATTCATCTTTTATTCCATCCTACAAAAATATTAAAAGAGATGTTATAATAGGTTTAATGTTTTTACTTGGTCTTGACAAGAAAAGGCCGTGGAGGTTCACGTAGTGTGAGATGATTACATTCAAGTAATGAACCTCAATTCTCCTTTGTCATCTGTTGTATTTTCAGTAACACATTCTAAAGTTGTAGCGTAAACAAATTAATGCATCCAAAGACATTACAATAAAATGTGAATAGTTCCCTGCAGAAGTCCATTTCATTATTTTCTGATTCTTCTAAGCCCTTTTTATTGAAGATCCTATCAGGTCATCCCCTTTCAGTTAAGGAATATCTACAAAATGTCATATTTTTTCTCATACAAAAGAACATTAGAGAAGTATCATTTTTGAAGCATTACTGTGGAGCTTATGATCTTGGAGAGGGCAAAAAAGAAATTACAACAGACATTCACAGGAAAAGTAAAGCACCCTTCTCATGCATAGCTCTTTTTTTCCCCCCACATCAATCAAAACAGCAGCAATTCTGATATTAGATGAGCAAAGAAAACAGTTACCACTTATTACTTAGCGATATAACCACTGACAATAACTCAATTTGATGTGCATGAAAATGAACCTAGTAGCTAAATTGTACCCAAATCCAGATCCATGAGGCAGTCTGCAAACAGTTCCACCGCAGTCTGCAGTTTTTGCGGTCTGCAAAAAATCTCCAGACAATTTTGAGAATTCACGCAAATCTAAACACCTTTGGAGAAGAAATGCCAATCACATTTTTGGGTGTTGTTCTAGTAAACACCCAAGAGGAGAAACACAAATTTCTGAAGTGTTGAAGACTAAAAACCCAACAAACTAACCAGTCCAAATAATAATAATAATAATAATTTAATTGGTCTTATAACTATAAATGGAGAACTACATCCTTATATCCTTCTAGCACAGAGACTTATTTAAAACATTTAGGAAATTTGCTGGTTTCTATAATTTTTGTCAAAGCAAAACAAAAAAAAGCAAGCCATAAACCCTTAAACCAAAGAAAACTTAAAACTTCTGGGAATATATTGACATGTGTGTATATATATATATATATATACACACACACACCACAGTTTTGTCCTTAGTTTAGGAATACTGTGTATGTAACAGTGCGTAACAGTGCTAAGAGTTTAACAGTGCTAAGTTTAACAATAAACACAAAAATAGTAAGAAAAGAGTTGTGTCATTATTAGTTCTCAATGAAGAGCAGGCCTAATGGGAATATATATATAAATATATATATATGGCATGGCATATCTGGCTGGTGATCCCTGTGTCAAGTGAGGTTAGGGAAATTCTAACATACACTGCTTCTTGATAACTGAAGGGCAAATATATATTGACCTAAAAAACACCACTTAACCCTGCTTTGTACCCAGATCCCTGATCCCAAACATCTTAACTGCAGAATCACTGTCAGCAAAAAGGATACTTCATCTGCCACCCAAGAATCTCAGAAAATAATTCCTTGCAATTTGCTGTACAGTCACATCAATGTGTATGCAAGTTACCCAGAATGGGTTAGTAAAAGGCAAGTGCTAGCAATTCCCAGCTTTTTATGTCATTGTTTAGTAAAAGAAGTGCTAATAAACAATCCACACTGCACAGGCTTTGCAAGAAGCTAAGAGCTCTTTCTTGTTGAACAGAGTGTAGAATCAGGATTTTGTAATCCTATTTGGCTTCACGGTATTTTTGTAGGCATCATTTGTTCTCAAAATGTAAGACAAAAGAAAAATGCTGCTTGGTGCTTCTATATGTCTCCTATATTTTGAGGACATTCCTACTATAATTCCAACTGACAACAGGAATAGAAAAAACAGTATCACCCAGGAATAAAACAGAAAAAGAAGTAGAGCAGACTGCAGAAAGACTTGGGTAATTTCAGTATCCCATATATGTGTCTGAATATATTAGTAACAGAAGAACAAAACGCAATGGAACCAACTATTTGTTGCCAAGACTGTGAATACAGTTCTTCCAGAAAGTAACTTTTGAGAGCTAGAAAAGGAGAGGAGGCTCCACAATCACATCCTGTGTAAGGACCATAAAATATTTCAATGAAGGATTGTATGGAGGATACCAACAACATAACATGTAGTTGCAACATTTGGGGGCACGAAAAGCTGGTAGAATGCTGCATTATTTATTAGTCTAGAGGGCAAGCGGCAATGCATATCAAATTGTGTGAATCTGGAAACAGATCACCTTTACTCTCTGGTAATATTTCATTATCCAATGTGAAACTGTAGTACATTACAAGGCAGTCAAGGAAAGGTCAACAAATTTGTTGAGGAACGCTTCTCAAAGTGAATGAGGAATAGGAGACACGCTCCAATGGGAATTTGTAGTAAAAATTAAACTACCTAAGAACCAGAGTACCCTTCTAAAGAATTGTCACAAAAGCAGACATTAAAGAGGAATGGACTTGGAAAGGATTGTCTGTTGTTAGCAGAGATTGCAACTGCTGCATTATCAGTCTATGCTGTAAGTAAGGAGTCAACATAAATATCTCCCCAATACAGTAGGATATTAAATATATATTTATAAAATATATATAAATGAATACTCTAGGGCTGTATCATTCAGACTTCATACAAGATTCTTGGTCCATGTATTCCTACGTTTAGAAAAATAATCTTGCCTATAATGCTGGTTATTATAATGCTGATTATGATAATGTATGCAAAATATTTCTCACCTCGTAGCATCCCTTAGAGTATTTATAAAGCCTAAGAGAATAACAGATTTGCATATAAGTATAGCTGAGTTCAAGTGCCAACCAGAATCAATTAAGAGATCAAATATTTAAAATTCTAAGTAACATTTACCATTTTTTACCATTTACTATATCAACATCCCTGGACACTGTGGTTCCTTACCTTTCTGCAAAAAGAATTTATAACTGTATATTTTATCAAGCATTCCAGACCAATGAGAACGTGGATGCCATGAAAATATTAGTTACCATTCCAAATAATTTAATCATGTATTCCATGCATGTCTTCATAAACCATCTCAATGCATTTTAGCTTTGGAGGGTATTTTATTGAGTTTAATAAATTATGTACTACATATTAAAAACAGTATTACATACTATAATCTTATTCTCATTACTTTTATAAATGTTTTTCTTTATATTATTTTGGAAAAAAAAAAAAAAAAGGAAAAAAAAAAAAGATATCTGCTCTCCCTTATAGTAAGCATGTTCATAATGGAGACTTTTCCAAAACTGCAAATACTTGATAAAAAGAGAAGTCAATTAACAGCTGGTTCTTTAAAAGAACTGTTAGACTGTAGGGGACAGAGCATGCTCTGTAAATAAAGTGCTTTGTCTTCAAACTATTTTTTTTTTTTTTGTTAAATTAACGTAATCAAAGAAAAAAAAAGTTTTTAGTCTAAGTTTCAAATCCCAACTTCTCAGCTCTTATAGAACTGGCTTCCAAGTATACTTCATAAAAAAAGCAGAATCAGCTCTGAATAGCATCGGTCCTATTTTCTTTGATTACATTCTCTGATACTGTTAAAAAAAAATCCAGGATTTAGTTTATATTCAGTATGGATTTACTGTTGTTATTGTACGTCATTATGGTCAGGATGCTCTTCGAATCATCATCTTCTACCTCTTCAGATTATCAGCCTTTCACTTATTTTCAGCCTTACTTTATGACAGCAATTGGTATGTCTCAGTGCTAGCATCTTCCTATTTTAGTTTAATTTTGTCCATCTGGGAAACTGCTAAACATAATAGCAAACTTGTTTCTCATCAGATCAGGTCGCACGATGACAAATTGTACTGCACGTGTGAAGACAGCTGCAGTAGGTTATACATAAGCGCCAAAAAGCATAATCATTTCCATTTTGAAAACTTACTTTATACTTCTTCATTTTTAGGAGCCAATGGGCATATTGTACTTGCGGAAATCACAAAGTGCTATAAGCAGAACTAAACAAGTATTATGGAAGATAAATGTAATGCAATCTGACTTTGACAGAAAATGAATATGCTGCCAAAATAACACCATAAAATTAGAATATTATAAAACTCATTTGATAAATGTGCTATATTTCAGCTAAGCTAGAAACTTAACCAACTTAGGGTCATACAAAAAATCAACAATTACTTAGCTTGTAGTTTCTTAAAAAAAAAATATCATCCTAACTGGAACAATCCAAACTATGAAATTTAGAACTGAATGCCAGGTCCAGAAACCTACATAAAAGCCATGAAAACTGAAGCTTCTTATAAGGTATGTAGTAGATTCCTACAGCAAATTCAATGTTTCTGAGTAGCTATCAAGAACATTCAGAGAAAACACTGGTTACTTTAACATCAACAGGATTTTTATGACAGCTAGGTAGGAGTCTAGATTATGCACAGGGTTAGGGATGTCTTTTCTGGTTCACTTTATACCACCACTTTGCATCTGAAAAGCAGCAAGTACTTCTGAAGATTTTAGCTCAAATTTGTAGAAGAGCATCATGATGTGTTTAGAAACCGAGATCCTACTTGTTTTAACATGTAGCATGTCAACTCACAGTTTTATTAACAGGAAAAACAAACAAACAAAAAAACACTGCATTTTGAGATTAGTCATGTAAGTAGAGTTCTGGATATTGCAGTTTATGTTGTGTCTTGTCATTCCCTCCTCTCTCCACACAATGGTTTTATTGGTTGCTATTGTTTATTGTTTTTTGTTTCTTTTGTGGTTTTGTTTTTTTGTTTGTTGTTATTGATTTTTTTTTTTAAGATTATTAGGAGTGTCATGAATCAGAGAACCTGAGACTGCATTATTTGTTGAAGACATTTCAAAATGAAGTCACAGGTCCACCTTTGAGATGGCCCCTGCATACATTTACACCAGAGTGTATTTATACCATGATATCTATGTACATACACAGTATCACTTTCCAGCATCATTTTATTTTTCCTTTCTGCATTCACTCTAGCTCTATGTAACGTATCGATTTATATGTCACATCAATTCATTTCAGTCCCTCTAAGAGGGGAATTAATTGTCTGGCTGCAATTCTTCACATGTGCAAAGCACATTGAACTTGCTGCTTTGGCTTGTTTTTTTATTTTGGCACTCAGTGCCAGGGCAGTTAGCCTTGGCAGGAGTCCTGACAACTCATAGTAGGCCATGGCCATACTTACTCTCCTGTTTCTCCCTTCACATGGCTGTACCAGCTGTTGCTCAGGCACAGGGAAAAGCTATGGAATGAAAACACTTGGATGATGTGGTCATATCAGAAACAGACACTGATATGTACATAATCTTTTAATGCAACTACAGCGTTCAAATGACTCTTCTATACAAACAGCCCTACAGTTCATTTACTGAGCATGAAATCAAATGGAGTCTGAGGTGCACCCAAAAGTCATAAACCCCTCTGTGATTCTATATTATATCCTACTTAAATACAGTCACAAAGAATTTGTGATCAAATATTTTACTGGAAGAATTTAGGGCATATACATTCATTTGAATACTAGAATTCAATTGGTATTTTGCTATGAAGGTAACACTCAAAAAGACTAGGCAGGATATGCTACTTTAACCTCAGACATTTATGAATATGGAGCTAAAAAACCAATGTTTTCTTCACAATGATCCAATTGTCAATGAACTGTGAATTGCAGATTGAGCAAATTAATGCTATTTTTGCTTCAGCTGAATTTTGCTCTTTGCAGCAGTGAAAATAAACACCACGGAGTTTAAAGGAATGCAATTTGATTAATACACTGCTAAACATAAAACTGAATGATCATACCAGGTCAAGCTCAAGATGCATCCAACCACCAGAAATCATGAACAGCAGCCAGGAGTGGAAACGTATAGCTGCATATAATGTATTTTTCCTGATACAACCACTCCATTTACTCTCTCCTTCTGGTTCTTCTTGAGCTAGAATTTATATTCATGGTACCATGCCTCTTTTGGTGATAAACTCTAAATAAATCATACATTCATGAAAAGACAACAGACAAACCATAATAAGAAAACCCAAACATTCCTTTGGTTTCAAACCTGCTGCTGAACAACATCAGTGTTTGTCATAAGAAAATAAATGAGTATTTCTTATTCATGTTCCCCATGTCTCCCTTGGTTTTCTGTGACTACATGTTAACTGCACAACTTCTGTCATCTGTTTCAAGCTCAGGAATTGCTGTCTATATAACCTCACTTCTTATAACAGCCACCCTCTATGTCTGATCAAAAACCGTGATCCACCTCTTCCAGTTATACTGTATCATTCATTAGACCTGGGTAATCTGAATCACATGTAGCACTCAAGCACTCAAAAACCCAGATGAAGGGCCTTGTTGAAATTTTTGGAATTGAGTTAGCGACACAAACCAGATCATTCTGATTCATGCACCGATGACTCTTCCAGCAGACTTCTGTGGTACAATTAAAATCTCAGCATATCAGGTCTCCTCTTCCCCATATTTTAATATCCATTCATAACCCAACTGGATCTATTTTCTATGTCAGTTTCTAGTAATTGGTCTGGTAACAAAGTCAGATTAAAAGACCTTAAAAAACAAACAAACAAACAAGTCATATCATTGCCATCGATCATTTTCCTATGATGAAGACTGAAGCAATAGGTAATGGGTAAGAATTAGTAATTAGACAAATTCTTATTTCACTTTCTTCAGCTATCTTAAATAACTGGTAAGGTAAGAGAGATTGCTTACTCTATATTATTCCATTTTATTCTCGCTTATCTTCAGCTCACACTTCAAGACTCATTCCTCAGATTTGAACCTCCAGTACTGCTAATGTGTCCACTTAAGTGGAAACAAACACTGATCATTTATTTACCTTTTTTATGATAGCCTTATTTGCCAGGAATGCTTCCTTACACAATTAGCTTTCAGCCTTGCACACCCACTGAAAGACCTCATGCCATTTATGAATTTGATACAACTTTTACAATCAGGGTGGGGTTTTTTTGTTTGTTTGTTTTGTTTGTTTTAGTGTGCTGGCTTTGCTTATTATATATTTACATTAGACATATATCAAAGTTAATGCAAAAGAAAATTAATGACAAGCTTCTAAATAGGAAATGAAATAAAATAGTTTTAGATGATTTTCAGTCCATACTACTTACATATAGTTCATAAAGGACTGGAGGGAGATTTCTATATATATGCATATATATATACTATTATTACTTATTTTCCTAACAGCAGTATAGAAGAGTTCTGCATAAATTATAACCATGAACTTGAGCAATTGAGTATTCTCCTGTCAACTCTTACTATCATCAGGGAAAAATGTCCCATTCATATTTAATTTTTTGGCTGTAGTATTAAATCATCAAAACCTTTCATATCCTTACATGCAAGCAACCTTAAGTATGCAATATATATATTGACTGATTTATGTCAAAGATTACCCGTAAGACTTATAGCCCTCTACAGACATAATTTCACTCACAATTGAAATGCAAGCACATCTCAATTTCATTCTGCCAAGCAGCATGATAAAACCATTTACACCAAGAAGTAAAAATATCTGCTAACTGCCATGTTTTCATAAAAATGTCTTTATCGGCATGGCCATAAATACAGTTCTTCATACTCACTGAACGATGCCCTAGGCAAAGCCTCATTTCTCTAAATTGAAGGAGATGAATCCAAATCAGATCCTGCCTCCACTGAAATGAAATCAATACCTACGTTCCTTCCAACTCCAACACTACACAGGGCACCGAGATGAACTCTCCCCTCAACACAGTGCAGTCTTCTACTGTCGGCCTGAAAGTGAGGCACTATTTCTGCTATTTTTATGTTGAATTCACATTTATGCTTTAAATTCTTCTGCCTCATACTCCTTGGAATCAAAGGAAAGACTTAGACAGGAGGACCTTAAAAAATAGTGCCTTCAGCTGAAAGACATCCTATTTTTGTATCAAGACTTTCTTCAGGATCTGAATAAAAATATTTTTTAGTTGACCAGGATGACTAAAGGAGGAAACAAATGAATAAACTTCTAGATCTTCCAAACACGCAGGAATTCACAAACGTAAACTGATTAAACACTATCCAGAGAATAAGTTTTGGCTGCCACAATATAAGAAGGATATAAAACTATTAGAGATCATCCAAAGAATGTCAACAAAAATAGTGAAAGCTCTAGAGGGGAAGATGTATGAGGAGCTGCTGAAGTCATCGTAGATGACTTGTTTTGCTCAGCCTTGAGGAGACGGAGGCCTCATGGTGGCCTGCATTTAGAAAATAGAAAACTACTTTTAGTAATAGTAATAAAAATATTAAAGTAAAGCATAGTATATGTGCTCAGCTCGCTCCAGCGTGGGCACATTCCACAGTAGAGCAGGGGTCTGCAGCATACAGGGGGGTTTCCTGAGCAGGGGAAGCCCCGGGGAAGCAGGTTGTGTAAGAGCGGCTGACAAAGCGTGCCTGGGGCCTGAAGTAACGGCACCCACGTCTCACTCCCCAAAAAGCAGCACCCGGGGGGCACAAGCAACCAGGAGCATGGTGCGGCGGTTTACATGGGAGGGCTATTCTACCAAGCAAGTGGGAGGCGTGAGGTACACTTTAACCCCACAACCGGGCTCTGTTCTGTGACTGTACAGGCCGAAGGCACTCACCCTACCTGATCTTCAAGGCCGAACGATGGACGCTCGTCTCAAGGCAAAGGCTGGGTGGCCTGCACCATCCAACCCAGCAGTGGCTGATGCCTCCACCCAGACGGAGCTACTGAGGGGTGAGGCTGCAGTGCAGACTTCAGACAGCTGGAAGCGCCTAGATCTTTCTCCTGGGGCAGGGACAGGTGGCAGACCTGCCTGTAACAGCTGTGCCCAGGTGAAGGACCTCACCTCCTGTACCAGGTGGCCCAGCTGCAGGAGGCTCTTGCTGCAGGGAGGCCGAATAGCTGGGCTTTACACTTAGATAAAGGAAACTTCAGGGTAATGAAAATATGTCATTTTCAGTATCTGTATATCTGTATCTTACCAGAAGGATGGTTAGATGTGTTTATTTTTTTAGTAAAATATTAAACTAGTTATTAAAACTATAAATGCGACTCCTGAATAGTTTGATGCTTTCAATGAAATATTTTGCTTTTATTTTCCTCTTCACGTGGTTACATCTCCATCAGCTTCTTGCATTTTCTTCCAAGAAACTTATAGGGCAATAGGGAAAATGCGAATAGTTATGTGAGACCTTTATAATACTTGCATTTCTAAAACAGAACTCTGTTCCATATTGACGTTCAAGTTAGGAGGTCACAGAAAAAAATAAATCAATAAAATATTTTTTTAAAAAAAAGCTTTACTAGACTATATATTCAGTGCAACTGCTTCACAAACCCCACATTCAATTATTTTTTGATCTTAAATGGAAATGCATTTTCCATTTGAGAATAAACTTTTTTTCAACTAATGTGACATTCTCTGGGAGGCTTTACACAGCTACATCAATATTTAAATACCAACATTTTTGCATATCTTGAGAGTATCTAACTTATGGACTGAAATAACAATCGTTGCAAAAAGGAGACATCTTTATTTAATAAGTTCTTAAGCAAAACCAAAATAAAAATGGTTTTGTCAAATAACTGACGAACAAAAACTAGCTATCAGAAAACTGTTATAATGCCACATAATTAAAAAAACATGGGAAAGAATAAATCTCAAGACAATATAGTCCCAATTAGAAATACCTACTAAGTTTGGCTAACACAGAAAACAGTCCAGTCCAGTTGGTGTGGTATTCATTGGCATTATCAACTTACTAACAC
Organism: Heteronetta atricapilla; assembly: GCA_011075105.1. NCBI lineage: Eukaryota > Metazoa > Chordata > Aves > Anseriformes > Anatidae > Heteronetta > Heteronetta atricapilla. The sequence continues at coordinate 25,642,714 of CM021734.1, read as the reverse complement.
ATCTCTGCTGTTCCTTTTTGAACTACTATGTATGGAGATATATCACTGCATTAAGGTACACAGAAATAAACTTCTACGCATTAATTTAAAAAAATAGTTTTTTTTCCTAATACTTCCCTCCCTCTACATAGCACATTTTAAATCTGAGTATTTCAAGTATGCAAATCTTGCAGAGTAACCTAAAAAATATTAATAATTTCCTAAAAAGTAACTAAAAATGTGTTTAGGAGCACTCTATATTTGGTGGATGTTGTCTGTAAAATTTTCTTCTGCAAAAAGAAATAAAAGCCCTAATAATGGCAAGATACCATGGGAAAGACTAATGGCCATGAAACAAATAAATCCTTTTTATTTATTTCTTTGGAGTCGAGTGTCACATTAGTCAGCTTTTTTTTTTTTTTTTTAAGACTGAATCGAATTGGAGATTTTATAACAACATATCTGCTCATTTTAGAGTGTTTACTTCATTAAAAATAAATAAATAAACTGTTTTGAATAGTCCTATATATATAATATATATATATATTTTTCATCCAGTGTATCTAAAAGAATGCCCAATATGCTATATTACTCCCTCAGTGGCTGATGTCACCTCTGGGAACGTGGATACATTTAAGTGTGTGCTTCTTCTCATTCACGAGAGGACATGAACCCAGGTCACCTATATTTAATGTGGATGCCCTGACAATTGTCTCACTGAGATTCTCAAGCAGCCTACATTTTATTTTTTTTCTACAGAAAAGTGAGAACAAGCCTCCGTAGTCTCCATAAAATGAACTCTTGTTTCAAATGCATTATTCCAGCTTCTTAGTTACAATCTAGAAAAGAGTGCTGAGTCCATGGTGGAGAAGACACCAATGGAAATTCACTGTTGGGTATTGCTCCTGCTTGAGCTTTGGAGCAGCATATTTGCTTGACTTCCTCTGTATAAGCTGGAAACATACAGTTTTCAGGAACTTCTCTTATTAAAATACATGCAATGGCTTGAAGTAAACTAAACATTAATTTGTGTGGCAGTAACATTGAAATTCAATTCTCTGGGAGTTGAATTAAAAGGATTCAAATGCTAGAAAGAACAGTGAACTCCAGGGGACAGCTGTGATGGGTTATTACTAGACTTGATTTTTTAAAGATGAGGAAAAGTTACATGAGGAAATCAATGAAAACCAACTGGTTCTTCTACATGGGTATTCATATGAATCATATCTTTCCACTCATAAGTCTTACCATTTAATTGTCTTACAATTGTTATTACGGAACTGGGAATTGTAAACTCGCAACCTCTTTTCTGCTCATTTTAAACATAGAAAAGTACCAAGGAACTTAGCCAAAACTGAGCTTGATATTGTTTTCTTTAGGCAGTTTCCCAGAGATCTTCATGTTATCAAAACATTATCTGTAAGTCACATTTTAAAGTGAATTGTGTGTGCCACAGAGGCATTAATTATCCTGTCATTTGCAGCCCAATATTACACATAGTTAAGTTGCCACATTATTCTTCCTCTGCCACCGTTACAAGGACTTAGCTATTTACTCCTTACTGTTTTGTTTATTAAAAAGCATATTCTACTGGTTTTGGGTTTTGAGTGTTTGGGTTGTGAGGTTTTTGTTTGTTTGTTTTCAAACAAGGGAAAATGGGTGCTTTTTTCAGTGTCCATTTCTTCTGGGCAAGAGTTCTTTCCCAACATACCCACAGAGAAGCCTAGCCAATATATGTGGCAAGTGAGAAGAGATAGATTAATGAGCTCATTATAATTCATTAAAGAGTGATGTGGGGATGACTGCCCACTTTAATTAGTTTTATTACTGTAGGAAATTGTTTCATATGCCAAGCTCATCACCAAGCATGCCTAGAAAACATTAGAGTAGTAATCAGACTTGATACAAGAACTTTTCATTAGCCCGTAAGGCTAAGGGCACATATAATGACAAGGAAGGTATTAAAAAGGTGGACATGAGAGTGGCTAGCATAAAATAATTTATCATGTCTGATAAACAGCACAATGACAATCTTAAGTTAAAAATTTGTAGAACAGCTGTGTTGCTATGGCACATCATGTACTCTTCCTGTAATCATGACATTAGCTGACAGTATTAGACTTAGAAGGATTAATAGGTCAGGTTTACTCAGATAATAAATCCTCGGGCAAATTAACCATGATTCAAATATTATAATGAAAATGTTAATCGGTAACTGGAATTTCTGTAGAACTATCCCCTTTTCCCAATCATCCCCCAAATTAACAAATGCATTTCTATGTATTTCTTGACAATCGGAAGTTGCAAAAAAAAAATAAAAATAAAAAAAAATTAAAAGCGCTAAAAAGTTTAAGCATTAACTATGTAAATGTATTGTGTTTTGTAGCCTTATGAAAGAAAACTGCAAGCACACAAATCAGTCTTTTAACGTATCTCAGGGAACAACTTCAAAATGGTGTTAAACTGATAGCATGTAACAATAAATAAAGCATACTTAGTAAAGAGAATGAAGCTTTTCAGAGAATTTGAATACTTATGGAGACAGAAAGAAAGAAAAAAAAAAAAGAAACAAAAAAAAAAGAAGATATGTCTTTCCCTACCTCATTTCTCTCTAAAAAGAAATTAAAATTCCCAAACAGGAGAATTCTTTTTGCTCCCCACCCCACCCTGCCAAACACAGAGATTTATTCTAATAAATGATAAGACTGAGTTAAAAGGCAAGATAATTCCCTTGCTAAACAAAACCATGAAATCAAACCAAATAGATCTTACACTGGGACAGAAATAACTTTTTAATACATTGAATAACTTTTCAAGCAAACAAATAGCAAATAGCTTTTACATTAATTTTGTGTTATCACACTCAATTATACTTCAAGTTCAGAGAAAAATCAATTCAAAGTAGCAAGACAGAGCTGCTCTGACACATCTCTTTTACACTACTGCCTTGAGATTTAATTCTTAATGCCAATTCTACTCCCCAGCTCCCAGAAAACTGCAAATAAGTATGTGATGCAAGTGAGAGCAAGGTGAGATGACAGTAATTTGGCAGTCTCCAAAATGTGCAGAATGATCAGTCTGCACAGATTAGCTAAGCTGCAGCTAGTTTTATGCGATATACATAAATAATTGTGATGCTGAGCATATTTTACTTGAACAGATGATTTATTTTTTTTATCTTTAATTGCTGAAACTACTTTTTTTTCCAGCTCCCATAAACCCACAGTGTACAATCATCAGATGACTTTGACCAAATCTGGTCAGATCCTCCCATCTATATCTGAAGGTGTGTTATGTGTTTTGTTTTGTTTCTCTTTTTACTATCTCACATCTTAAGCTGTACAAAATCTTTCTCCTTACATAGGACTACTAAAATATAAAATGATCCCAGTTCACAAGCTGAACTAGGTGCTCCAGTTTAGTTGATAAGGAGGCTGTTTTGCCTCAAAAAGATAATAATACAAAATAGGAAAATACATGCAAATACTAACAATCAGAAATGTTAGTACTAACCGTGACTGAAAGAACACCCCCAAAATTCCTCTGTTTCAATGACTGAAAGTAGACGCAGTCATCTTGTCAGTGTATACCTTCAGCTTTGGCAATATTGGCTCACCCTATCCACTCTTGAGTAACTAGAAAGCTTTTAGGAATATGAAATCCAAAGCTTAGGACCAGTGTAGGTAGGGAAAACTATGCAGCTCTTAATTATGCCTGACCTAGGAGTAATGCAAGGATAAACGGGATCGTGAAAGGGACTCAGGAACAAGCAAAAGAGACTGGTAATGGCAACAAATGGAAAATAAAAAGCTCCAGGGTTTATTCTGAGATCATAACAACAACATATGTCAAAAGATTCTGTAAGATTTGTTTTAGTACCGTGGTCCACAGTGCAGTAGCAAGGAATACCCTGAAGGTAACAGCGAACAGGACTTTTACAGAAAACATGATAAAGCTCCATGTGTTGGGTCTCTTTCTATTTCTTTTTGTTAACTCTTCATTAGTCATATTTACATGTATCATATTGATGACGGGAAGAAAAAAATAAATCAATAAAAATAAATCAGCCAGATTTTGCTGCCCTAAGTCACAATTGACAATATCATACTCAGCTAAGAACCAGTTTGGCTGCTTGCCAAGGGGAACATAGTAAAAATTATAAAGAAGGGGCCAAGAGGGGCTAATGACATCTATTTTCTCACCAACCTCAAAATAGCAATGAACAGTTTATCTGCTGTGTAATCAGAATGAAACTCTTTCACGCTAGAAAATTCACATGTAACAAATGATTTGCTTACAAACATTTGAGGAGAAAGAACAGCTTTGAGGTAGTGTATATTTGGAGTGGCTGAATACCACAAGGCATGAAAACGTAATGTGCTTGAGAACTGAGATAACTTTAGAAGTAGCTGGTATTTTACATTTTTTAATTGCAGCATATATTGTGGGGGGGTGAGGGGACAAAGGAGGAAGAAAGAATTATCACATTATGCTACTCTAAAACCACCTGAAAATTACCTTAAAACGAAAAGTATTCCTAGCATTAAAGATATGCACCGTCATAATTTGCCTTATGCTGTCATAATTTGCCATACTTCAACTTTCTCAATAGTATGTCATATTAATGATCACCCATGGCCTTATCACTGACCGATTTATAGCCCAACACTTTCGTTTTACATGAATAGGATAGGTGCCTTTATATATATTCCCTTAAGATTCATATTAAAACAAATACCTAACTGCTGAAAAGCCACAGAGCCTGATAACTCTGAACAATATATTCAACATACAACAACTAATTAGGAATGCAGCATTTAGGGTGATTCACATCTGCTTCAAACATGACAGTATAATAAAAATAAGGTAGTCATGATTGCTTTAAATTGAAATACAGAGATCAGACCGTAAACCATTTTAGTAACAGCTAAGACATCTTCAGTGTGAATATGTGCTAAGCCTTAGTGTAAAAAATAAAAATAAAAAAGTGGTTCCCAGAATGTAATCCTTTCTTTTGGTGGGACTCTTGAAGATTGAATAGCACTGTTAAGCTAATTTCCATTTCTCTCCATCCAGATTCACTATTATTTTACCTTTTTTGTTTAGATGTTTTGTAAATTACTATGATGTACACAATGGAGACATAATAGGCAAATAATTTGTTTATTTGTGAAGGGAATAATTTTTAAATCCCCGCTGAAGTGATCTTTGAATCTGTACATGATACTAATGCTGTTCCCAGTCATCACTGAATGTTTGTATCAGTTTGGCTGTGAAAAAATACAGTCACACTTCTATCACTCACTGTTAGCTGTTGGTACTAACAACAAAAGCTGTTAGTACTTGGCCAAATAAACAATTTGTTTTTCTTTCTTAAAAATAAATAGCAATAGGATTCTTTGGATATTCAGAATTATACTATCATATACATACAGAACCATACAAGCTACACCTGGAAAATAAACTTAACATTTTGGTTCCTTTAGTTCTAGGGTACCTGACATCAAAATCCAAGCAGGGTTCCAGTCTAGACAAAACATGCATAACCAGCCACCCAACCCCCCGCACAATGTAAGCAGAGTCAGATAAAGTTACGATATGTTTTGCTGTGTTTAGACCAATTGTATTAATCAAGCCTTTTTATTCCTTAACAAAAATATGTATTTTTGTTTGTTTGTTTGAAGAAACACAATCCACCTCATTTACAACAAATTATATGAAATCACAAAGCAAATTTTCCTCTATCTCAAGTTTTATTAAGCTTTAATAACCAACTGCAATGTTTTTTAAATATGGTAATAGAATCTTTCAGTATGTCATTAGCACCTCATTCACTGTAGTCAATTTCATTATATTTTCTCAAGCATGTTCTTTTGAAATCTATATTAGAAAATAGGTTATCAACCATATTGTTCTCCTCTCCTGAAAACGAGACCTACATTTTTCATCAGTATAAGCTGTTCATGGAAAATGACTCCTTAATTATCCAAATAATACCTCTGATCTGTACCAATCTGTGTGTCAAATTTAGCCTTTGAGGCTCCCACTTCAAAAGACAGGCAAGACCTCAGCCATTTACTTTTATTTAAAGGAAAGATGTTCTTTCTATACTCTTCCTACTCCCTACTCTTTCTACATACAACTTCTAAAAGAGTAAAAAACAAGCAACAGGTCCTTCCTGAAGAGCAACCAGGAAAAGAAACAAATGAAAAACAATCATCAAAATAAGCTTGAAATATTAAAAACCACTTATTTATGTATTTTAAATAAAAAGCACTACTACTAATCACCCTAAATTTGCAGGCACATAAATGTTTAAAAACTGTTAGCAGTGACTACACTCACACTTGTACAGCTAATGATGTGCTTTAAAAGGTTATTTCTCTTCTTGCTCAATTCAAATTTCATACAACAACTACCTTATGTCAGCAAATTAGAAACTGAAAAACAAGTATTTCCTTCTCAGTTAAGTTTTTCAATTGGAGCTTAAATTAAAACCCAAAGGAAGATGATAGATCCCAGGGCTAACACCAGCTGACTGACACTGAGTACTGATACACTTCCTGAGAGTGTATCTGCTGTTGTCAATGCTTCAAACACTTGTCATTCAAAGATCTTTAGCCTGACAGAAAAGCAAGCAGAATTTAGACCTAAGTGTTCTTTGTCAGCTGCCGCTATATTTATGCACCCTTGGCATTCGCTAAGTCCTATAAAAGTCAGATGCTGTTTCCTGAAAATACTAAATGGCTGAATTTGCCATAAATGAGCAGAAGTAAAAAATAAAAATAATAATAATAAAAAAATATCTACTAAAATTAGTAGAAAAAATCATATGAGCGTGAGACTGCGGTGGAAATACAGATGGTTTCATGTGATTTCCCCCATCCTCTCCCCAGGAAATCTAGGCATGTGAAATAGCGCTTTCATAAGGACAAGTATAGAATGTCACCAAAAAATTATGTAGTCCTGGAGACCCTGTCCTTCAGCACCTTTCAGATTGTGGATGAGGAGCTTAATTAAGGCCATAAACTTAGGACAGAGATGACTTCCATATCTATCTATATGATTAAACACCTGCCTTAATGAGGTCCCGATCTTTAAAAATGGTATTAAGCACTCCATTTCATGGGTTAAAACTTTCAGGCAAACTTCACAATTTACTGTCATTGTTCATTGAATGACTCATTTCCACAGCAAGTTTTCATCATATTAAAAGGTGCTTCCAAAGGTTATCTTCTGTATGCTACGGAGACACATTGTCTTGTTTCTCTTCTCTGCCACATATATTACAAGAACTCATGGAAAAGACTGTGAACAACATTACAACAAATCTGTGGTCTGTAACCAAAAGGACAGTTATGTTCAATACTAAGCCTCCTACTCTAAACCAAACTGGAAAACATTAGAAAATTTACTGTCACTTCAATAGGTAATAGAGAACCAAGCAAAGGTCATGGACTCCACCTTCTTGTTGTTGCAAACTTTACAACTTTCAAAGTTAGACAAGTTTACCTGTGTGTTCATCAGATACAGCTTCACCCGATACCAGTAAAAGGGCAGCACAGCCTTCCTTCCATCTGTGCTGAAGCTGGTCCTGCGCAGGTGAACACTGTGGCATGCATTATCACTTACAAAAGAAAACAATTAACATTTATCCTCTGCCATTAAAAAACAGTTGCCACAATACCTCTGGAACTAGATTCCTCTCCTCTATATACCTCCACAGCTGTGGGATTTGACCTACGCATTTTCCCAGGAGCTGTTTTTGACTTCAGAGTCACTGAGAGTCTGCACTAGGAAAGACAGGCTTAGTACTTACTACAGCGTTGTGAAAATTAATGGGACTATGCAAACTGGAAAGCCGGTGTTAAACACCTATGGGAGCGAGCAGTAATTTTTTTATACCCTGCAGGGAGATGAGATTAGACTTCAGAGAACAGGAAAAGCCAGACTGAATTTGCAGAGGTGTCAAACAGAATGAAAACCCTAGAGCAGAACTTCTCCATTAAAACAGAGATGAAACAGATTTTCTAGATTCAATAGAAAGAAGCAACTCGTGAAAGAAACACAACGGTACATGGTTCTATAAAGATCCATTTGGGCAACCCCTCTTTTGCTCTCTACAAGAGCAATGTGTGTTCTGCTAGGCATCTTATTGCCCCATATGTTTATTTTATTTTACTTTCTTTTACTTTCTAAATTCCTGGTATGCAGCCAAACATGACAACAAAAAGGATTAAATTATTACATTCCACAGAAAGCAGGAGATGGATTATTTACTGCTTAACCCTATCCTCAAATTTCTCCTAAACCTCACAACAACCAAAAAAAAATAAAATAAAATAGAATTTGCACTGATTATAAATAAGCTATTGTAAAATGTTTTGTGAATGTTATTAGCCTTTGCAATCCAACCCACTAAAAGAAAAATATCATTTATGTATTAAGTATGAATGAGCGCAGACAGCATTAACCTTTTAATCACCAAAACCAAACCAGATTCTAATTTAACAGCAAAAGAATCATTTACTGGCCATTTACTGCACTGAACATGAAAGACAGAAAGTTTTTTGACCAAGTCACCATTTACAGTGCTGAAGAAGGTGCTAATGTATATTTGACATGGCCAACAGTAGGTGAAAGAGGAAGGGAGAATGGCTGGCAGTATCAGAAATGGGTAAATACAGGCTTTCCAAACATGGATCTCAGCCTTCTGTGTAGAACTGAAACTCCTTTTCCCAGTAATATCTCCATTAAACGCAAAATGTCTACAAATCCTTTAAAAAAACAGAGGAATCTCAGGTCCTTCTGTACAAACTGGGCTGAGAATAAAAGGGTTTAGCTTATTTCAGAGGTGTTTCTTCCTGTTCTCTCTGTCCTACTTATCAAACCTGGCTCTCTAGAAAGCCCAATAAAGTGCCTGGACTTGCATATGCAGCGACACTCATGCACCCATGACCATACAAAGTGAGGAGATGACGTGAAATAAGGGTACATATGTAATAGAGGAGTGGATTAAATAAAGCAGAAAATAAGATGTGATAGAAGATATATAAGGAAAGTCATGGAAGAAAACCTAAGTTGGAGGAAGTTATTGAAAATGATGGAACAAAAAATAACTGTTTTTGAAATAAAATACAGTTCATAGAAAAAAAAAAAAAGAGAAAGACTAAATGCCATATAAATCTGAACTTATTTTGGTCAGCTACAATTTGTAATAAACATTACCAAAACAGATACAGTAATGTAAATAATGCCATATTATAAATAGAGTATAATTTTCTTGTACAAGAACCTAAAATTCTATGATTCTACGAAAATGAATGTTTTATCAAATGTCCAAACTTGATGGGCAAGAAAGTAATTTGCTGAAAGAATGGCTGCACTATTAATCTTTCATTCTTGCCTTGAAAAGAAAGGCAATCCTGTGGAAATCATCTAGAAGAAATAATGGCCTAAGGAACGAAGTCAGGGTTACATCAAGAAGTGCCCACGGTTGGAAAATTCTGAGTATTCAATGATTTTTAAAGAGGCAACCCTAGCAGAAAGCTGCTGTTCCAGCAGGGAAAAAATAATAAAAAAAATACTCAAACCAGTGAAAATTCAGCAAAGGAAAGAGAATTTTGATGTTACAGATCATAAGAGATGACACTTTAATGGGGAGAAAAAAAATATATAAATCTGGACCTGGTGTCTGGTCAGGAACATAACCTAAGCATCATTTTGCATGGGGGGAAGCGGAAAATTACAGATACAGAGAATAACGGGCCAGAACTAATGAGGCAGCATGAGGAGGTGAGGAGGCCAAACTTCTGGATGCTGAATAAAAAGTGTGGGGTTTGACAGAAGGGCAGATATGCCTAATGCTTTTTATTCCTTTTTTTTTTTTTTTTTTCCTCAAGACAATACTATGATGCTACACATTATTTCTGTATCACATTCAGTGTCCAGATTCAGATAAAAGCCCAGACATGGCTGGCAAGGCACTTCTTCACCTATGCCTCTTCAGTTCAACCCACGTCTTAAAATAGCCAGGCATTGTGCTCGTTCTCCTAAGACAGAAAGGATGGATCACCATTTCCTTTCAGCCTCCTTAGTGAAGATTTCATAAGTGTTTTATAACTTTATGTTGTACTTATTTCAGTATCAACAGAATGATAATGAATCATATAATGAATGTGATTTAATGGAGGGATATGTATATCTTGAGACAGATTTGACAGAAAATAATATAAATTTACTCTAAGCTTCATATAATAATTGAAACAAAATACCAGATGGTATTACTTTTGTACTGACAAAAACATTCTGCCTGTGCTTTATGACACAATAATAATCTTCATGACTGAAAATAAATTAAGATATTGATTACATTTTTTTTTTTAATCCTTTTAATGAAGGTTAAACTATTGTAAGAATGGATCTGGCTTATTTTTTAAGACAGAATGCCCAAAGAGCCACGTTGCTAATCACAGAAGTGCTGAGATTCCAAACCTAAGAACCAAAAAAGGAATCACACCTCATTTTATTCCCTTCTCAAGCTTTCCACTTCTCAAAGTCAAATCGCAGCCTCAGGATGGTATGGCTTATTCTCACCACTGTACGCAGCTATGCCATTATATCAGTAGGCAGAAATCATACCTTCTCCTCTCCCACCATTCAAAATAGTTTCAAACTGTAATGCATTCCTTTCTATTTCAGTCTTCCAATTGCTCACCAACATTTTGATAAAATCTAGATATTTTTAAAAGCACATGACAAAATAACTGACAGATTACATTTTTTAATGGTAAAAAGTCTGTTCATTAAAGATGTTTCCTAGTTAGGTCAATCAATAGCTTAAGTTTATATTTTGCAGAAGGAAAAAACTAAGGGGACAACTAATTCTGCAAATTCCTGTTTCTAATTTATAGAAAGAAACTAAAATACTTAAATGCAACAAAAATGCAAAATGCTCATCTTATCTTTGGGGAACTGGCTTTTATTCAGGCTGCTGGGGAGTATGGTGGGATTATTCTTACAGCATTTATGAGCTAGAAGAGCCCATTAACTGCTTTAAACTCAAATTACATATTCTAGAGCTGATAATTATATGACAACTAAGTGTAGCGGGAACTTTCTGGGGGGACTGGAGAGCCAAGTGAGGTAATGCTATCTCCTGAGCAGAACCTCCAGGGAGGGCGATGAAATGGAGCACAGCCATAAAAAACATAGGGATATGTTCTTCTAAGAGCAGAGGGTAGAGAGATGGAAGAAGACATTAATTCGAAGGGTGGCTTCCTCCTTCGGAAGAGCAATAGTTAGGTAGTTCATAACCCAGTATTAAAAGGAAAATTATTACTCTGTCCAGAAAGAAAAGCAATGTGAATCCAAGTTTCAAAAAACAGAAATAACCCAGAAAATGGAAACCTGGGGATGCAACATGCCTTTCTATTGAGGGTTTCCAGATCTCAAAGCCCACAAGCGACAGATACAGCTTCCTGGTTCCAGTCACACAAAAAAATGCAGTCACTTTTACTGTAGTGAAAAGGATAAGAGATTTACAAATATCTTGAATTTGTCTGCAGAAAGAGAGAGGCCAATAACACTTTTGATGTTTCCCCATGGACATAGGAGGGCAAATGTGGCTTTTACCTTGTGACACTCAAGGTATCCTTTGCCAGAGGATGAGGAGATTTCAGGGACTAAACCAAGCTGAGGGTGGAGTGTGTTTCTCTAAGCCTTTCAGGGAAGATATTATGCAGATATTTAAAATATTTTTAAGAGTGCGTGTAAAACAAACAAACAAAAACAAACAAAAAACACTTAATTCAGCTATGTAATAAAACACTTTAAATTAAATATATGCATATATAATTTGAAAATTCCAAAAAAGTTAATGAATAAAACCTTTGCTAATACAGCCACAGTAAATGCAAGAGTGAAACAGAAAGATGTCAGTATGCCATAAGTGAACAAATGCAGATTTGATACAATTTTGAAAAAAAGTTTCATAAAAAAAACCAACAGATTTTCTTAGTAAAAGTTACCCGACTAATCAGGATAAAATGAAGACAATTTATGCTCATTTAGACTGACAAGTTAAGCTCTTTCTGAATCTAATATTTAGTTTTGGAAATCTTTAGAAATTAATCATGATTTGGCAGATCTTTTATCTGTATAACTATGTTTCCAGTGTGTAAAAATACAAGTCATACATCACTCAAATTAAATAATATCATCTCCCCCCCAAAAAATACTAATCATATTACTTTTCACTAATTAAAAAAAATATGTAACTTTTCTAAAATATTAGGTTGCAGCTATACTCCTATCATAAAGGTTAAATAAATGTCTTGCACATACAAATAGGATGGTCTTGATATTTATCAAATATTCTTTTGGGGACCACAGGTGTGTATTGCTTTCTCTTAGCAGCTATTCATAATTGCACACTTGCTTGGCAGATGTACAATTTATGAACTGTCTGGGTGCAATGTTACAGCTATTCATTTTGAAATATCAAGTTTGTTAAAATGATTTCCTTACATATCTGAATACATGACCCCACATCAGCTGCTTCTTTATTTTTTTTTCTAATAGTTTGTATCCTAGTTTTATGTTTTTATACTCTTTGTACCCTTTAAACTATCTGTAAGCATGTCAGATTAGCCACAATTTCTTCTCAATTGGGCATGATAATATGATGAAGAAATGCTAGATAATCTCTGTTTTTTTAAGGAAGTAATTGCTTACAATCAGAATATTGTTGTTATAATAAATGCAAAACATTTTTAGTTGCCAAATTGTAAGACTGCTGATGAATTCTAATTTTATGCATTATGTCACTTAGGACCCTTCCAGTAGAAGGGACCCTTGTTCAGTATTGCTTTCTTTTGCAAGGCCACACTTGGATTCTATTTCTCCAGTGCTGAAAAGTATTGATCAACCCAAGCACATGTGCCAAGACAGGCACATGCTTACATTAGACCTACATTTTAAGACCATAAAAGGAAGTTGTTGCAGTTGAAGTTACATTTTTCAAAATATGTATTAATTCAAAAAGTGCAGTATGTCATAGTGTCTTCAAAGACTTTGTGAAAAAAAAACACCTTATTCTTTCAAGCAAAACATCAGAAGTATAGAAGTCAACTTTCACGAAAATTAAAGGATACTTGATTTATACATTTGGGAAAACTACTATAAAAATCACTATTCTGATGAAAACAGCCGGGTTTTATGGATGTTTCTAGCAACCTCTTGTATTTCTCATATTGATGAATTTATATAATGAAAAGTTGAAAATGTTTTACATGTTGTGGTGGCTTTACAAAACCAGAAAATATATATGAACCAGCGTTAAGATGGGCTTAAATAATTTTTCCAAACAGAAAAGTGAATTTTATTACATTACTTCTTTAGAAATCTATTTAATGTCCTAAAATAAGTAGCCACATACATCCTTAAATATATATTCGGTTTATACACTTTACAAGCAGTGTATAATAGTTACATTCTGTCTTTTGGCAAACCTTTTTCACCATTGTTGTGTAAACTGTGCGACTCCTTTTCCTAATATAGACTCATCTTATATAAAATACCTACCATAACCGCAGTCAGTTTTCTTCTATTTTGATTATCATTAATGACCTGGCACAACTAACACTTTTAAGTGATACTAACCAATTCTGCACAAATAGATCAGTAATAAGTTTTGCAGCAAGTATTACATACACTTTGGAAGCACTTGGCAATATGTTTGCAGACCTGCCCATGAAGAAAAAGGCATACACAAACTAAAATTTAATAACTCTTGACATTTTAATCTTCAGTACCCTAGCTTGATTTCTAATTTTCAAACATTAAATTCCTGTACAAAGCTTCATTATGTACTAGAGCAGGCACTAATTGTTCTGAAGAGAAGTGTTTCTATTTTGTACAGGAAATGCTTGCAGTGGCTTTTAAGTAAACTTTGATTTGAGGTACCAGCAATTCTTAAAAGATCTGAGATGGAGAAAGTGTTGATGTTTTACACTCAAAACATCACTCTTTTTCATACCCTGTGCAAAATAGGAAAAAAAAAAATGAAATGCTTAAATCAATGGGCACTTTTGAGAACTGGAGCTAACAACAGATGATTTTGAATAACATGTATTCACTACATCTGGAAGAGCTATGTTTAAGAAAAAAAAAAACACATATATATACATATATATATCTCCGTCCCGAAATCAGCAAACTATTTGTCTACACACTTTCACATTACAGACACTCAGAAATGGGTGGTGGCGGTGAATTGAAAAGCCAACCCTTTCTTTTATTTCTAACAAGCCTGAAACTTCAGTTTCAGCTATACACTCATGATGAATCTCTGCATTGAACAACATGCTTGACTTTAAGCGTTTTTTTAATCCTCTGTCCCACAGCCCCTTTCTTCCCCCATGGAAAACCCAATGATGAAGATTTCATAACGTTTTTGGAGATTTATAAAATCTCCTTTTTTGGAGATTTTATAACCTTTTTCAGGTTATAAAATAATTTAGTGATTTTCATTTGATTAGACATTTTTTTAATTTATTTTAAGACACTGTTGATGCATCTTTTTTTTACATATGCAGAATTTCACAGTTCAAGTACAATGTTTTCCCAAGAGCAAGAGAAAATGAATGTTCCTTCAGAAGCTTACTGTAAAAGCTCCTGAAAGGAACACTAAATTAATTTGATTTTCTGAAGAATTAAATAAGAGACACAAAGAAAAATCTTTACCTTCCTATTATAGACAAAATACCCCCAATATTTTTTACTTGGATTGGACAAAAAACAGAGAAGATATTATTTGAAATCATTCTTCATCAGCAAGATCTAGTAAATGCAAGGATGTTGCTACTATAACGGAAAGACAGAATTTTTCCTCCCCTAACATCACCACAAAAAGTAGAATTGAAAAAGGCAGCTGAAAACCCAGCAGCCGGCTTTGCAGTTAGCCAAAACCCTCACTTGAAGTAAACTTTGTCCTTGAAGTAAACTTTGTCCTGATCAATTAGATCAGGGTTAGCCATCGGTTCTGTTCAGGTGAATGTTGAGCAACCTGTCATTTCCCAGGAATGAAAGTGAACAGGTGACATATCCCAACTAATTGGGAAAATACGGCTGGGTTTGGGACCCATCAGTGAGAGAACCTGCCACTGAGGGAGGTCACAGGGACCCTATTCAAAACTCTGCCTAGGAGTGTTTTCCTCATGATAGCACAATGAGCTGGAACAATCCTGTCCCTAGTGCAGGAGCATCTCCAATGTAGTCCTTTTCCACACACAAAACAAAAAATATTACCAGAGTAACCCTGCCTCCACATGACCCCTGTGAGGGATACTGTCCTTCAGCCCACCCAGCAGTCCCTTACTAGCCCTCTCCTCAAAAAAATTCCTAACGCAGGCTAGCACAATACATTCTTCCAACATGCAGAGAAGCAACATAGCCAAGCAAATCCCAGCCCATCCTTCCCATCCACATAGCAGTAGCACACACGGTCACAACACAAGGGCACTAGGCTTCTCCAAGTCTAGTCCTTGCTGCTTGAAGGGGTTCTAGCCCAGCCCAGCTCGGCATCTTCCAGACACTACACAACAGAGCTGGGAGAAGGGAATTCGGCAATAGAAAGCCTGTTAGTTTCCAGTATGGCCTAAACTTTACATCAGAAAAGTAACCTTGCTCCTGAGAGCCCAGCAGATATATGTTAAATTCATGTTATTAAGCAGCTAAGCCATGTCATTCCCATTCAGATTGGCCAACTGGCTAGAGAAGCAGCAAACTCACAGCCTTTCTTCTTCTATCCTCATTCACACTTTCTTGTAGATGTGGTGTGGCTTATCTGCTCTTGGGTGACTGACTATTTCTAATGTAGATATATTCTGCTACTCTTTGTCACGTGGCTTTTCTGCTACTTATTAGCTCTCTGCCTTTCTCAGAAAAATGTTTGACTTGTGAGGTGTGTCATCATACCATACCGGTAAGCTTTCCATTACAACACATTTAAAGTTTTCTTTTTCTCTCCAACTTGCTCATTGCTTTACGAAAATTTAATTTTGGCTGATTAACTGAAACATTGCTATCATGCTCTAATAGCTACAGAAATCTCATGGATATATTTAGGAGCAAGAAATTAGTGTTGCTGTAACAGAATTAGCATGTGGATCTAGCTGTCTTCGCAGGCAGTTTCATCTAACTGTCTAGTCATGTTCTATTCTTGTTTTTCATACAGGAATTATAGCTGATCTTCCTCTAACTTTCAAGTGAATTATCAGCTCTAAGCTTATTTTCTACTGAAAATGTCCAAATTAGGACTAAGTCTTACTAAGGGCCTGGGGTTTTTAAAATGAAATAATTGGAGAGATGAAACCATGTGTCATCCTTAACATCATATTACTACTGTTTTACCCCACTGTGTCAGTCTGCCACATGTTCCTAGCCTCTCATCAATTTGGATGGCAGAAAAATGGAAGAATGAAAACAGCAATTTTCTTAATGTCTTAAATGACATTTTCATTATTATTTCAATTTTGTTATCTGCTAATCAAGAAGTTACTGTTGGTTTCCTCTTGTAACATGAGGTGAGGTGAGGTGAAGAGATTTGAAAAGAGAGGAAAACAGCTAATGAAATGTGGCTTTGAATTCAATATACTAAACAACAAAGACTAGTCCTCAACTTTCAGACTTTATGCACATAATGTACTAGATGACTGTTAATAGATTAATACACAAATTTTTGAGATTGGCAGCCTTTTCCAAAATGTATTACTCTTATGTTATTTACAGCAGCACTCTTGATTCAAACTTAATCACTAGGGGACAATGCTATTCACAGAGGAACCTAATTTTCATTGAAACTGTCAAACAGGCATGTCTTCATATGCATGAGATTAAAGAACAAGAGCAAGATTGTTCCAGTGTGTTTCCTGTAATGTGAGGTGTCAATCCTTCTGAAGCTCTGTGATACTCATGACAGGGAATTAAGACTAATTAAGACATAGCTGCATTAGGAAAGACATCACCCATCCCCTTCACGCACACCAGATCTAATCTTACCAATTTGATGGAATATCCTCAGACCTGCCTAAAAGTAGAAATTACATCATAACATGCGTAACAGTGAGTCAGATGTCAGTGTGGATTACTTGATGTGGATTAACTGTTTTATTCCCAATTAGCACTCCCACGATTTCCAGTACGTAGCCTGCGGTATCATGTTCACTGCCTTATTCTTATGTATTTTAGCATCTAGAACATTTGCAAGTATTAATATTTTGCACTTCTACCACAGCTGCCTACTGAGAATATGCAAAACACTTCAAAGGATTAATAATATTAGTCTCACTATACCACTAAAAAGAATAAATGTACTGTGGCAGTTCTGCAGATAGAATTCAAATCACCTACATTATTTCTCCTAGGAAAAGTATGCAGATTCTGGCACAGAAGTCTGTATTCTCTGATATCCACTTTCCTACCTTAAACTTAAGGCCATCTTTCCCAGTAAAGAAACTGCTGAAAAAGCACAAGGCAACAACTATTTGCAATTTAAACACATCATTATGAACCACAAATGGAAACTCCCACCCCTGAAATCTGCTTCCTTTTGTCCACCAAGAAACAGAAAAAAAAAAAAAAAAAAAAAAACTTTTGAAAAAAAAACCACAGGTAAAGCAGTGCTTTGCTCTGCCACCCTTCTTCTGAGGCACTTGTTAAGCGCCTTTGATTGACATCTGTTTTACTTGTTTTTTTTTCCTCCTTTTCCTTTATTGACCTTTTCTCTTCAGAAATAAAGGAAAAGGGAAAAAGGGAAGGATGAGTAGGATAATATCATCAACAGCTACACAGACGAGCAGGTGTAAATAAAAAAAAAAAAAGCATTTTTACAGTAAGCATTTCTGTAAGAAATATGTACCTGCATTTCTGTGTAGATATATATAACAGGGAAAAATCAGTTCTTGATCAAGTGAGCTTGCCAGTAAACTCGGTAGTAAAATAAACTCTATATTATGCTCTCTATCAACTCTGTAAGAAGGCCTGCCTCACAAATCCCAAAGCTCTGTTAGGATAAAGAATAAATAACTAAATAAATAAATAAATAACTTTTAAAATAGAGAAAACTATTTTTCTAGAGTTTTCTAGCAACGACTGAAGAATATTGCAGTCACCACCCAGCTATCCCTGTGCACTGACCTTTGCTGGTCTGGCTTCAGCCCCTCCTCACAAAGAGCTTTGCCCAGGGTTATGGGACACAGGACTATCTTTGGGTACTTGAGGCATCCAGCTGCCTGCCCTCATCACAGCAGCTGCTCCTTTACTAAGTTCTCCACTTAGCCTCCAGGTCCCTGCATCCTCCTCCCCTGCCTGAACATCCTTGCCCTGGTGCAGGCTTGCTAGCTCTCCCACAGGCAGCGGTTATCTCCCCTGCCTCCAGGATGGGCACTTAGAAGAAACCCTCCAGGAGGCTGGAAAAAGGACACTTTGGTAGAACTTGCTCTCTTTGCTTCAGCAGAAAAGCATCAATCACCTCACACAACACTCTCTCGTACACTGCATGATTAAATTGTGTTTACTTTGTGACAGCAGTTAAAAGCTGAACTCTCTCTATTCCTGTCCTGCCACCCGTGACACTTCTCAGGTAAATCTTCTGAAGCTTCTCTTTATGTACTGAAGTCACATTATCTGAGAAGCTATGTACTCGCTGCTGGCACCTCCGATCTCTTCTGGTTAGAAGGCTAGGGGCATCATACTCTAGTTGAAGCTGGATGCTTACATGCTCTTGCCCAGGCAATTGTCACACACAGGCTTACTGAAAGCTGTACCATTCAGATAATTTAAAGACGTTTTGACTAAAAGCATAATTTACTGTCACTTGCTGTACTTTATGCACAAGTTGTCTTGGAATTACCGTTCAGTTAACAATTTACTGGAACAAGCAGGTCCTACAGCAAAAGTCTTGGCCCTTCCCCTGCCCCAGCTCTTGTTTCTCACCTGCACGCAAGCTAGCTGAGTCAAACCAAAATGAAATGTGACAGCAGGAGAGAAGTGAGACTGGAAATGTGACCACTTCGGGCATCTTGAGATGATACCAAATTCAAGATTAAACCACAGCTAAAGAAACACCGAGTTGTAAAGGGGAGGATCCTGAGATGTGGATTTTCTCTGTCACTGACACCTTCTTTAGGTCACATCTTCAGAGCTCTCTGCTGCAATTTTCCCTTTTGTTCTGTTTCTTTACGTTGGAAAATTTTGAATCTTTTTTTTTTTTTTTTTTTTGTAATTGAAGAATAGTCTACTTGTTAACGAAAAGAACTAGGGCAGCTCACACTTACTGCTTGGCTTATGACCTTGAGAAATCCACCCAACAATTCCATGCCTGTGTAACACAGCGTAGCCCTGCCAATCTGTACTATATATACATTGTTACAGTGACTTTTTCTTTTAAAATACTCTTAAGAATTTCACACATGCAATAAAGATTGACAAGCATAAGATTCATTCTGCAGGTCATCTGCTACACAAGTATTTTACATTCCCACTCAGAACAACTTTTTCTGTTGTTTGTTAAAACAAGGTCATTTTGGATTATCAAATTCTATTCTGAGTTATCGAAATCTTTTCAGTACAAATTATAACTAATGGTATCAATCCGTGATCTTCACATTTATTTATGTTTTCACAGTGTTTTTTTACACAGCTCAAAAATACAATGAAGAAAGCTGCCCTATTCCACCTCTGTGGGAAAACAGCATAGGTCTTTCACAAAACTGGGGATCCTTGCGTACATACCAAACATCCACTGTTGAACAGAGCTCATCAAAGAGTCACACAGCACGGAATATCACAGTGTGCCTAAATCTGTTAAGTGCATGAAGATTAAAAAAAAATAAAAATTGACTTCAAGTATAATAAATCTAACCTAATAATATTTTTAAAAAGTTTTAACCTAATAACTACTGAAATAGAAGTTCCAGCACTACATGGTATGAATTTTTATTTGATTCAGGTATGCAAGAACTCTGTTGCTGTAAGTTATGTATTTTTACTTTTCCTGAATAATTCTCATTCATTGCCAATTCATTAAATACAGTCCCCTGACAAGAAAAGTAAGATAGCAAGTTAAACCAAATGGGACTGTACAGCATACAAAAGAAAAATCAGAAATTACAGAAATGAACTTTTATGTAACACCTGTTCAGAATCATGTTAGCTAATATAACTTGACAAGATGTCTTTTCTCCTAGCAATTCAGCCCATCTGATATGTCCATTAGCTTCTCTTGGCTTATATGCTTGTTCTTATAACAGTCCCACCTGGCATATAAAAACAGATGATACTTAAAAAAAAAATACACCAGACTTTATGCAGATTTGTTATGCTTTCTGTATCTTTTTTAAGATGAGGAATGAAACGATTTGCAACACGTCCTTTTAAACTGAATTTTAAAATGTCAGTGGGCATCCTCAGCTGACTCCTCATAGTGAGATGATAGCTGTTATACAAATACATACGTGTGTATATGCCACGCATAAATTATCTTCACAAGTATGTCATTCTTCTAGGTACATACATTTTACTAGGGCTGCAACGCTGTCATCCCCAAGGAATCAACCTGGCTTTTGTACTACTACAGCTCTGTTGTGGTCATCTTATCTATCAGACTTTTATTCAGTGCTTTTAAATATTTTCACAGCTAGAGTTGCATCTTAAATGTAACTTCTGTAAGGTGTTTCTTTGAAGTAGGCTGCATCACTTCTGTGATGCTCACCCACCATTATAATTGTAAATATTAATTTGTCATGCCAAAGGGACTTAATATCAGAAACAGCTATCACAATTTGTCAAGAAAATTAAGTGTGTTCTTCTTTGCTGGACAAAGTTCAACCATCTCTGCAGGAGATTCCTAGAACAACACTGGGCTTTCTCTGTGGCCAAAAGAATCGAAGTCCAAAATACAACCAGCTCTCCTGAAAACAAACAAACAAAGCAAAGCAAAACAAAACAAACAAAACAAAACAAAAGCCTCCCAAGCTCCTACTTTTAAAAATTCAATTACTGAAAGAACTGGAAAGGAATGAGAGCCAATCAACAAGAAGCTGGTATGACAGTAAAATCTTGTCTGGTGCTCATATTTTTCTTGATATCCTTTTGCAACAGCTCTCTGTTCATATTAGCAGTGTTTATCTCACATCATAAGCCATAAAAGCATTTTTATTTAAAAGTAGGATTAACATCAACTGTCACACTGCAGACAAGATTTGAGTCCTTGTGTAGGTATAATATTTATAGAGGAGAGATTTGCTGGTGTTAGCCATGTGATATTTCTATGTGCAATAGCTTTGTTCTGTACAAGTTAATATCACAAAGACAAAACTGAGTCAAGAGAGCGATATGATGAACATGCTGTTATTTAAAACTACACAGGAAAAAAAAAAACAGATGGAAAGAGCCAACTGATAAACTGAACTCATATAGGGCAAAGAAAATATGGCTTGTGTTGATTTAACCTAACAATTGGCAAATTCCACTAAGCATTTTGATTGTAAACATTTTGGTTATGCTGCCAAATGCTTGGTTCTGCTGAAAAGTACAATGCTCCATTATTCACAGCATGGAGGAATCAGTTGTTTTACCCCCGCAACACCCACGTACCAAGGAATGAAGATGTTACTTGGATCATTGAAAGAAAAAAGTACTTTCCTAGGATTCATAGGCTTAAGATGATTAAAGATCAACCTAAGCTGATCTTATGAAAACTACGTCTAAACTGTAAAATAAATAAACAAATAAATAAATAAATAAAAATTGAGGATAACAGGTTGGTATGGCTGAAAAGTATGCAGTGCAGCTTATGTATATTGTGTATCTGCAGGGAGACCTTTTCAGCTGAATGCTTTGATGAATTTCGTGGCAGCACTCTGTAAATTTTGTAATGTAGAAAAGTCAGGTTAAAAGTCTCTCTTCTATATTAATCTGCCTTCAGTGTAATTTAATGCAGGTACAAAGTAGAACATTAGTCACCTTGATTAGGATGGTCATTTTAACTAATACTTCAGACACCATTCCAAACTGTAGGTCAGTGGTGCCCCAAAGTAGGTATTTATGATTTGAAAGGGATCTGGGGAAGTATCATTCCTTCCTTGCACAGGACAGAACCGAGTAGTCCATCGGACATTACCCATCCTTCTGTCCATCTGTCCCTCCCTCCAGCTATCACAAATGGAAACCTTTGGGATTCTTGATGGCTCAGAAATGCTGGGACTGCAGGCCTCAGGCTTCCTTTCACTCTTGCTGTTTGAAATATCAAGCCCCAAACCTCTAGGCTGTGAGAGCCTACAGAATCACCATTCCAAGCTCCCATAATAAAGCAGGCGCTTCTTTTGCCTCTCATCTCGTGCTTGACTTGTCACATCCTTCTTTCTTGACTATTTGTTTCTCTACCATTAGGCTTGCACTGACATTCAATACTACCTTTGTTTGCGCTTCTATCTTTCTTACTTTTTTCCCTGACAAACCTCCTACAGTCAGAGAATACAAGTACCTGACAAAGCCATCGGCTGCACTCCAGTTCACAACAGCATCTTCAGTTATATTTTTTCACCCTGCCAATACAGCCTAAAGGGATGAAGCCGCTGCAATTGGACAGTTGAACAGCAACCTCTTTAGATACATCACAACAGAACATTTCATACACTTTAAATCATAAAATCATAAGCCAATTTAACTTAATCTGTTCCCTGGTGAGGCATGCGCTTGCTTAAATTCAGTTAGTTTTGCCTTTTGGGACCCTTATGGGAATACACTTTTAAGTTAACTGCATCATGAAGATTGCCCGTGCTGTTGCGTTGAATGATTCATGGGGGTGCTAGGCATTCTTGTGAGCAGGTGAGTGATTATGATTTCCATAAACCAAAAAAAAAAAAAAGACAAGCTTATGAAAATATCAGAGAAATGGAGTTGGGCTCTTATACGTTTAAGTTCATTTATACACCAGTGACTATTGGTTTTAGCAAGTGTCTGCAACTTATATTTCCTCACTCACTATTTTTTAAGCCTTTTGTGTACAGACTCACGGAAGAAAAACAACTTAGAGTGGAAAAAGGTGAAACTCATCTCCATATGGCATGGGAAGGATTATGTAGAGAGAAAATAATAAAGAACCGTACAAAGGAATATTAACCACTTTACATTTCCTATCAAATAACGCTATATAAGCTTGAAATACACATTTTTAGAGTTATCTTTCCATCCCTATAAACAAATAATTTGTAGTACTATACAGAGAACTGAGCCATCACAGTACCGATCGATTCTCTGTTTAATACTGTATTGAATGAAAAGTTATCTTAAAATATAATAAATATTCATTAGGTACCACTTTTCTGTTTAAACTAAAATTATAATTTCCCACGTGTACTTGTAACCAGGCAGATCTGTTGGCACCGCCAGCTTGGCTCCTCAGTTGGGCCAGCAAAGGAGCTGCAGAATCTTTGTTCGAAGCAGGAAGATCAGCCCTTTTAGTAAGGCACACAAATAACTTACAGCTGGAACTTGAATGTAGGAAATACAGAATCTCTCCCCACCCTGAGACCAAGACAGTAAGTAATACCAGAAATACAATGGAAACACTCTCAATGAAAGAAATACAGTAATGCCTATAGGAGTTGTATGGGAGCACTATGAGGATTAGTGGTTGCACGATCATCAGCACCTCAGAATAAATTAATATTTATGACGATCAGTCCCCTCAAATTTACATTTTGAACATACCCAGACAATATGTGTGTAGTATTTATACGACTGTGGTACCAAAAAATGACAGCTTTGTAACATTTGCTATTGTTTTTCCAATTAATTTCATTTACTCTAAGGACCTTTTTCTGTCTAAGAGGTGAATACTGCTTTATAAAATACATTAAACAATAATAATGTTGTTTAAATTTATGGACAGCATTTCTTTTTCTTGTCATGATAATGAATTATCATTTTGCACGCATCCTCATGCGTTACCGAGAATAATTATGGAAATCAAATAACGGCTAGTGGAATGAACCATTTTGAAGTTGTGGAGGGTGAAATAACATTCAGAAGAAGAAAGTAAAGCAGAAAGCTTAAAGGATTAGTAACTTAAGGGCCTGTATACATCATTAATTCAAAAAGTATGGCAATAAACAAAATATACAAACTTGTAATTGTAGGAGTGTCCTGAAGAATATACCATAGCACAATGCAAAATAATGATGGTACCAGGAAAACACAAGTACCATTCTGGTCTCTTGTAATTATGATACATACCTACTATCACAGCTAAAAGGCATTGCTGCTTATTATTAGGGGTGGGCAAATTATATGGCTTATGATCGGCTTGTTTCCTGTCTACGTGAAACAGGAGAACCTCTGAAATACTTGAAATTTCCATTGACAGAAAAAGCATTTCTCGTCCCAATTTAATTCTGTACTGATTTGATAAATGGAACCCAAGTGTTCGAGTTCAACACACTCCTTTCCTTTCCACAAAACCCTTGCTGGTAGCGTGCTGCACCATCAGCGGAGCACAGTATGGGCAGAGCAGCAAATGCACGTCCAGAATTGTGCATAGAAAGATGCTGTCCTACTGAGATTGCAGATACGGTAACATTTACTGTCTGTGCAAAGAGACTGAAAAGTTGCTCAAGCAAAGAAAACTGACCTACAAACAAGTCACATAATCACACGCAAACAGTAACAAGCTAACATTACATGAAAGTAATCTCGTTTTACAGCAAGTATTCAACGTGCAACTCCACTGGAATCAATATTGGGCCTAGGAAGAATTAGGCCTCATTTCTTCAGACTACTTTTTTACAGAGTTCATCTTTCCTTAGTGCCAAACTCAACACTCAGAAACTAGTAGGAAAATTCTTTTATCCGTTCACAGACTTAAGCAAGTCATAAAATTAACAGTAGTTGGTTGTTTTTTTTGTCAAACTTATAGATTCTCTTACACTGATATTGCAAATTAGCTCACTAATATGTTCTAGGATCTTTCTAAATTAAATATTTAATGCCAGCAGTTTTCTTCCTATTTCTCTCTCATATTTTATTGTATCTATATATTTTAGATGATACATAATCATATTTGGTGGATTGTTGTTCAGTGAAGGTTTCCCAGGAATTATAAATTTAATGCAGTCACAGCAGTCTATGAAAGAGTTGTGACTTTCAGTATTTTAGTGAAAGATAAAGAAAATAAAAAACCTCAGCAATAGAATTTGTTCGATATTGCTTGTGAAAGCTCATTATTTAATTGACTTTGAAACCAACTCTTTATTCTTCAGATCCAATCTTCCCTTTGTTAGTTTTAGATACAATGGCTTTATTTATCTATTTTTTCTGAACCTTACTGCTATTTACTACATGAAAGAAGATCACAGAATCACAGAATTACAGAATAACATCAACTGGCTTCCCTTGGTCAACTAGATGGGTGACCTTGTCATAAAAGGAAATAATGTTTGTTAAACAGCATTTTCTCCTTGTGAGCCCATGCTGGCTATGACCAATGACCACATTGTCCTTCAGGTGTTTTTCAATAACTCCCAGTATAATCTTCTCCATAATTTTACCAGGCACAGAAGTAAAACTGATTTATTTAGGTGAGCTGGATATTTAGGCATCTTGTTAGAAGTACCAGAAACCAAGATTGGTCTCTACATGGGGGATTATGTGCTTCTCCTTTTCACGTAAGTATGAAATTTGCCTCTGTTTTGGAAGGATCCTGGAATGCAGAGGAAAAAATCAACCATGCTTGCTCATTCCTTTCTTGCCTTCTGAAGACATTCAGAAATGAAATGATTCGAGCAAACAGTAATGTTGATTTCAAGCAAGAGAGATAGTCAGCCACCACTGGAACAGAACCATTCAGGGATGAAAATCCTGTTCTAAAGTGAGTTTAATCAAATTATGATGATTGTGCCTATACAATACTGCTGCCTACAAGAGTAACAAGCTGGCTTGGAGGTACAGGAGGTTTCTGTTATTCCTGATTCTTAATCAGGAGCCACAGGAATCATGCTGCTGACAGTGATGA
Organism: Heteronetta atricapilla; assembly: GCA_011075105.1. Lineage (NCBI taxonomy): Eukaryota > Metazoa > Chordata > Aves > Anseriformes > Anatidae > Heteronetta > Heteronetta atricapilla. The sequence continues at coordinate 25,616,661 of CM021734.1, read as the reverse complement.
ACTTAATTACCTGCTGTCTAGGAAGTGAACTGAACTACTCAGCATCAATGAAAAAGGATTTCTCTCATCTCCCTTAAATCCTCAGTTCTGTACTTAAGGATACCTACCAAGGCATTGTTCATATATCTGGATCTGCAATGCCCTTGTTAATCTTAATTGTATCAAAATTTAGGATTATTTGATGTCAATGTTCATTGTCCTCTGCTTTTCCTCAAGATCAAAAGTGTCAGGAATTAACTACAAAACTGGATCTAATTAAGTGAAATTATGATTTAATCACACGCAAACGTGCCTTTTCTGAGAGCAAACAAACACTGGGTTTCACAGATGCAGATATGGAATAAGGCACATCCACTATTCATTATACACCTGAAATAACTTTTTTCCACTATACACCTGAAAAAAAAACTTTTTTCCACTGTGTGCTCATTAGCCTTAATTTAATCCTTTAGAACCCCTGTTTCTAATTCTAAAATCTGTTATAAGACTACACGTAACAGTGTACAGTTGTTCGCTTCAGAGCCGTGTAAATTTAAAATACTTCAAAAACGTTATCCAAAACAGAAGTGTGTTCCTCATCCTCATTTATAGAATTAATCTTGGTTTGATGTTGTCATTTCTAAGAGATCAGGCAAGTTTCTGTTCCTCATTTCATTAACTCCCCTTGAATTCCTGACAGATGATCTACTGACTGTTCTGTTCATTTTTCACTTGGTCAGAATCAAATTACTAAGTCTGCACAAGGGCTTTTTACTCCTCCCATTATCAACTCCTTCAGCCATGAAGGCACTATTTTTGGTGGCTTTTTTTTTTTTTAACTGCAATTTATAGGTGTTTCACGTGTTTAGAGCATCTAAAAATTAAAATATTTCTGTTAAAAGTGTCAGTTATCAGTAATCTACATTAAATAGGAATGCCATTTTCCTCTTTCAAAGGGGGAAACTCAGGTGGTTTTTTTTTGCTCAAAAGTTAGAAGGGCTGAGTGAAAACGCTTTAAAGAAGGTTTGAAGAGAGAAAGGGATAAAATCAGGCTTGCTAATGATAAGCCATGGGATGGCATGCCAACGTTCAACAGACAATATGCCAGCATGGCCCTTCAACCTGCTCCATGATGTGAAGGATAGGGTGGAGCACATTTGAAATGTCTCTACACCAATGCACACAGCATGAGGAATAAGCAAGAGGAGCTAGAAGCTTCAGCTCAGTCCTAGAGCCATGACACGACTGGCATAAGCAGAACTTGGTGGGAAGAGTCCTGTGAGCGGTGTGCTGTGATGGATGGTTCTAGGCTCTTCAGGAGGGACAGGCAGGGCAGCGCTGTATGCAATGGAAGGGTTGGATAGTTATCTGGGAATGCCACACAGTTGATAAAAACAGTTCCAGGGAATTCCTGAGGCACATTAACAATAACTTATTGGTACAGGTACTACGAGAGCTGAGTAGGAAACATGCCATCCTAGATTTGTTGCTTGTGAACAGAGAGGCTCTCGTGGGTGCAGTGGTGGTTACTGGCCATCCTGGCCCAGTGCCCCTGAAGTAATCTAGTTTAAAATCTTTGGTAATAGGTAAAAAACTGCCAACAAAACTTGAGCTCTGGATTGGGGATAGCACAATTCAGGTTGCTGAGGGAACTAGTTAGTAAAGTCCTTTGGGATTCTGGTTTTGAAGGTACTAGGGTACGTTAGCGCTGGTCGCTTTTTAAATGCTGGCTCCTCCTAGGAGCACAGGAGCAGCCTACTCTAAAATGCCACAAGTTGAGCAGGCAGAGCAGAAGGCCAGTTTGGCTGAGCAGAAATGACCTTCTACAAAGATGGGGAAGGGCCTAGAGGGCAAGAAGTACGAGGAGAGTCTAAAGTTCCTTGGTTTGTTCATCTCAGAGAAGAGGAGAGTGAGGGGAGACCTCATGGTGGCCTACAGCTTCCTCATGAGGGGCGCAGAACGGGAGGCACTGATCTCTGCTCTCTGGTGACAATGACAGGGACCTGAGGGAAAGTCACGAAGCTGCATCATGGAAGGTTCAGGTTGGATATCAGGACAAGATTCTCCACTGGAAGGGTGGCTGGGCACTGGAACAGGCTCCCCATGGAAGTGGTCAAAGTATCAATCCTGCTGGAGTTCAAGAATCATTTGTACCACACTCTCAGACATGTGGTCTGATCTTTGGGTAGTCCTGCATGAAGCCATGAGCTGGACTTCTCTATGATCCTTGTGGATCTCTTCCAACGCAGGATTGTTTATTCTCTATTTCCCACACTGATAATGCAACACACCAACAGCCTAAAGGGCCTTTTCACATTTTAAAGAGAAACAAATGACAAACACTCTGCACTGTATCCATCCCCAATACCTTTCAGCAGTCCCATTAATGTCTTAGAAATAAAGAAGCCTGAATAGTTTTCTTATCCTATGTATGTCATGAGATATAATTTTCCTAGACTACTAGTATAATCCAGTTCATTCCAGCACATTTAAGAACACTTCAAGAAATTAATAAAGAATATTATTTTACTTAACCTACGCTTTTAGGATTTGGGGACAAAAGGCAACTTGAGGTATGAAAAGGTCACTTTGGCATTTATTTCATTTACAGAAAATTATCAACATACTGAACTGTACTGGAAACAAGGAGAAAGGCACGGAGTAAATGGAATTAAGATGATATAGTTTAAAATCAGGGTACATCTCATGTTTCAGAAACAAGAAACCTACCCCAATTATACTATAACTATGTTAATATTTAAATATATAAATATATTTGTTTTATACTAACACCAAACTAGCACTAACACCACCCAACCGTGCACAAGGTTGGTGAGGAAGCAAAGACTAATGGGAAAAGTCCCAACCAAAAACTGCAAGTCACGTGGTTCAGTTGTACTATATGACAAAATTCTCCTATATAGTTTCCTATGCAAAATTAAATGTCCCAACATAAACACTAGGCTCAAAAGCGAGATTAGAGATTATGAAGAGATACAGAACAACCAAGGGAACAGACCCAAAAGTGAGAAGGAAAAAAAACTAACAAAAACAACAACAACAAAAAAAAACAGCAACAAAAACCAGCAACATAACAAACATACAAAAGAAAAGGGAGAAAAAAAAAAAAAAAAAAAAAAAAAAAAAAAAAAAAAAAGCTTTTCCTCAGCTGGAGGAAAGCCAGAATATAGCTGGGTTTCTTAAGTAGCGCAAGGTGTTTATGTTTTAGCAATTTAAATTTGCCCTTAATTTCAGGTGATTAAAATTAACAGAATATATCCCACTCTCTGTAATGGCTGTCTAAATTGCCTACCAAAATATCTGTCTTTTTAAATTCTCGGAGAGCATTTTCGATATCAGTCATTTGTTTTTAGTGTTGTACTCCTCAGACATCCAACTTGGTAAGAATTTCAAAATGACAACCCTGTAATTCCTCCAGTAAAGAATTATGTTTGAGAACTTGTCAGTTGGTCATTACTGTTACTAATTTAGATTCCGAGAAAGTTGTTTATACCCATTTTAATTGAGCAATCAAAGAAGTTTTTACCGGATGTTCTTCATCAGGAAATTTGTTTGACAAAGCCCTAAGTATTTTCAGAAACATGCTGGTTTCCACACAAGTCTCCTTCAGAGGTTTTAGGAATGGAAATACTCATCTAAGATGTTCAAATCCTGTTTTCAAGTCCCTGAGTTTGTTTCATTTATTTTAGGGAGAACATACCTGTTGAATCCAACATGTACCAGAAACTGTAAATTATTATTATTAAATGTATTCTGCTATTTTCATTAGTCCTAAATTTTAGTTACATTGAAGGAAATATATGAAAACACTCCAGTTTTATCTCATTGATGACAGTACCACTCCAAAAATTTTTGGTTTGGATTGGTCGGTGTGGATTTACATTTTCATCTCCAAAATAATGGGGTTGGAGTGGTCAGTACATACTTACACTTTAAACATTTTTCCTTGGAACAAAGACACATTATTGTAGACAATGGGTTATAAGCTATTGATTTAAACATAATGTCATACCAAAATACTTGGAATAGTTCTGTTCACTAAAAAAAGTTCACCTTACATGGTTGAGCACTGGATCAGGCTCCCCAGGGAACCGGTCACAGCACCAAGCCTGCTGGAATTCAAGTGTCTGGAGAATGTTTTCAGAGATACGGTTTGATTTTTGGGTGGTCCTGTGTGGAGCCAGGAATTGGACTTGATGATTCTTGAGGGTCCCTTCCAACTCAGGGTATTCTATGATATTTTCTGAATGCCAGTTTGCTCCTCCAGACTTAGTTATGCCGATCATTCTATAGCCAAGTGAAATTCTGAGGATTTACTATCTGTATTGAGATGATTAGTATGAAGAACTTTAAGTGCTCTTCCTCGGGTTATCAGGATTCTCCCATGGAGCTTCAACAAAGTCTTTCTACATAGTCTTAGTGACAACATGTTTTCAGCAACCCGTAATATTACAGATATGAGTTTCTAATCTTTTTACTCAGCAGGAAACTTACCCTGTAGGTATGTATCAGAATTCATTGTGCGATAGCATGTCTACCCGAAGGAATAAACCTGAATTAACCTAATATTTACCCTTGTGGTACTAAATATATTCATATTCATGGTTTACTGGAAACACTGTTAACTAAAAAAGTGATGATTATCAGTCTGCATGCTTGTGGTTGAAGTATCACTCTGGTCTTTGAAGCATCATCTGCATTTCTGGTAGCTTTTGGAGATTTTTTGGAAATCTTGAACTGACCCTCACTTTATGAAGAAAGTTTCAATAAACTAAGGAAAAAGTATTAAAAGAAAAAATATTCATGTTCATAAAATTTGGGAAAGAAATGCAGTTATGATCAAGGCATAGATAGAGGGACAGAGGAGGAAAGAGATCTGGCAATACAGGCATAGTTCCTTGTCTCATTTACAATTCTTTCAGTCATTGTATTGGTGACACTAGGAAATTACTTATGTTGCATGAATGTTGAATGATTAACTCACATAGAGTATTCCTAAAGTTGTACAGCAGTATCTTCAGATCATAAAGTAGATCCATTACTTTCCATACCGCCTCCTTTCAAAAACTGCAAACTCCTACACTGAGCAGGGCAGCAGAGGTAAGAGCTGGGATAGAAGGACTGAAGTTTTGCCTTCATTGCCCTTCATTCAAGTTTTTTTTTTTTTTTTTTTTTTTTTACAGAATTTCTAGGTTGGAAGAGACCTCAAGATCATCGAGTCCAACCCCTGACCTAACACTAACAGTCCCCACTAAACCATATCCCTAAGCTCTACATCGAAATGTCTTTTAAAGACCTCCAGGGATGGTGACTCCACCACTTCCCTGGGCAGCCCGTTCCAATGTCTAACAACCCTTTCCGTAAAGAAGTTCTTCCTAAGATCCAACCAAATGGAAAGAAAGAGAAATAGTTGCCTGGGATAGAAGGGGAGCATGTGGGGGAAGGTGTTTTAGTTTTGTTTTTGTCTGTAATATATCTTTGTCTACCTTTAATGTTGACTGGCAATAAGTTAAATAAATATCTCCCAGGTCAAGTATGTTTTGCCCATGACAGTAATGGGAGAGATCTCCCTGATCTAATCTTGACCTACCTCATTTTCTCCATCTGTTCTGCTGAGGAAGGGAAGTGAGAGAGTGGCTGGGTGGACACCTGGCAACCAACCAAGGTCAACCCACCACGCTCAGAAATTGCAAGTTACAATTGGAGGCTGTTGTCAAAGGCAAAAAGCCATTTGATAATTTGAGCTACACAACTAAGACATAAGGAGACTTATAGAAAGGGAGTACTGATACAGGAAATTAAAGAGTAGGAGGAATTAATCCACTGAAGATGAGAGACTGGTTTCAAAAGCTGGCGATCAGGGCATACAGATTGGAGGAGGTGGGATTGAGTGAGTCACACTTTTATAATTCTCTTTACTTTAGTAGAAATACTCAAAACATTTTTGTAACAGAAGAAAAACAAACAAAACAAATAAACAAAAAGCAAAAGCAAATATCTGGATTCTTCAAAGTTCCCATTGCTGCTCAATGGAGGCAGAAACTCAGGGAAGGGGTAGAACAAGAGGGACAAGAGCTAATAGAGTCTCCAGCCTGTGACTAAGAGTTACTGAAACCCATCTTGTATCTACTCATGAATCATAATGCCCATGTGATTATTTCTAAGTGTGACTTGAAAATGGAAAGGAACTATACATTAAAATGATCTTTTTCAAAGAGGTGCCAGCAAATACTTAAAATATTGGAAACTGCATTTAAGGAAGAGTGCTTAAAGGGGTCTGTGTCAACTAGCATAGCCTTATGAAGTATAAACCCAACTTGCCAACTTTGGTGACTAACTTCAGATTAGGACAAAACCTTATTCTACAGCTAGGCAAGTCACACTCTGAAAGATAAATTGCTTTGGGTAAGCGGTGAATATTATGGTGACTGTTATACTGATTATTCCAAACATTTGCACTAAAATATTATCCTGATAACCGACGGGAAGTAAATTGTACCTCTTGATAACATTGTACACACAGATATCACATACTACAAGAGCCATGCCCATTATTTCAAAGGTCTTGGTCACAGAGCCTCTAGTGCTGTGGGATGAATGGATGAATTATAGCATAAACCTAATTTAGCATCGACCTGTACCTTACCAGACCTATAGCAATGGTGACTGCTAAGGATTGTTAGCTTTTACTACTCACATTGGCACTTCCATTTCTTACTCAGGGAATTAGCTTCAAGAATATTAATTACAGAAGTCAGAACACTAAGGTAATAAATGTTGAAAAAAATTCTCAGCTCCCTCAAAGCAAAAATGAAAAGTACTTCCACCCCCCCTTATGTTTAATGTCAATTAGTAAAGCATCGTTGAAATTAATTGTGGAATTCAAATGCAATTAAACATTTCTATAATAATTATTACAGTTAGCATTCACAATGTGGTTGTGGCTAATAACCAGTGATATTGTTGCTAATAATAACAGATAATGTTTTAGAAGGTAATATAAGATATCTTATCTTATGGACTAAAGGGCTGTCTTCTTAAAAGTTCATGTCACTATACTGCAGAATAACTTTTAAAATAATGAAATACTCTTATAAAGAAACATGATAGAGTGATTAGGAGAAAGGAATGGGTTCTAAAAAGTGGATGAGACATTGCTTTGTGAGCTGACCATTCAGAAATACCCCCCCTCCTTCACTGATTTTCGAAATGAAAGGCAGCAGCATTATTTTTAATTAGAGATTATGAGCACAGATATAAGTAGTCATAATTAAAAGTTTCTCACATTTGAGCCAGCTACAGTATTGCTGCTATAGCATAGAATAACACTTGAGTTAAGGTTGCATGACAAATATCGTTCTGTTCTGCTGTATTTCAGACTCTTGGAAATTTTTCAACTGTGACATCACTTCCATTTTTTTTTTTTTTTTTCCCCAGGGTAAGGCTCTAAGTCTTCAAGGAATATTATAGAGCAACAGAAGGATAAAAACCTGTTCAAAGGAAGATGATTCCCTACTAAAATGTTTAAGTACAAAACCACTAACAACAAAAAATGTTTGTTATTTTGTGAGATAATAAACTTTTCTCGTAATATAGGAAAAGATTTGTGGGTTTTGGGTTTTGGTTTGGTTTTTAATAACTTTAACCACAGAAGACAGCAGAGGACTGAAAGCTGAAATTTGACATCAAAATAACCCTCACTGAAAAGAGGTAACTTTGAGTGCTTCATCAAAAAATGGTTTAGAAAAGCTTTCCAAAAGCACACTGTCTGCATGCATGTCTGAACAGGATTTTTCTCTACGCTTTTAAAGAGCACAGCTATGGAAGGCTGCTCCAAATGCAAGTGTGTCACTAACTAAACAGGGAGAAGAAAATCTGAAGCCACAAGAATAATTGGCTGTACTTTTGGCAACTGTGCGAACTTGCTCTTTCCTCAAGCGAAACCAACTTCCATTACTATATCACTGCTTGCACAGTTAAGGAGTGAAGGCTGCTGCATGGCATTTAAAATGTTTTACGTTTTCATTTTCTCAGGGGTTTAGGTTTAAACAGTGATGGGGTTGGCTACTTTTATTTCTTACTCACGTGCTTTCTATTTCCTTTGTTACGTATCACTTACACTCCTCCGTAGGTACTTTATTAACATGAATAGAACACAATTATTCTGTAAAACTAATGGTATACAATGGATACAGGTGGAACATCTGCTACTGTGCTGGAAAAGACTTCCCTCTAAGTATTTCAGAGCGTGGTCTCACAGGGTTTGGATCTTTCTGACAGTGCTGCATGTCATAGCATGCACAATATAATGTGAAAACAGCAGCTGAATTCACTGTCACTAGAGCTGAGTTGCAACATGCAAGCACTCCCATGGGCACCGTGCTTCTCACTTTTCTTAAATTGAATTCAATATCATAAAATGGTTTTGAAGAAGCTTAGGTTCTCCTTCCTATTTATAGAGCACATATCACGTTGGTTTAAAACTCATAAGCATCTGCTTTGGTAAAGTTGGATGTAATAAGGGTATGATGGCAGGATTTGCATTCTTTATACAGAAATACACTCTTTCAAAGATAAATTGATAAAATCCAAGAAGGGACAATTCTCTTTCTTGGTATAAAAGCAGGTATGATTGAGAACAGGGGCTTGGATTCTTTTCACAGTCTAATGCAAAAGCTCACTAGCTTAGAGATCTTCAACTAGCCCAAAGATATGCAGAGTTTATACTGCCCTGCTTCATTACACCTGTGTTTTCAGAATCATAGAATGGATTATATTTTTTTAATCTTTTCATTTCATCCAGCAAGAAGGTGGGAAGGGTTATTATCATGTTGCTAAGGGAAATGCATCACCCTGTCATCAAAAGCCAATATTACAGACTGACAGTTTTTGGAAAAGCTTATGGCTTGTAAAGCCAGTCATTCACATTACTACTGGAGCAATATTGCTCTCTTTTGGAGTGAGCCAGGAAGGAATAACAGAAACTTTTATATTTTATATTACTTTTAATATTACTTTTACTTCTATTTAAAGGCAATGGCTTTGAGACGTATTAGACTTGTTCCTAGTCTGGCCTGCAATTCACTTGAATTTCATAGGAAAATGTTTACCATTTTGGAAATTGACTGAAAATGAAAGAATAAATAAAGCTTTCTTTTTTTTTTTTTTCCCCCTTCCTGGTTTCTTGTACCATTTTCTAATGTAAAAATGAAAAGAGACTTTTAATATGAAGAAATGCCTTATTTTTTAGTAGAGCAACTATTCCACTTCAAAGAAGCCATTTACAACCCATTTTCAGCTATACAAGCATGATTTCCTCTAAAAACAAATAAAGGCACTATGGTGTATTTGTCAGAGATCTCCTGATGTGAACAGACCAATGCTGTCTTACTTCAGCTGAGAATTTAAACGTGAGAGTTTACTATTTCAGGCTAGATTTTCTTACTTCTTACAGCTTTATAAAAGTTGAACAACCCCTTACTCTGTCTGCGATCTATCTTACTGGTTTTCCAGGCAGCAGGAGAAATGATAACTACAGGATCTGCATTAGAATGTCCACCGCTTTTCAATGTATATTTCATGTGATTTCTCAAGGGGAAAAAAATGTATGCACTCTAGTATCTTGGCAACAAGAGACTCAATTTCAGCCAAATCTGACTGAGAGCTAGGGATCTTGAAAATATTAAACACTTGAAGAGTGAAAAATCTGTGGATTGTTGACCACGAAGACCCCATGTGTACATCTACTGATGAAACCACTGAGCAAGCCATGTCTTTGACCATTCCAGTAACAGAATTCAGCTGACTAGCTAGCTAGTTATGAATAGTAGGATACAACTCTTGCAGAAACACACACACACAAAAAAAGGGGGAAAAATAGGTGGAGGGAGGAGCTGAAAAAGAGATATGGGAAGCTGAGTGGGCATAGCAACTGGAAGTTGTACATTAAGGGGACAATGCAGGTGAGACAGGTCATAAGAAAGAAATGGTGTTTTTTTAATGGGGTTGGGCAGGCTGGAAGGAGGCTGGTATTTCCTGCACTGGAAATGAGTGCAAGAGAGACACACATCCAAGATTATGAAAATTCATTAATTCAACTTCCTCAGCCTTAATTCAGTGTCATCACAAAGAGATCATAAACACAGCTCAGGCTACTAATTGCTCTCATACAGTAGGGAGAAACTGGGGAAAGGGGAAATTTTAAAAGGGATGCTTTTTTGGATGTAGCTTTGACCATTGTATGCCACGCATTTGAGACAATGGTGCTGAAAACCCAAATCCCCTCTTCCTTGTCTCAGTCAAAAACTGGCAACGAGACCACCTGCCTTGCAGCAGCAGCACTGCTTTGAACACATGGGTAGCCTCAGAAGATCTCATACAGAGTCAGGCTCTGTCTAAAGCCATTCCATGTCCCTGGGATGCTGGATACCAGAAAACTGAAATGGAAAAATGACACAGGGCACCTTTTCCTCACAGCTGAAACCTTACAAAGCTGTGGATATTACCCCATCATTTATTATTAAAATTAACTAAAATGACAAGCCTGTGGTTTACACTGGATTTACAATGAAACTGTACATTGAGGTATCTTTACCATCTCTTGTATCTTTGTAGTAATTGTTGTTTCTTTAAAACATGTAGTTCAAATGCAATATAAAAAAAAAATGTCTTAAAGAAAATGAGATACACACATACATAGAAATGCATATATCAGAATGAATCACTAGCAGATGAGGTGTATAAAAACATAGTCTTCTCTTTCTTAAATAATGGTTAATAGCTATAGCCTCTCTTGTTACTGGAAGAATAATCCTCTCAAAACCAAGAATGTTTTCTTCTAGTTACTTCTTAAAATCTGCATGGTATTGTGATACATAAGACCTGACATCTGCTGACATCACAGTAATTTAAAGAAAAGGAAGCAGTACTAATTGCACTTCATCGTACACCAGATAGCATGGACAGCCAAAATGCATATACGGTATTTATTATAAAATGAATTAACTGTACCTTGAAGAGTAACGGCTCCTCAGGAAGAGGGCTAACAGGGAGTGAGGTGGTGCTGCTAGCCGGACTCATGTCTGTACTCTGAAAGAAAAGCATACATGGTGAGTTTGCATTTACAATAGAACGTTGGGGACATCTTTTTATATTTTGGGGGGAAAAAGAGCTCAAAAACAACACTGAAAATCCAACAGATCAAGATTGACAAAGTAACTGTCATCTGTACTATATTTATCTTTAATTAGTAAAAAGATTAAGCATTTCACAAATGCAGAAGTACTTTGTATTTTATTTTGAATTTACATTCCATTCAAAGACCGAGCCACATGCATAAATAAGAAAACATAATGCATCTACAAGAGAAAATATGAGATGATAAATGAGAACAAAAATGCTTTCATACAAAACAAACTACAATATATAATATATTTTATTTATTTAATTCAATGGTCTGATACTAAAGGTAAACTTAACATAAAAGTATATTGCAGGAAAGTATTTGTATCAATGCTTTTTTTAAATATAAAAAAAAGATCCCTTTCACATGAGTCCATGTATCTTCTAACTGAGCACTAATACAGGAAAAGGAACAGTGAACATCAATGTTAGTAATATACCTCAACTGATGTATCTAGGCAAAATGACTAAAAGATGTAAAATCCCAGTCTTACTTGGGTTACATTTTAGTAACCTGTTGGCTAACAGAGTCATCGTTTTTATAGATGAGACAGGTGTGAAAATAAGTGATTGTGGAAAATCTTTTGAATTTGGAATGCTAATAGTGATAAAAGAACAAAATCTAAATTTAAGAAAACGCACATATGATGCAAGAGTCTTCTGGAGAAAACTAGAATATATGTTACTTCCTGTGAAACAAGTCCTTGATTGCTAAAATGAAATTAAAAAATAAAACAAGCTAATAAGAAACATTTTTTTTTTTTTAAAAAAAGAAAAATAAAACAAAAAAAAGGAAAAAAAGAGCGAAAAGATGCAATGGAGAATACAAAAAAATACATTTCCCTGTGCAGCCAGAATATCTATTTTTTCACACCGTGGCTTTTCAAGGCACAATGATTTAATGAATTCAGCTTATGCAATTAGCTAATCAGGTATCTGGTTTCACATCCCTATGAATCTATGATGGGACTCTTTTGATAAGCATAAAGTCTGCAAGTGAAGAATGCAGCCGCACCTGGGAAGTTCTAACTGTGCAGGAATCAGAAAAACTGTAAGCAGAGATACCGTATTTTATTCAACAAACTGGTAAAGGATGAAAAATTAACAAATGTCGGATACAAAATCCCTACGTTAGATATGAAATAGAAAGCACAGACTTCAAAGTTAATACCTATTGAGAAAATCATGGAGTTTAATTAGGTCTGTGTCAGTTATACTATGCCTAAAAGAAAAGACAACAGTTACTTGTTGAATAAAAGGGATATAAGTAAAGAAAGAAAGAGAGTAACATGGTGATTATTCATAAAAGCAAGAGAGAGACAGTCGCTTTGAAACCTGTGCAACACAAGAGAGGTTGTTGGGGGATGAGCGAGATTATAATATATCAGAAAGCCAGTATCTTTGGTGAATCCATCACTTTGGTTTTCAGTAAAGTTACAAATATTAACACAGACTCCTACTCTTGATCATCAAGGAAAATGACTGACAATATTTGCTAAACAGAAGGGAAGCATAGCTCTTTTAGATTAAATTCAAAGTGCAGTCAAAACTGGAGACCTCCTCCGTGAGAATGTTCTGTCTCCAAGACAGACAGTTCAGCCGAGGACAGCTTGGCTTTTAATTTACGCAGAATTGGGGAGGGGGGGAAAAAAAAAAAAAAAAAGCTGTTTTCCAAACTAAATCAAGCACACTAATTTGCAATTAGAAGCGAGCAGGAAGACAGTCCAATCTTTTAAACATTGAAACAGTCTCAGTATGAAAATCTGCAGAACAGATTGGTCCCTGTACCCTACACGAGCTGCGAATTCTTCACCGATAGCTGGAACCTAAGCAAGGTCAAAAACCACCGAGGATGCCAAGGTGGCTTTGACAAGAATTCTCAGGACACGTCCACATGGGGAACGTCAGCTCCTCCTGCTGACTGGACAGGAGCCAGCCCAGGTCCGGACACCATGCTGATGTGGCACCATGCCTGGACTAACTGGGCTGCCAGGAGGCAGGTTGCGTTAGTATGGGCACCGTGACTTATATAGCTCCTGAACTGCAGCTGGTTTGAGTTTGGCCAGTTTGAAGCAGTATCAGAAGAGCCTGTGTCTGACTGCAGCTGTCCACGTTTACATACCCTCCGTGGCCCCTCCAGCATCTTCAGTTGTTTTCCTCTCTAAGGCATGCAGAACAGCTTCTCTGTCAGTGCAAATTAATTAAATCCAGCGGCATTAACACAGTTTGTTATAGCAGAGAATTGAGTGAGACAGTATCAAAATTGCTGTTGTTTCTTGAGCTATTAAAATGAAACAAAACAACACACTTCCAAAATAATCGCTGCTTTGAGATGTGTTGTCAGCTTGCCCTCCTGAAGGGAAACATTAACCATTTCAAATAACACCTCCCACCTAAATTTGCTGACTACAGGGCATTTCTCTTAATCACACTTTGCAGTCTGAAGCTTCCCATACCCAAAAAACTACAACTGTGAGGAATTCATCCAACGAAGACTTTTTATATGACATTTCCTAAGCCCATTCTGCTCTCATAAAAGCAGCCTGTCTTAATTTTAAGTATAAATTAAGAAGAAGATGCTACACCATTTGGCTACAGTAATATCTTATAAGTCATAGTAGATATTAAACATCATTTGTATCATAATTATACACATTAGGCAAAATCATGGAAATTAGGACATTTTTTAATTTTGCAGTACTTTGCTCTGCAACCACAACATTCCTTATGCGTATTTTTAATGCAGTGTGTAACCACACAGGTCTTGCAGACTGATTCTTTTCCCTTTATTGCTGGAAATTCCTGACTATCCCGGATGGCACGGAATTTTGCAAAGCTTTAAACACCTAAACTCCATTTTTTTTAATGGAAAGATGTCTGAATATCAAGCAATTCAACTGTTTCTCAGAACAACAGTTAAGAAAAGTGTCTTGCCCGTGTCAAAAACAGACTCATGATCTTTCCATGTTTTTACACCATTTTTTTAAATTTTGAGCAGGGTGTTAAAATCCAACAAATGCATAACAGAATTTTGCTGATAACTCTTTCACATTTTCAGTGATCAATGCCCATGTTTCCTTCCTATTACCAGAGCTGTAAATATATAACATCCTCATTGTGCAAGCAAACAGGCAGCCCAGAGTCACTGCTAGGCTGTGTTAATCATTTATCTTCAGAGATTAATATTCAAAAAAAAAAAAAGTGATTAACTCTCGAGAAATTTCCTGAGAATGAAGCAAAGGAAGAAAAGAAGTCAATGAAAACAAACATTTCCCACGTGTGTGCCTTGTTTGGTGACCGTGAGTTGGGATCCTCTTGAGGATAGAATCCCACAAGTTTAGCCAGATGAAAGAAGCTCTTAATGGATCTGCCTTAAAGTAGTAGCAAGCTTGGCATTGTTTTGCTTTCTTCCACTTGTGCTTACCTGTCCCAAAATACAGCGTTTCATAATGCCATATACCGATTCTCTCAGAGAATGCAGACAATGCTTTTTTCCAGCAATGCAATAGATCAGGAATATACAGATGCACATTGTTAAGATCATGCTCTTTTAAAATCAATAGTCATCCCTAAGTCTTCCAAAACCGTTCTTTAAATGAAGACAGATGCACCTCATCACGTAAACTGGGACTTTTCTCACTCCAGAACCTTGTATTTAATCTTCTCTAGCAAGAGGCCTGTGTATCAACCTTGGTTAATTGTACCATAAAATACGGACCGTGCGCTGTACAGCACTCACGGACAGAAGCCAATTTAATTTGCTACAACTGTTTTTTCTACAAGGGTAAACATCACAAGGATAGTTGGCAGGCATTGACTTCTCTGGAGATCACTATCGCAATTTATTGATCTAAGAAGTTAATACTGACAGGGAAAACCTTCAGTGGATATTACAGCTAGAGACTAAATAAATCTTTATAATTACATAAGACAAGAAGAGACAATCTGTGTACTTTTACAGTTTATAGTATAGGGGTAGCGGATGAGCGTTGATCTTACTTTTGGGATGATAGTTTTAGTTGTAATATGAGTTATGCCACAAAGCACAATTTTATAATCTAGAAGCTGAGTACAAGTAGGAAATTAAATAAGTGCAGCAAGTAAGCTCAGTAGTGACATTTTGATATACTGAAGATAATCAAAGGGCTGTAAATAGATTTATTATTACTGGATCTGCACAATATATCTTTATGAAATATAATGCTTAAATATTATTATCCTGTTACATCAAGGAGAGTGAAAAAAAGGAGGGGAAGTGATTTTCTCAAAGCCAGAAAAGGCTGTTGAAAACAAAGATAGAAATCAAGAATTCACAAGGCCAAGTACACCGGTTCTTCACCCGGAGCGTGCAGGGTCTCCCTGTATGCTTTTGGACTGGTGCGACTTCCGTAGTTTCTGTATTATTTCACACCATGGAGAGGTGGGTTTTGTTTGTTTGTTTGATACACACACCTCCTGCAAATAAAATTGCTTCAAACCACTGAAGCCAGCAAAATCAAAATTGGTTTTGGTAAGAAAAAATATCAGACACATGAAATGAGTTTTCAACTTCCATCTCCCACCATCTTAGATTAATTATCCCTCATATTTCCTATCTCACTCGCTGACAGAAATGGAAATCCCTACTTAAGACGTGTTAGATCTACTTCCTAACACTTCTGAATAAAATCCAGGTGGTTATTTATGATTGTATTTCATGTGTTTTTCGTTAGTAGGTACAGTTAATTATTCTTACTGATTACTAATACTTGCAGTTATCAACTGATACATTTGATGACTGTTTTGGGGTGTTTGTCTGGCACATTCTTTCCTGTTTGCTGCTCCCACAGCTTTGAAGGCTGCAGGTGTCTTCTGTCCCATATTATCTCAGCTCTTATCCCTGGGGAGAATCATAAACTACAGCTGACACCATTTTTTTGCAAGCTCGTTTTATGCTAGTAAGTGTGGATAGACAAGCTTTATTGGTTGAGTTATGTATTGATTCCCTACCAGCACTTTGGATAGGGGCAGACAGATTAGGCTCAGTTCCTCTTACAACCTCAGCAAAGCTAATCAGCTAAGTTGTGAAGTGCCAGTGGGAAATTTCCCCTCATTTAAGATAAGATGCTGAATTATCACCTAACAACATTTGTATGCCTGGTACCATTTATTTCAGAAGACCCAGAGTTCCCAGGAACTCTGGGCAAACACATTAAATGTAATATTCTGCACATTAATTTTCTTCAGCAAGGAGGGAGTAGGATGAAAGATATTTTGTTGACTGCTATTTATTGCTACTTAAAAAAATAGCTGGGAAGACCTAATAGGCTTTGAGCCTATTAATTAGGCTAAATTAATTATACCAGCCAGTAACATAAATAGTAGATAACCAGCCCATGGTTGCAGGGCTACAGTGGCTGAAGTAGCTTAGACTCAGATTAAATTTTCATATTATTTAATTTATATTTAATTTACTCAAAATATTTACATTTACTTCGGTATATCCACATTCCTTACATTAAATGCAGAAGTATAAGGACGCCAAAGTACCGGGAGCAAATTTCTATTATCATCTGTTTTCCAGTTGCTAAAACAGGAAATGAAAATACCTACCAAGACATCTGGCAGCTGGCACAAGGAAAACACCTTCTTAAACAAGTACTTAAATTTGTAAACAAAGTAGGAAGCTGAACTAAGTGTCTAAAAAGAAGGTCAAGAATTGGAGGTTGCTGGCTTACAGTTGAGTACATACAGGGAAAAAAAAAAAAAAGTTTTTATAAACACATCTCATTTTTACCTAATTTTTAAAAAAGGAAAACAAACAAACCTCTATAATACTAATAGAGTTATATATTAACAAATATCACCTGCTTAGTTCTTTTTATTTCCACCTTGATTTTTCATTGCTCATCCTCCCAGATTGTCTTTATTTCCTCCACAATTCTCCTAAATGAACAGGAACATGAGTTTCGTTGGCCAAGTAACTTCTCAGAAACTAGAGGTTAGGTGATGTGTCCAATTCTATGTTCATGAATTCACAGGGGAAAAACATATTCCCTAAATAGCAAATATTTCCTCAACATCAACCTAAACATCAAATTTGTTCCTAGTTCGTATCTAAAAACCCTGTTCACTTCCATCTGCAGGCAGAATGTAATTTTGAAAGTAATTTGGACAATGATGTGGGGGTTAACATCTCTTTGCACTGAGAGCTGCAGGATCATTAATGATTGTCACCGCGTGAGTTGGGAATATTACTATGACATACTAGACTAAATGCAACTCAAGTCATATTTTTACCCTAATGAATAGGATGAATAGGGGGGTTGCTTTCACAGACATAAATGTTTCGTTGACAACACAGTGGAGAACTGATTTCTTTGAGCAAAACTCTACTCCCTCTCCAGTTTCTATTGTTTCTTTCATACTTCATTGACTATACTATCCAGCCTTGACATTTTGTTATTGTATATTCTTCCCTAATAATATCACATAACATCAGCTTTTTCTGCTCTTTCAACAGTCAATTGAGAGAGCCAAGTACTCTCCAGGGATTTTAATCTGCAGGCTGCCTATTTCAATTTCTTTCTTTCTTTGCAGGAGATCCTTCAGGTTCATATACAACCATTTCTTGCTCAAACTGCATTCAGTTTTGCAGCAAATACTGAGGTTGTTTCATATAATGGCGTCAGTGGTGTTTTATTTTCACTCCAGTCCTAGAGACATTTTCAAAACCTGCATCACAGCACTAAAAGTAACCGATAGTCCATACTACAGCCATTCCCTGGATCTGGAGGAAAAAGGTCTCCAGTCGTGGAAGATGGTACCAGCAAGATGTGTCTGTCTGGGGTCTGAGAACAGCCAGCCTTGTTAGCGCCACTGGCACCAGCCTTGGGCAAAGGGGAATTGAGCAGCTTGTTTATGTTTCTCTTATACACACTTGGTGGATGGAGGTCTGCAAGCTTGGTGTCAGAGATTGCTGCAGGAGAGGATCTTGTGTTGGTGGCAGAACAGAAGGCCACGGTGCCTAACTGAAACCTTTTGCTTCATTATGTGTAAAAATGAATATTAAAATTCATACCCCTGAACATGATAATGAGCTTAAAGTAGTACATGCAAAACATATGTCTACAGTCAACTCTTCACCCAAAATCATGCTAAACATCACCCCAGCAAAGGAGCAGATGAGGTTAAGGTATAAAAGAGTGTTAGGAGTTAGTTAAAAAAGAAAAAAAGAAAAAAAGGAGAGAGAGAGAAGAAGAGCTGGGGGGAGGAGGGAGAGAAGAAATTGGAAACCTAGAAGAGGCTGCGCTCTTTCTCCTGCACCAAGACAGCGATGCCTTCTTGGTAAGCTCTGTGCCTTCACCCTTTAGTGAGGAATACCAAGGATAGCATTTTGCTAGCACCATCATCATATATTAACGCTATTGTAGTAATGTATTTACCAATGACAATTCTGAATCTGTTGTATCTGTCACCTTATTAAATACATTCAACTTTGTGAGCTGTCCCAGTGAAAGTCCTAGCAGGGCTCTGAAACAGGCAAGACTGTGATAAGTTTAACGTGACGAGGGGCTCTCACCAATTCCTACTTCTCTGATGCATCCGGGCCTGCCATTTTTCTTCACTTTTTTTCCTCCACTAAGTAAAAAATGCTGAGAAAAGAAGTAATCAATTAAACTGAGAAGTATCAAATTTGATAACAGAGTCACCTCTTCCTTTTCCTTCCATTACATATCCGTGCATGTTTTGCATCATTACTACGTCGTAACGTTTTGGGACAAAGACACAACGTAGACCCAATAAGGAACGGATCACAGAATTATGGAATGAGAGAATGCTTTGGATGGGAAAGGACCTTAAGGATCATCAGTGCCTGAGAAGAAGTGGCGGAGACAAAGTGCTATAGACGGACCACAAGCCCCAGGCCCCCCTTTCCCAGTGCTGCTTGGGGGAATGACAGAGAAGAGGGTTAAGCGGGGGAAGATGTTTTTAAGGTATTTGTTTGTAATAAGTAATAAATTACTTTAAACTCGCTGAGCTGTGTTTGTTTTGACATGACAATAGTTGCCAAGTGATCTCCCTGTCCTTATCTCAACCCTTGTGCCCTTTCCATCACATTTTCTCCCCCTTTCCCTTTGAGGAGGAGCAAGAGAGCAGTTCTGGTGGAGCTCAGATGGCCAGCTGAGTAAAACCACCATGCATTAATTTTTATTTTTTTTTAATCTGAATTTAAATAAAGTCAGCTTCATTTTCACTAATAATTTGCTGCTCAATTGTCTGTTTTCCACCTTTGGTTTTCATTGCAAGCATCAAAAACAATGTTGCCAGGCTTTCGCACTGGTGTTTCTAATGCAAGGTTATATTTAACTTCTCTGTCTCTTTCAGGGAAGATTCAGATTCCTTGAATTGCTATGCATTTCATTTCAAACAAGCCACTTTGCACTTTCTAAAATGTTGTGACTGCAATTATTCTCGCTTCTTCATCAATTCTCCAAAGGGTTTTTAAAATTTCAGTATGGAACCACTTCTGACAGGGTATTTTAACTTATCTAGATGCAGAGGCTTCATTCTCAAAACCGTCTTGAATTCCCCAGTAACAACTTAAAGGAAACATTTAAACATCTGCATGTCTGCTGCTAAATCAAGGAAGTCAGACTTTTTTCCTACTGCAAGGAAGGAATTGAATGACATTTAACAATCTGAAGTATGGTTTCCCTGGCCACAATGCTTCTTATGATTTTGTAGAAATATAAGGTAAACGTTTACTAAGATTCACCATGTAGTTTGCTTCACAGTGGCTTTAACAGTAAAGTTCTTTAATGTTTTCAGGAAGGTGAATCCTTTTGTGTAACATGAGGCCATCTTTCCACTCCTGAAATGAAGAATTTCTGATTATCATTGACACAGTTTCAAAGCATGCTGAGCCTGGCTTTTGGTTCGGCAAGCAGCTTTCGAAGTGGAGTCTGGCAAAGCAGAAAAAATACTCTTTGATTTTGTAAATACGTGGGACACTGAGTTTCTACCTTCCAACAGCAGCTGTAATTCTTAAGATTAAGAATGAGAAGGCACAACACAACATTCAACTCCCACCCTGGCAGAGGCTTCAATGGAAATTACCCCTTCTGCACAGTCTCCACAGTCTTTTTAGCTCAATTTGTTCTTCCCTTCTCTAGTGAGGTATTTGCTTCTCTTCCCACCACTAGATTCTCGCACCGTATCTTCTGTTTACAGTGCTTCCCACTCCCTCATACATCCCATCGCTACCACTTCTCCTTTTATTCTGATCCAAACCAGAAAGTCTTCTCACCTTCCTCACTTTCTTCTTTCCTTTGGACTATGCACACTCCCTTCAGCCCATTTATGTAGGTTGATATATATGTGTGTGTGTATAAAATAACACAAATACTGAAAAAATCTCTATGTAGTTACTGTGATGCAACAGCCATACAATTGGTTTGCTATAGAAAAGACACGATGAAGCTGGTCAAATACCACACATCTGAAAAACGTCAGCTGAACCTCTGGCGTAGCATCTCAGCCCCTAGCTCTGTACATTTTGGGGAGGTTACAGGGCATTGCTAAAGAAACTGATGCAACTTGCAAAGGAATGATAAATTTGAAGTTGCCTGTACTAGTATTTAGGTACTGTGTTATTGTCGTTTTTAGAGCTTTGCATTTTGTTTTCATTTTTGTGTTTACCAATGGAATTATATATTAAACTTGCTGGGATATCTGAAGAGCATTTTATAAAGCCATTAGCAATAAAATATTCGCTTTTCATTTATATTATGTCCAGGAATACAAATGAGTATCATTTCTTTCTACCCTTCAACATTAATAGGGAAACCAGAGAGAAAAATTGAACTTACCTATCACATTCATTTATCTCTAATACAACACAAATGGCTTTTCATATGAAAAATGCTTTTTAAAAATAAATACTGTCTGTTTTCTTTGGAAGTAGTGTTACATCTCCACTATTTTGCGTATATATTTATTTATTTTCCGGTTTGGTAATTCTACAAAACAAGTTTAAGGTACTAGCTCAGTCACCATGTGATCAATTAATATGCCTCGAAGCAGCTCTGGTAGAACTGTTACAAAAAGAAATCAGCAACGGTCAACACAAGTAAAGAGACTTGTCAGCAAACTCCCAGGTTCATGCTACAAGACAGGAGTTTATTCATATGCATGTTATGCTATAAAGCCACTATCATCCCGCTTTATCTGATGGCAATCTTTCTAGGTGGCTCCATTGAGCTTCTTTCCTGTGCTACTTTTTCCCTTCCCCTTGCTTCCACCACTACGATTTTAGCTCTCAGCAGCTGCCACTGTGTACAAGAATCTCTGCAGGCTCAGCGATGGTAAAAACAGCAGCTTTCTTGGCATCATAGCTGCATCTCACACTCCTCAGCACCACAGAGGTGGTGGCAGGTGCTAACACCCCTTGGCTGCTGTGGGGTGGCTTTGTGGTTGTCACTCTCAGCTGCTTCCAGAGGCAAGCTTGCAAAGAGCGAGCAGCATGTGACTGCGTAGTCCTAGTCACGAGCCATCATCTGAGTTACAAGCAGTTAGTTCTCCGATATCTTCCTGAAACCCCCCAAAATGCCAAGGACGTTGATATCCAAAAGGATATAAAACAATATCCAGAGGGACCACAGGCAAGGCAGGTAACAGAAACACACGAGTGATGCGATGTGCATCAGCAGAGCTGGGCTGAGAAGCCTGGCTCACGTTATTCCTTTTGTACTTTGACTCTTACCCTGTTGTTACTCCCAGCATTTCACGGGTGCTAAGTTCGTATGAAAATTTCATCAGCTTCTTCGCATGCCTTGAAGCTGGGACAGTTTTTGATTTGTCCTCGCTAGGTCTTGCACACAAAGAACATCTTGGAGAGGATGTTACATGTGGTGAGAACAAACTTTTTTTCAGTGAGTTTTCCATAGAACTCAGGAAATAAACAGACCAAATATAAGGAAATGTCAGTACATACAGTGCACATATAAATACATTTGTGAAATACTGTGGTTTCAAAGGAGAAATCAATACTGGTGGAATGCTAAAATCATTAAGATCCATGTCTGTTACACTTTTTAATTAATGACCACATACGATTTTGTTTTGTTTTGTTTTTTTAACCAGAAGTCCAGCCTCAGCCAGTGGACATGAAAATGGCTTTTAAAAGCTTCTCCTATTTTATTTATTTTAACACACCACATATTGCAAGACCAGGATGTTGCAGAGGGCCTGGAAGCTGACCACAGATGATCAGAAGAAAGTTCAGCTGACAGGTTTCATTCCTTTCTAGTATAATGACTCCATTTCTTTCACCCAGTTATGCTTGTCCTTCAGTGGTATGAAGTCTAATTGGTTTCTGTATCAGAAGGGCAATGGGTAGGTGCCTGGAAGCGGTTTTAACTCTCATTATAGCCAGACCTGTCCCTGAGACACAGAGCTCAGCATCAGGAGTGCTGGGATATACTTCATTTGTTGCTATTCTAACTGCAAGGTGTAAAGAAAAACAGCAGAGGCAGTCTAGTAATTCATTACCCAATTCCCCATTTATTCTAAAAATAAAACATAATTTCATCAATTTGCATTAAAATAAAGCAGAATTCTTAGAAGTAGAAACAACATAATATTTGAATCCTAATTGATCAAATGTCAATTTCAATGAAGCAAACGTAACACAGCTGATAAGCTAAGAACCTTTTAACATACTGTAATCAGTAGGAATCCCTGAGATTAACCATAAACCCCAGTTGTGTAGATCTGCATGCATTTTGCTTGCCAGCTAAGGGTTTTGTTGTTACTGTTGTTGTTGTTGCTTTGTATTGTTTCCCCCAGGTAAGTAGATCAGGACTTAGAAACAACCACAAATCTCGCTAAGGTAATCAGATGCTAATTTACAGTCATTAACGATTATGATTTCTAAATCCTATGTCTGATCTATCATTTTTGAAGAGCTAGGTGATGTGCTTTTCAATAAGCACATTGCATTATTCAGAAACTCTACACAATCACAGGAATAACCCTAATTAAACTTACGGACCAATAATGGCAGAATAAATGGAAAAAGGTATCCAAAGGGTCATTTGTTGCCTTGTAATATATAACCTGTTGTATTTGCACTCAAAAATATGATGTTTGGATAATCAGCTGCATCATTTACATCACAGCTGAACATCTGAATAGAAAATCCTCACTCTAAATGCTGAATGGATTAGTTAAGGTCAATCAGCTGAAGGGCTCATACAAAAGGCTCATACAGAATATTATGCCAAATTCGGTAATTTGGCAGTCTGGTCTTTGTATTTATCAATGTTTATGTAAAGCTGCATGTAAAAAGGTAGCCATGGGTCTACGTTCTCTTACCGACCACTGATAATTTCCAGCCTTAATATTCATAAACAATTTTGGTGAGAAAAAGAAAGATTTTCCTTGAACATAGGCTTCCATGTAATTCCAAATCTTCAAAAAGTCAAGCACGGACCTTCAGCGGATTTCAGCAGCAGCGATTTGTGCTCAACAGTCCCAGATTCATGTGATTGATGCCCCTGTTTTGCAAGTCGTTTCAATCAGAGGAAGTGAACAGCCTGCACTGAGTGTTATGTATAACTAGGGCCTGAAGTGGTGAACAGATATGAAGAATCGCAACTCATGAAGCCTGATCTATGGAATCAGCACCAATGGAAAAAGCAAAAGAAACATTAAGTTGGGGGGAAAAAGAATGCAAAAATTCATGAGCATAAAAATAGCATTAATAACTTCATTTCCATATTGAGCAGTACGATCACTTCTGCAATCTCATTTGAATACATTTATAATTAAAGTTGATTAATGGCTTATAGTAGGAAAATAATAAAAACTTCAATCGTCACCATCATTTTAATACTTTTCAAGAGAAATGGGGCCTTCTCCCTTTTCCTGTCTTTTAAATCACTGCTTGTGGTGCACAAATTTAAAGTTCATCTTTGAGGATTTGGATAAGCTCGAAATGAACCTGTGAGCCAATCAATGTCCTCCAATTCCTCCAGCCCTGAACTGTCTCCTCTCCTGGGGACTGTCGGTGAGGGGAGCTACTGCACAGGAAGTCAGGACATGGACTTACATGGTGAACAACCCATTTTGGACTGACTTGTTGCTCTTTCCCCAATCACCCGTGTGGAATATAAGTAAACACTATAGAAATTGAAGGAAACCCATTGCTTGGTAAATGCAAATTGTTACCATGCAGTAAACCTCTTCTGGGTTTTCTCCCTCTATAAAGCAAAATAGGAAAACTGAAGATTTCAAAGGTCAAAGCCATCATCATGCAATTCTCCAGCCAAGAGTACTGTACTCTTAACAACTCAGCTTAAAGCCTCCTGAGTGATTGTTATCAGAATAATTTCTAAAAATAGCATCAATTGCTAGATGCTTGGAGGAAAGAAAACAAGGTGTGATTGCTGAAAAACAAGCACGACAAAAATGAATGTCTTTTGTGCCTATTTTGACACTAGCCTTTAAGCATTTGACTTACTGAATTTCAGTTAACCTACACAAAGATACACCACTCGTTTGACGTTTAAAGGAAATATTCTTACATGTTTTGTGAAATATGGCATCTCTATTTTCTTGGTCCTAAGTAGAATAAAGAATAAAATTTAACAGTATGTCAAACAATAAAAAATACGACGCTGTGTTGCTATAGGAATCTGAAAAACGCATGCCTCAGATTTCAGTTGTATATTGGATATTAAGAGTCATTTACACAAAGCACAGTATGAATTTTCATGCCTGACAAATTCATAAGTAGAATCCAAAATAACTTACAACATTCAAAAAAAAAGCAGCTCTACAGCTCTATATTCAATCAAGAGCTAGAACACCTAGTTGATTAACAACGCTAACTCTGAAGATCTACAGTTTGCTCATGTTTTATGAAGAATTCTTTATGAAGAATGGGTGGGAGCTAGCTTCTGTTGTTGCACGGCTGCCTTGTGAAAACAAATATCTTTCCAGAGGTATTCTTGAAGGCCACTAGACAAGAACAGATATATTTTGTTGCCGGTTGCCAAGGGATACAGAAGATCATTCTACACGATTTTCACATAGTGAATCATCATTGCATCTAAAAAATGGTGTTGGCAGGAATTTCTATCACAGATATGTGGATGAGTCTTTCTGTCATCTTCAGTGATTCTGCAGTGATCTACAATCCCGCTGTAGGATGAGATACTTTTGGTTTGTTTATATTCGTTTTGTTATGCCTTTTTCAACAATTGCCATATGCCTGTGGGCATTGCAAGGTGCATATTGCCATCGATACCTAGAAAAACCTCACATACATAATTACAAAGTGGGTGAAAGTCTAAAAACACTTATTCAGAACAATAACATACTGTTTAATTCACTACCTATTCAATTCTAGATCTACGCATAAATTCAGAGTAAGATTAAGTATAACTAAAGTCTCAGTGGTATATCATCAACAATAGTTTTGGTACCTGATTTTAATTAGTAGTTCTATGGATTTTGTATGTTTTATTTTAAGAAAGAAGAACTAATAGATTCCTATATGTAAATATTAATGAGACCGTCCCTATTATGGCATCAGTTCAGATGATGCCTGAACTGCTTGCTGTGATGAGATGTGCCTCTGCAATGAAGAATCACTCCGAAGAACTGAGAACTAAGTTATTTCACTGGAGAAGATGAGAAACCGGGAAGCCAAAAGGATTTGTATTATTTGTAAATCTAGCTTATAATAAATCTCAACGTGGAAGAAAATATTTTCTAAAAGACCAAAAAGCAAATGCAGTCACAGGTTGAGACCAAGAAGAATCCTAGATCATAACAGGAAACACAAGCTACGATAATTATTTGTCCAGGTATTGATGTGCTTAGCAAAAGAACCCAACTTAGAGCATAGTTTTAAAAAGCACATGTATTGTGTAAAAGAGCTCTTTGATACCTTGCAATGTTATACCAAACCTATATTAGACAAGTTCTCAACGCTTAATTTACATGGTTTTGTCCTAACAGCTGAAGGAAAACCTGTAAACTAAAGATCTTACAAATGCTGAGAGATTTATATTTGTCTTAGTGATTTGGCAGGTACACAATTAAAGTTACTCACATGTCTGCACTTAATTGTTTGCAAGAGCAGGCCTCTGGGAACACAATGCAGCTTGTAATGACACCTACAGGCAGCCTGCTTAATGTTTTTCATTATAGAGAATTCCTGTGACCTTTTCTTCAAAGCTTTCATGCACACCCTCTTCTCTGCAGGTCTTTTATATTTAGTGCAGAAAACAGTCTTGAACTGAAGAAGTGACTTTTCTTTGTCTCAAGAAATCTTGCTGAGGTAAAAAAGCGTTTAGAAGTACAATTTCACTACACTTCCTCGCATTTCTTGGGAAAATGTCAGCAGTCTACCTAAAACAGTAACCCACAGAAAACAGAAAAGCAAATGACTTAGCCCATAGTACCACTAAGTACAGTTGGGTGCTGCTAACTCCACTAGAGAACAGCTGTGAGCTGCCAGCGAGAGGAAGTTGTCAGATTGTTGTATGAAGACCCTTAATTTGAAAGCAAGGAAAAAAAGTTACCTGCACATATCACTAACACCACTACGATCACTGCCAGGATATTTAAAATTACAAATATCTTTAGGGGTTCTGAAAAAAAATGTAAAATATTACATGCATATGCCTATACATATGTACAAACAAGCACCACGTACACTTCCTACACCAACCATAAACCTCTCTGTAGAGGGGGCAGGTATTACAAGTATTTGCAGCATCTTCTGTTAGGATCACCCCGATGGAACATGAAGAAATGTGGATTTGATTTTAAACTAATACTCTTACTTTTAAAACTTTTTTTTTTTTTCTTTTATGCACAGTATTTTCCTTATTTCCCAATGTGGAAAAAATATTTTATTGAGATTTCTGTTAAGATATGAAAAGAGGTGTTAATTCCCAAAGTAATCAAATCCTCATTTTAAAAGAGCATCTCCTGGGAGGCAACAATGATTTAAAACCATAAACA
The DNA here is from genome assembly GCA_011075105.1 of Heteronetta atricapilla. NCBI lineage: Eukaryota > Metazoa > Chordata > Aves > Anseriformes > Anatidae > Heteronetta > Heteronetta atricapilla. The sequence goes on along the minus strand of CM021734.1, from coordinate 25,589,460 downwards.
ATGCAAGCTTCTACGTACACACTGGCTACATTTTCAGCACCTGTACAGTCCCATGTATATGCTAACGTGTGCTAACCTGTAGCAGGAAGACAGTTTTCTGCTTTATCTGACATATATTCCATCAGTGGAATGATAATCTGACTTGCTTACCCATACGAAGCAACAGCACAATTTATAGCAGGAAATGAAGAAATTTTCACCCTACCTAGAACACACGGACTGGCACGCAACCTGTGTTACCTAGAACCACAGCAGCACACACCAGATGCAGCACACACTTAAAAGGAAAACACTCAGGAGAGTTGTTCTGTGTTAAAAGCGTAACTGTTCAGGCTCTAACTGCGCATGCTGACTGCTGATGTAGCTGGCTGTTAATCACAAACGTGGACTCCTCCTGTGAGAGAGCAGAGAGGAGATCTAGGAAATATATGAGAATCACACACAACATGTACAAGGAGATTATAAAAGCAAAAGTGCCCACTGTATCTGCCAGCAGTTATTTGTCCTTATGTGATGGGATATATAATGATATATAATGCCTTTTCTTATGCACATCTGGGATCTTAGGAAGCAATTCTCTGAAGATGAATGCTACAGCAGGTCATCACTGGTTAGTCTGGAGAGACATCAGTGCTGCCTTGACCTAGAGACTGTAGTTTGAACGGCAGCACTGGAAAAAAGGCAGCGGTACGCTGAATTCCCCTGTGCCTAAACAGTGGTTACTCAGATCAAGAGCAGCAAACAACATTTCTGTCCTACCCCTGCTCTTTTTATACAAAGACACCATATCAAACACACACAACAATGATAATAAATAGAACTGAAAGTTACACAGGCATCTCAACTAACTGGCAATGTTCTTTCAGTGTCAAGATTTTGGCGAAATAATTAAGACTAGGCCTGAGAGATCTCACAAGAGATAGACAAATGCTGCAAAAACATAAAAAAACCATAACGCTGTGTTGTTATAGTTTCACATTATTCAGCAAAGCCATTAACAGGCTCATTTATTCCGCACTGTAAGTGTTCTTCCCTTGCTCCTATAATACATGAAACAGGTTGGTTATTTCACTACTTTTTCAGGGTGAAATTGGTTACTATCAAGCCTTGTCCGTTGATCTGAATCCAGATGGTGAGATTGTAAACTCAGGCTCTCAGGCTTGTGCTGGCTGGAAAGCTCTACATGTTCACATTATTTTTTGCTCCCAAGTGACAGGCTTTCTGGAAACATCCTTGAGGACAGGGTGAGATATTGAGGGACGGAAAGGAAGCCTTCATCAGGGGAGGAGTGATGGAGACTGATGGAGGTTGTTGGAGACAGGCCCCAGCTCAAGGTGGCTTGCAGGCTTGTTTACACAGGCAGACTTAGCAATGAAATCTACTTGCTACGGGCATGGTTTCATATACAGCATGGCTTCCATATGTAGCAGAAGGGGATAGAAAGAGTTCTTCATACCAATCTAGCCACAGGAATACCATTTTTATTTTATTTTGATACTGCGTGTTCCCTACCCTGACTACCTTGCTCAACCTTAACTTTCCTTCTGCTACAAACAGCAGTATGGCACCACTCAGTGAAAATAAATAAATACGTATAAAGAACAACCCAAGACCTCTACGTAGCACAGTTAAAACACTACAGCTGTGCTTTCTTTCTTTAAAACATAAACAAAAGTTGCCTTCCCTTCACAACGTATGGAAGTAGAAATATTGTAATAGCGCATCCAATTCTCACGTTCAAAACGCAGCACCTCTTCTCAGAGGTTGTATTGGCATCCTCCTCCAAAATCAGACACGCGCCAGCAAATACGTGAATGCTTTTCAGCAACGCATTTCTACAGTTTTGCAAGTAACAACCTAAAGTAAATCAGGATACAATATAATGCTGCTTTATAGCTTGCATATAAACCCTTTATTGCCTCTCAAAAACACTCTTCTCTCTCCCTTCTTTCCCCGGAGACATTTGCTACAGTATCTGTAGCATCTCTGCAAAGAATGGGCAAGAAAATATCCCATTGATGCATGGCGTTGCATACGTAAACTGAAGCACAAATGTCCCTGTGAACTGGTACATGTAACAAAAGTGTAGGACCCTAATACAGATTTATTTCAATATGGTTTGTATTTAACTGCCTTGCAGTGACTATTGTACTTCAGCAAAAATTATCCAAGAGGAACTGCCTCCTCAAGTGGTAGTAACAGGGAATAAAAGAAACTTGGAAAGCATTGCCAGCAGGCTGCAACCAATATTAAAGTATACATAGAATTTTTCCTGCATTTTTTTTTTTCTAGAAAGCTACCCAGTAGTTTGATGGCTTTATTCAGAAACAAAAGAAGCCAAGGAGAAAACAAACAAAAGAAGAGTTAATTCAGTAAGTCTTCCTAGCAAGGAGTCTCCAGTGAACCAGCACAAGGCACTGATTTTGGAGGAGGTTTTGATGCTCTACTGGTTTTGCCCCATAGGGATTGTGAGGAGCAAAGATTAATCTGAAAGTGGCTAAGAAAGAAAAACAGATGCCAACTGTTTTGACTAATTCCTATAGTATGTTTGAGCAGCTCTTCAGATCTGCTAAAGGAAGATTTAGGCTCAAGTATCAATTACACACTGTAGATTCAAGCACTCTTGGCTGAGTGCTAGGGAAATGAAGAGAGTATGCCAGATGCACTACTATCCTAATCAATGCAGATCAACTCAAATAAACTGAATAACAGCTGCTCATGCCAAAACTGAATTCAGCCAACGCCTTCAGACTGCTTAGCTTACTGGCACTTACTGGTTCTTATCTGTAAACATTTGAGAGAGTCAAAACCAATTACCCTTATCCTACTTGTTATCTGACTGATTAAGACAGGGCTATCTGAGGTACAAAAAGAAAAAAATATTTAAGCTTAGGACCAATTAATTCATTTTCATAACAGTCTATGATACTAAGATGCAAACAGTAAATAGATGGTTGAACAGTTAGACTCCATGGCTGATCCAGGCACTGATCTCCTGTTTGCCAGGACTTCAAATCAGAGTTGCACTCACACAGTCTTTTTTCACTCTTACCTATGTCCATCACTTGCTCACAGACCATAAACAAAGAGCTTATAAAGAAAAAACTTAAGAGCACTGCAAACACATTACTGTAGTATGAACATATTCTACTTAATATACATATATTATATATATGTATATTAATACATATATTAATATACATATAATTTTACGTATTATACATATAATTTACATGTTATACATATAATACATGTATATTAACATACATATATAGATATATATAGATTTATTTCACCGTGGTTACAGGCTAAAGTAGGAAACAAAGCAGTTAAAGAGAAATAAAGCAAAAACCAAGAGTCTGAGTGGAGAAAATTGGCAATATAGCAGTAGTAAAGATCAGCTGCACAGGTACCACAATGACATACTTTTATATCCTGCTGCCTCTATCAGACATTTTCTGACTGGCGTGTTTTGTACTGAATTTCAAAAATTTTAATGTAGTAACTAAAGTAATTGTTGGCACTCTGAGTAGGAAACACAAGTCACTGAGATACCTATCCTGAAATTACCAAGGAGAAAAAAAAAAAAAAAGAACCAAGGAGGATTATAAAGGTCTACATCCCCTTCACCTCTTGACCAGGTCACAAGCAATTCTGATAGATAAGTTTTTAGGAAAAGTTAATGATACACTGCATTTTTCTGCAGCACACATGGTGGAAAAGTTATATGGACAGATACATTTTGAGGTCCCAAACTCAAAGACATAACCTCAGAGCAGTAAATGCTGACGTTCATCTCAACAAATCTACGCACTCAGAGTTAACATAAAGTGTGAAGCCTCTAACTTGTGAATGTCTTTTCAAATATTGCATAACATCGCAACCACACTAATTTTCTCAGGCTTTGGCATGGTTCCTCCCAGAGTTTGGAAGCCTTTCCTCCAGCACTTGTTATTTGTAAATTGCAGAACTCCTTTTCTTCCGAGGCAGTTAGGGCTACGTCCCAATGATTTTGCCTCAACAAGGCAGCAGAGCCTTTTCTTATACTTTGCCTTCACTCTCATTCAGTTTTACTTTGAGATATACTTCCTCGTTTAAACATTAACAGCACTAAACCATTGGAGTGGAACCTATTCAAAAGGCCAACTAGAAACATACTGTACAAATACATATAAACACATCATACAAAAACTATGAATTCTTGTGGCTTCTTGGCTTGGTGCAATTAGGTCTCAAAAACAAGTACTGACACAAAAGGAAAAATGCAAATACCTTACGTTACGGGAAATTCTGATGCTTTAGAGGCTGTCTCCCCACTGCTTTCAATTGTTGATGCTGTTCTTAGGGATATATTACAACTGTTGTGGATTTCAAGGATGGACTGAAAAGAGTATGTATTTGGGTTTCAAGTGTCTTTGACACAAATCAAAAGCACAAATATTTCAGTTAGAAGTGATGATTTCAGTCAGAGCTTTTGTGAAAAAAAGTATTTTAAAAAACTCCTTTCCCGGTGATGTCAAACCCATTTAGAAACTTCCCTTTCCTCAAAACACCCCAGTAAGCAGCTGGCACTAATTGCAGAACTAAATGCAGTGCAATTCACCAAACGTGCATGCACAAAAAGTGCCATATCAAATTAAACGGAAACCCATTCTTGAGAGTCTTTAACCTAAGGCTCTACGCAAGCCATTCTCTCATTGTCTCCAGTCTAGGGATACTCTTGGTACAAGATCAAGGGCAGATTTTGCCCCTGCCACACAAATGGCCTCCGTGACCACAGAACACTATACAAGATGAGCATCACCAATAGCTGACATGCTTATGTAGTCACACTGCTGTTTGAAACATTGAGGAAAATTGGGTCTTTTTTTTTTTTTAAACCAAAAATATAACAATAATAATGAGGTTGATCTTCCATGAATTCTACCTAGAAAGAGCACAACAGGATGTCTACATCTTGCTGTTTCACTCCCAGCCTGACTAGAATCTCTAAATACAAAACTTAATACGTTCTTACAGAAGAGGGGGAAGAGACAGAGAGACAGGCAGAATTAAAAGAAGGAAAGGAAATCAAGTTCCAGAAATTTCATAGCATGAAGGAAAGTTCCTTATGAAAATAGTAGGCTTATAGAAGGGAGTAGAGCATTAATTATTTTGAAGAGCTTTGCTCCCACCTATTCATAGCTGTTAATATTGATATTAATACAGTCTTTCCTTCTGTTGTACATCTCAATATTTATTATTGCATCATGCCAGAAAAATATCAGTTTTAAGAACTTACAGGGAAGAATAAATTCTTATTTGTTCTATGCTACAGAGAGATTGCAATAGGCCCTCTTTATTTGGACAGATCTTTGACAAAGCTCCACATGGCAGGTGTCTGCTTTTACCATCAGCTACATAGCACCATGGCATCACAGAACAGTTTGGGTAGAAGGTGACCTTAAAGACCATCTATCTCCAAACCCCCTGCTGTTAGGGGGGACACTTTTCACTAGATCAGGCTGCCCAAATCCCCATCCAACCCGGATTTAGATATTGAATCTAAATCTTCCCTCTTTTAGTTTAAAACCATTACTCCTTGTTCTGTCACTGTGCTCCCTGAGAGTCCCTGCTTTCCTGCAGGCCTCCTTTAAGTACAGGAAGGATGCTGTAAGGTCTCTCCAGAGCCTTCACTTCCCCCAGCTAAATAACTCCAACTCTCTTAACCCGTCTTCATAGAAAAGGTGAGCCCTCTGATCCCTCCAGCCCTCTGATCATCTTCGTGGCCATCCTCTGGGGACCCACCCTACCAGCTCCATGTCTGTCTTATGCTGGGAACCCTGGAGCTGAACACAGTGCTCTAGGTGGGGTCTCAGGAGTAGAGGGTGAGAATCACCTCCCTTGTCCTGATGGACATGCTTCTTGTAACACAGCTCAGGATATAGTTAGCTTTTTGCACTGCAAGTGCATGCTGCCAGCAGATAGCAACAAAATAATGTTTGGAAGGAACCATGCCCAAAGTGGATGCGATGCCAAGCATCATTCCAAGGGAGAGTATCTAGACAGATGGCCAATTGTACTTAAGTGAAATGGACTGTCAACGTGAAGCTATGAAGAAGAGCATAAAAATCATATATATAAAATTCCAAAGACATAAAATCCTCATTAAATGAAAAATAGTAATAATAAAGGCACTATTTAAGGAGCATAACATACATGAAAACAGAATATTAAAATCATGAAGTTTAGAAAATCAAAGTGCAAAAAAAAATGTCTGTCATCAACTGAATCAAACTCATTTTCACCAGGATACTGGAAGACATCACTCTTTAAAATTAATGTAAGAACTAAGGGCCTCAAATGCATTTTGACAAGGTTCTCTTGTTATATGCATTGGAAAAGCAGTGTGGATTGCGTAACAGACCACCTTATTATAAGAGGTCTATACAAGTAGGAAGAAAAGATCAGGACATACAGAAGCCAGCCATAAACTTGAACGCACAAAGATGGAACAGGAATGAGGCCTTTAAATCCTGGTCTTCAATATATATATATATATATATATACACACTCATTACAAAAATACATTATCAAAATGTATGACAGCATGCACTTTTATTGCATGACAACATGGAGTTTTATGTTATGCAACTTCCACAACTCATATATCTGAAGAATAACAGGAAGAAGCTAACATATAACTTGACATTGTCTTGACTCTGAATTAAAAGAAAAATGAACATTCTAGTTCATTTTTTCAGTTACGTAATTACACTCACGTTGCATTCATAGTCTCTTACCTATCAACCTGTTAATGCCATACTTCTGCTACACAGTGCATATCCTAGGATATATAGCTTATGGTTATAGTTTTTAGTTGTTCTGTTCAAATACAATACAGTCAGAATACTTCCCATATTTTACTATTTACAGAAGTAGACCCCAATTCCTAAGCTGGTCAGCTCTCTTTTCCTCTCGCTCTTGAACTGTGAAAAGTATAGCGTTTTACTGCTCTGGAAAGAAGTACGTGGAGTGAACGATGTAATTGGAGTTAGACTACTTATTTTTCCTTTAAGAACAGAATCCAAATACACCCCAATTGTGTAGCAGCGTAACTCTGACTGTGCAAATGCCCCGACGTTCTTTAACTTGCTTAATGAAAATGCCTTATCTTCAGCAGAACTCTCGTTTGGAAAAAAGAGAGTTTTCCAAGAGAGCAAAGTGGATTTTTCTTTCTTTCAGCAACAGAAGTCTTTTCCAGTGGACATTTAACGATGTTTATTTTCATGTCAATCTTTGGTGAAGGAAGCTGACCATGACCAGTAACATAATACATAGTTTTCCCTTCTTTTGTATATTTTTGTATCAGGTGTGTAAATGCCTATAGGTTTACAAACTGAGTGCCTTTATCAGTAGATTTGTATGCATATATTACTTCATCTCCCTCCTTCCAGTCAACTAAATTCTCGATGAACTATTCAGTCCTCTGGGTTGTCCGTTTCCTAAAACATGTACATCACCACTACATCCAAAACAAAGCCCATGACCAAATCTCTGCTGGTTAGTGTGGAAAATGCACATTACGAAGTATTTTGCACTTCTTTAGGAACCTGACATTCAGTTTCAATGGCCAAGGTAGCGCTTCAGACTAAGAGAGGCAGTAATTCTCCTAGAACTGATGAAACTGCCAAATGAATGAACATATCAGCTTGAGGCATCAGTCCTTAGGTGGAAGATAATGAAGTCAAGATCCTGACTTACGTATTAGACTACATTCATAATACATAATCTGCAGGTTCCTAAGTGTCAAGGGAAAACCAGAAGGTGAAGCTGACTTTTTATTTTATTTTATTTTTCTAGGATCCCTGTTTACGAAACAAGAAACTTAAAATTGCTCTTCTAAGGACTGGATTTTTAAGTTTTATTATTATCATTCATCTCTCTAGAAAAGAAAAATGTTTACTAACTCACAATGATGATATATTAACTTTTTACTTTGAGCTTGCTGTTTTCTACATTAGTCTAGCACAGTGAAACAAAATCCTCTCTGCAATGCATCAAATGATTCAGTATTTTTATGGTAACATTTCTTGTTAAATTAGTCATTCCTAAGAACATGATTTACATAAAAAGCACTGCATTAAATAAAGAGATGGTTTCTGGATCCAGAACCAAAACCAAAGTTGGTTGTTTTTTCTGTTTTCTTAGACAAGTGCTGAGCAATGATAAACGCAAAATCACGCTCACTGTTACTCACACACTGCTTGGTGGGCTTTCCCTCTCTCTGAACTAATAAATATTTGTAGGTGTAAGGAAGAATTTCTTTACTCCAAGGGTGGTGAGGCACTGGCACTGGTTGCCCAGAAGAGTTACGGATGCCCCATCCCTGGAAGTTTTCAAGGCCAGTTTGGATGGAGCTTTGAGCAACCTGGTCTAATGGAAGCAGTTGATCCTTAAGGATCTGTCCCAACTCAAATTGTTCTATATTTCTATGATTCCATTAGAATCTTGGCTGTAATGTTCACAAATGAACGATGTCGAAGGGAGGAACGCAGAACCTTCATGAACCTCTTGCTTAATTGCCAGAAGTGGGTCTGAATGTCACTGGGTACTGAAGGTAGTGGTTGTAGGCCTCCAGCATCCCTCCCACTTTCCTGTTGCGTGAAGAGGGGCACTACTGCTAACATTTTCCCTGGTTGTTTACTGAAAAGATCATCAGTGGGTTTGTTGTGGTGACCAAGTTTATTGTTCTTTGGTAAACATGACCACAAAAAACAGCTATGAGACAGACCCTTGAGCGTAGTTAGATGAGCGTGGGCTTCATGGTTCAACCTTGAGATGTCCTTGCACGAGCATTCTGGCAACCCCGTAACATGGGGGAGAATATTTGCCAGAATCTGGTTTTACATTTCAGCAACATTCCCAAGCTCTTCTTACAGGATTTAAGTTTCTTCAAATCCAGACCATTAACAGTTCTGCATGATCAGTAAGATCTAGATTTACAAAAGCAGAAGCGCTTACAACTATACGAATATATCTGCAAATGGTGAAATATATATGTAAATATGTCAGTGCCTAACCAAAGATTTTTGTTTTTCCACTTGACTAGTAAACTGTACTAGCAATTTGGCAGGGCACATGCTCAGTTCAAACTATGCCTATATAATCCAAACTCAAGTATGTGATAAAAAGAACAGTTTCGTAATATTCCCAGCTACAAAGTTACCCACTTAAAACTGATAGCTTTAACAGAGGTTTTCTAATACACCCGCGATGCAGGAAACAGTACAAATCCTGTCCTGTAGCAGATTTTATAAGAACATGAGTAACTTTGTGTGCATGCATGTGCACATACACACAGACACTTGGCATGCTGGTACACATTATATACATATATAGTATACACATATCCATGCATAGAGATGCACATACAAAATACATACTTGAAACTTAAGTATCTTCGAAATATACAACACAAATAAGCCCGAAATTAGTGTTCCTTTATTCTAACTTCATTTACGAACTTTAACTGTTTCTTGGTTTTGAAATTAAAAATGATAACCTTAAATGAAGCCGGTCAACAACGGTTACATATTACACTGCTTTGAAGTCATCCAATTATAACTCAAAATAAATTAAATTTGTGCTTTGGATTTTTGATTCAACCTAATGAAATTTATATTAAAATAATTTATCGAAGGGCCAGCAGGTGGGTTACTATAAATAAGTATCTACTTCTAGACCTGCATCAAATTTCTGTTTTAATACTGACACATTTTGATTGCACTCTTCTGTTGAATGGTCAGTGATAGCTGTGATAGGTCTTAATCCTCTACTCTTTAAAAACAACACAGGAAATAAAGATAAATCTTTCTAAAAATAGCTGATTACTATATCATGCTCATATCATTTGCATATGCCATGGCAAAAAAACAGCTTCAACAGAGTATCTCACAATCCTGGAGGGGCATGCTGGGGCAGAGTCCTCTCCGTGAGATCACACAGCACCAGAGGAATATGGAGACCCGTTGGCTCACTGTTGCAAACCTAGGTTGGCTTTTATACCCAAATTTCTAGAATTGTTGCTATTTTGGCAGGTCAGTTCAGCAGGAATCAAGCACCAGGGAAGCCTGGGACAAGCCTGAGGTATTTTCCAAGCTTGATGAGCAGACTGAATCATTAGGCTCTGCAGAATACAAGACTACAAAAATCACTTTCATACAATGCCTGACAAAAGAGAAAGACCTCCAAATCTACCTGCTTTTTTTTTTTTTTTTTTGCAGGGCACTCGTACAACAGTTTATGATTTCAAACCACCACGTAACTCCCATCAGTTCCAGGTAAACAACCATCAGCTCAGCGTCAGTCCTTTACAGATATGCAATACTAACAAATACTTAATCCTAAAGCGCAGACACTGCTGTGATTGCAGTGTTGTCATATTTTGACATCTGCAGAAAGCACTTGGAATTTTTGAGAGATGGGTAGATTTGCCTGCACTAACGTATTCCTCCTAATTTCAGACAATCTTTTCCTAAAAAAGATATTTCACTACTGACATTTCTAAACCATTACATTATTTTACATTATTAATAATTATTGCGTAATGATTACATTAATTCCTACTGGTTAAAGTTAAAACTAGATGCTTGCACTACTAATGCTCATATAAAGAGATTCCTGTTAAGTGGGCAGACCTTTCCTGTCTGAATTCATAAACTGAGGTTTCTGTTGAAGAATAAGAGTAAAATAATTGCTAACATGACTGTTGTGGTTTAACCCGGCCGGCAGCTAAACACCACACAGCCACTCGCTCACCCTCCCCCCTCCCTCTCTGGGATGGGGGAGAGAAATGGGAAAGTGAAGCCTGTGGGTTGAGATAAAGACAGTTTATTAAGATAGAAAATAATAATAATAATAATAATAACAATAATATGTACGAACAAGTGATGCACAATGCAATTGCTCACCTCCCGCTGACCGATGCCCAGCCCAACCCCGAGAGCCGGCCCCCCACCCCGGCTAGCCACCCCTATATATTGTTCAGCATGACCCCAGATGCTATGGAATACCCCTTTGGCCAGTTGGGGTCAGCTGTCCTGGGGCTGTCCCCTCCCAGCTCCTGCTGCCCCCCCAGCCTGCCCGCTGGCAGGACAGAGCGAGGAGCTGAAGTCCTTGGCTTAGTGTAAGCACTGCTCTGCAGCAATTAAAACATCAGCATGTTATCAGCACTCTTCTCATCCTAATCCAAAACATAGCACTCTACCAGCTACAACTCTGTCCTAACTGAAACCAGGACAATGACTCCTTCTTTAGACAAACAAGTTAAATCTACGCAAACGTTTGTAACCCGTTGACTTCTGAAAGACTTTAACATGTGCTTTCACGCTACTTCAAGCAAAACTATGTTCCAGAATTGCATGGAACATGCATGGGGCCACGAAGCCGGCACAGGACATTTTACCTTAGTGGTGTTATAAATGGTGATCTAAACAACTCTGAGTTCCACAGAAGAAATCTGAAAATAAACAAGGGTTGGAGTAGTGATTGCAAGTCTGCTCACTATTACCACTGTTTTGACCTTACATCTTCCCATCTCAAAAAGACAGAGAAACAGATTGTTTTAGGTTAAATTCAGTATAACACTCTGCTTTGGTTATCAGTAATTTAAACAACAAACTAAAAAGCATTTTAGGGTATCTAAGGAAAAGCTTAATTCTCTATTTTTATTTTCAACGGAAAAACAGATATTAAAAAGCAAGTTCCTGACTTTCTGTCACATGTATAATGCAGGAAAGTGAGCTATTAGATCAGAAATTAGAAGGATAACAGAAGTGGATAAGATTAGAAACAATTACACATTCACGTTACTCAGATGAACTACTGAAAGATTTTCCCTCTGAGCAGTTCGATGGTCTGGCTTGGACCGACTGCTGTCATACTATCTGATGTTAATAGTACACACTTATTCTAATCAACCAATGCCATCTGGCTGCTAATAGAGGTTAGAGGAGAGCACTGCTGGTTTTTTTAACAAGCAGACACAAGGTGAGCTGCCATCAGGAGGTGCAGAGCCTGATCCAAGCCCTACGCCCACTCACTCTTCCATGGGAGAGACAGGCTTTGACTTCAGAGCTGGAACATTCACTCAGAGAGGCTGAATTAGGTACAATTTGCAGATCAACATCCAAGCTACTGCATAATTCAAGATTGGATTTAGGAGACTGGTTTGGATTCCTTTCTCAGAATAAATTTAAATAAAGTAGTTGCACTAGTGCAACTATTTTGCTTTATGATTATTTATCTATGAGTAACATGAGAGATCCTCAAAATAACTCAATACTGAGTTCTTTCCATAGAACTATTTTAACCAAATGACAATCATGTGCAGTATTTAGAAAAACTACGAAAGCACAGAGATTTAAAAGACAAAGAGAGCGAGGCAGACAATGTGAGTTCATGGGCAGCTGCCGAGAATCCAGACCTACACACCCCATAAAACTAGCAAAACATGAGTGTTTCCTTTTGGATATAAGACATGTATGAACTATGTTTGCTCTTTCAGAATCCAAATTTAAGACTTCTATATGGCAGGACAAATTATCATTAGCAAGACATCTAACATGGAAAGCTTTTCTACCATGAAAACACTGTTATTTTAGACTTTGCTGTTGAAAAATATTTTTTTTTGGCTTTCTAAATGCTATTTTATGCCACACTCTCACTCAAAATACAAAACGTTTTCACTCTTTTAGCAATCTGAAATGAACACACCAGGCCTCTGTTGTTCACAAGATGAAAAGTAAAGGTATACAACAAGAGATGGTTTCAGGACTTCTTGACAAGCAAGACTAAAACCATGATTTCATAATTTTCCCATACCGCGAAGGTGTATGCTAAGCAAAAGACATACAACCTATTATTATGCCACACTGAATGATAGCAAAGGGCATTCTGGCAAGCTGAACATAAAACACATCGTTCATTTCAGCAGACAAGCCGTTTCGTAAAGAAGATGTGATACCCTAGCAAAGCACTAAAAATGAATGAAAATGATACTTATTTTTCAGGATCAAGAGTAAAAGATGCCATCACAGAAAAACATCATCTTCTAATTTAAAGTAATTTATACCCACAGCATCAGGATGGAGGATAAAAAAAGGCTTTTCTATACAAATACACAGGGAAATGTCATTGCCAAATGCTTCAGATTTGACCTGACTTATGGCTAAACACTCAATTTTCTTCCAGGAGTCACTATTCCTGAAATATTCAGAAACAAGTTGTTCAAGATACCCATCTTGCTTACATGGACAGTATGAGTTGTGAGAGATCTGGTTTAAAAGAAAACAAAACAACAGAACCACTTCAGGAATTGACCTGAATACAGGTAAAACTCATAATCTGCATCACTACAGGAAACACTACCCCACTCAGGCTACGAATTCTCCCCTAATAACTTATTTGTATGGCACGAATCCGGATTTCCTCATTGTTCAGCTGAAAGAGAGCGTTTTGAATAAATTTTCCATCAGATGTACCAGTATTCAGACTCTTAGAAATAAGATATTAACACATCTTACATCATAATGGTTTGATGCTTTCTTGCTGTGGTGGTTTTACACCGATGACCAGCTAAGCTCCACTACACCGCTTTCTCGCTCTGCCTCCCCAAAAGAACAAGTGGACAAAATACAATGAAAAAAAGACTTAGGGTTTGAGATGAGGACAGGCAGATCACTCACCAATTAACATCACAGGCAAAACAGACTCAGCATAGGGAGATAATTTATTGCTTGTTACTAACAAAAGACTAGAGCAGTGAGAAATTAAAAGAAAACTCAAAACACCTTCCCCCCTCAGGCACCTTCTTCTAACCCCTCTCCGTGTGTAGTACAGGGGAATGGGGGCTGTGGTCAGTCCACGACGCTTTGTCTCCACCACTCTTTCATCTGAACTCTCTCCAGCCTGGGCTCCTGCTATAAGGAGGCAGCTTCGGGACACTTCTCACCAAGGCCACCCCTGCAGCCCCTCTGCTACCAAGACCCTGCCACATAAACCCAATGCACCTGCCACGCTGTGGTGTCCAGAGGAGGAAAAGCTGCCTCAGGCTCACTCTGGATAGCGCTGATGGCCAGGAATACCAACCCAATCCAGCTCACAGACAGTTGGGAAACCATGAACCTTCACAAAATGTAACAGGTTGGCTTAAAACCACTAACTCACTTAAAGAAAGGAAGAAAGACATTTGCTTCAGAGGTGATAGGCAGAGGATGGTACAAGCCAGTTTGCTTCTACTTGGATTTTGTTCCAATTTATCAGTTACAACTTTCGGCCTGGTTTCTGGCCTATACCCAAGCCAGAGAAACGCAAGCTGTTTTAGACATAAAGTTACTGTGAACTACAGGCAATTAGTGATGCCAAGAGGCCACCAGAGAGCTGCATATGATGAAGGCGATTGCTAATGGGAAATCCTGGACAGTTTTTGATCTTGTTGCTGATTTTCTTTTTTTTTTTTTTTTTTTGGGGGGGTAATCTCCTGAAAAGATCACACAGCTGGGACAATATTGTTTTTCCTCAGAAGGAAATGATGAAGCAATTTTGCTCATTATGGCATTTATAGCTTGAGAGGCTAAAGAGTTTATAAACAAGAACATTAAAAAGATATTGGTACCCATACCATAGGAGATTGTTAATAGGAGTCTGCTGAACTTGAAGTTCCATAGGCTTAATGTCCTTTGCCAAAAAAAAAAAAAAAAAGGTAGAAGTCCTGGAGAGGGGGAATCAGTAACATACACTGCTTGCATTCTGCAGAAACATAGACCAACATGAGGTAGCGAACACCTGGTGCATTCCGAATAACACCTGTGCCTTCTGAATAACACCAACCAACCCAGATAAAAACAACTGAATCGAAACACCTGCAATGGATTCTTACAATTCACTTTTATCTTTCTTTTCAAAAATGAGAAGGGAAGTGCCTTAAGAGAATACAGCATTACAAGCCTTTGACTGCACTGAAATCACTGGTGCTCAGCCCCCAGCTCGCGGTGAGCTCACCAGCGTGGCACCTGGAGCAGCCTGAACTTCACGTTGGTGCTAAAGCCACCTCTGAACCCCTGCAAAGTCTCAAGCAGCTTTTGAAGCTCACGTTGTGTTTAACGGTGTGGCAGCTATGTTACAAGACACTTCAAGTTTAGAACAAGGGCCGTTGCATCTATACAAGCTGTAGTCACTGCACCGAAGGTACATCCCACGTCTGCTCCCTTCCAGTTTAGTGTCGACAGTTCTTGTAGATGGGTTTGTAATTTTTTTGTGCATAGACAGCTGCCCTGAGGAGGTCGTGCTGCCTACACAGAAGGGAGGATTAACTGGGTGAAAGCAGTGCTGCTTCACCTGGCATACAGGGAAACTGATAGAAACTTGCATTAGGAAAAAAAAAAAGGGCAAGGAATTCTAACAGGAATGACCTTCCTTGGGTAACCACCAGGAACACTCCAAGCCTCACTGGGTCTTGTCACCGGGTTCCGTGGTAAATATGTATTCACAGAAATCATTATGCCCACACCGATGGATAATACTTCACTTCAGCTGCCTGTTACATAGAAAGTATTTCAACATCCGCTTGCAGAGCCTCAATAAAAGGAGCATCAAACAGAAGGTTTAATTTTTCATTGTAATACGAACACTCTTACTCCTGTGGGAGTACTCTCTGCAAAGGCAGGTGGATTGTGCAGTCAGAAAAATGCCGCAGACCTATGCCTTGTAATGAAATCAAACAGCTCACTAAATCTAATATACGCTCTCGTTGAAATTTGAGCTCCAAAAGCAGCAGCCCACAGCTTCAGAGATTAAACCTAGCAGACAAGCACTGATGGTGCTGATGTACTATTTTAGTGTCATTCTTGCCTCACATGAAAAGTTTCTTCTGAAAAATACAGCCAAGCTGTGTGGGCTTGATACTGGCATTAAGTCTTGTAACTGCATTATTTTACTGCAAGCTTAACAATGCTGGGAAATGGTGATCTAAGCTTTTAGGTAGGGATACTTCCACATAAGCTGCATTTTTATTTTATTTTAATCTATTCCAGGTTTAGAAAGAACACAACAATGATGGTAGCACAAGAGAGAACAATTACCTCTTCTCGTTTTCATCCGAAGAAGACAGGATACACGCTTCACATTATTAGCCTCACAATAGCAGAAATACTTAGACCAAACGTTATGCCAGCTTAATATTCTGTCACTCTCTGCAGTACTACAAAAATTGAATCGTGATTAGGTTGCAGTTGTTTGGTCTCAGGTATGAGATTCTGGGGCTGCCTAAATATATCATATATCTGCCTAAATATATAAATAAATATCTATAGATGGGGGAGTACTACAACAAATATTAAGTGACGTTCAACATCTACAGTAAAGAAATTGAATCAAGGCTTTTCAGTTTTTAAAAATACTTATTTCATGCCTTGTTAGTGTACCTAACTTTGAGGACTACAGTTTATGATAAGGTGGAAATTTGCGAGAACCTTTGTAGGAAGGAGGTGTTCTTCACCTATGACTCCCTGCACTTGGAGAGAGGCTTTGCCACCTCAGAAGGTGCATCAAAGAAGGTCTCATCAAAACTGAGGCAACATGAGAAACTATGACACTGCTGACCTTTAAGAGAAATCTTAAGAATAGTTAATCAAAAAGAATAATCCTTACAGAGGCTTATATTACATTATTCATCACGTCTTTGTCTTTATCTTTTTTTCCTTTTTGCTGTGTATAGAATTATGAAAATAGAGTACAAAATTACATCTTACTCACACTCTCCCTTCAGTCCTTATATGCAGACACGCAGGGCCCATTTTATGCTCCAGAAACCAGTGGAAGAGGATGAGCTCTGTAGCAGACACATTCTGAAGTGGGATGGCATTGTGCAGGGGGTTTCCTACCTCAAGGTCCCCTTGAGGCAGCTAAGGGAGCCACCAGCAGACCTTGTAAAGGCAGCTGATGAGGCTTGGGCAGAGCCAGGAGAGCTCCCCGCTGTCATACAAAGGCAGCCCCTGGGGATGTGTCAGTCACAGAGTGACACAGCAGCACATGCAGGAATGGCAGCATATCCGTCCCTGATCAGGAGAGCAGCTCAGCTACCATCTGCCACCTAGACAATAAGCACAGCCATGGTCTCCACCAGGCAGAAGGCTCTCACCCAAAGGCCTGTAGCAACCCAGACCAACCGCCTGCCCCAAAATGCATCTGTTCAGCTGGCCGGCTGCAGAAAGTGCCGGAACCTGTTGCTGCCAATAAAGGGTAGCAGAGATACCACCTGCGTGAGGTGTGGGAAGGTGGGGGATCTGATTAGCCTGGTGGCAGAGAAAATCAGGAAGGCCAAAGCCCAGCACAAGCTCAATCTGGCTGCTCTGCCAAAAGATAACAAAAATCATTTTTGCAAATATATTAATGGCAAGAGAAGGGAAAGGAGAATCTCCATCCTTTACTGGATGTGGGGGGAACATGACTACTGAGGATAAGAAGAAGTCTGAGATTCTTAATGCCTTCTTTACATCTGTCTATTAGTCAGACCACTTGTCCTAGGGGTGCTCAGCCTCCTGACCTGTAAGTCTGGGGCAAGGAGCAGAAGAAACCCCCCACAGTTCAGGTGGAAACAGTTAGAGGCCTTCTGCTCCACCTGGACTGTCACAAGTCCATGGGGCCAAATGGGATCCACCTGAGGGTGCTGAGGGTGTTGGTAGATGTGATTGCTGGGCTCTTTTCCCTCATCAGTCAGCAGTTACTTTCCTCTGGAGAGGCCCCAGATGACTGAAGACTTGCTAATGTGACACCCATCTATAATAAGGGTCCTAAGGAGGACCCAAGAAACCCCAGGCCTCTCAGCTGGATCTTGGTGCTAGGAAAGGCTATGGAATAGGTTATTTTGAGTACAATCATACAGCATGTTGAAGATAACCTGGGGATCAGGCCCAGTCAGCATGGGTTCATGAAAGGCAAGTCCTGCCCGACCAACCTGTAGTGGGTATGTATAGCAACGTTTTTGTAATGAGGGGCTGCAGGGTTGGCCACTGTGAGAAGAAGCAAGGAGCTTCCCCATGTTAGATAAGGGCCAATTTCAGCCAGCTCCAAAGGGACCGGCCGCTGCCCTGAGCTGAGCCAAGAAGCGATGTTGTTTGCACCTCTGTGAGAGCAGATTTAAGAAAGGGGAGAAAAAAAATAATGCTGAACATCAGCAGGGTTACGGACCCATATCTGGAGCAGTTCTCGATGAGCTGCTGCCAGTGGGAAGCCCACACAGGATCAGTTTGGGAAGGATGGCATCCTGTGGGAGGGACCCCACGGGGAGCAGGGGCAGAGAGGGACCATGAAGGAGCAGTGGAGGAGAAGCACTATAGACTGACTGCAGCCCCCGTTCCCTGTTCCACTGTGCTGCTCAGGAGAAGGAGGTGGAAGAGGGTGATTGGAAGAAGGTGTTTTTATTTTCTTACCTTCATTTCTCACTTCTCTAGCTTATTAGTAATAGGCAATAAATTTTACTGATCTTCTTAAGCTGAGTCTGTTTTGTCCATGACAATAACTGTTGAGTGATTTCCCTGTCTTTATTCTCAACCCTTGGGCCCTTTTCACCATATTTTCTTCCCCTTTTCCTTTGAGGAGTGGTGCAGTTTGGCAGCCCACCTGAGTGAAACCACCACACCAGCCTCATCTGCTTCTATGACCAGGTGACCCACCTGTTGGATGAGGGAAAGGCTGTTGACGTAGTGTGCCTAGACTTCGTCAAGGCCTTTTACACTGGCTTCCACAGTGTTCTCCTGGAGAAGCTGGCAGCTGATGGCTTGGAAAGATATGCTCTTTGCTGGGTAAAAAATGGCTGGATGGCCAGGCCCAGAGAGTGGTGGTGAAGGGAGTGAAATCCAGCTGGCGACCAGTCACAAGTAGTGTTCCCCAGGGGTCAATTTTGGGGCCCATCCTCTTTAATGTACTGATGATTTGGATGAGGGAATTGAGTGCACCCTCAGTAAGTTTGCATATGACACCAAGCTGGGGGAAGTGTTTATCCGCCAGAGGGCAGGAAGGCCCTGCAGAGGGACCTGGGCAGGATGGGTCAATGGGCAGAAGCCAATGGGATGAGGATTAACATGTCTAAATTCCGGGTTGTGCATTTAGGTTATAATATAATAGAGTAGCCAGCAGAACCAAGGAGGAGATAATCCCCTTTTACTCTGCTCTGGTGAGGCTGCACCTCAAGTGTTCAGCTTTGGGCCCCTCACTACCAGAAGGACATCGAGGCCCTGGAGCGTGCCCAGAGCAGGGCTACGAAGCTGGTGAAGGGCCTGGAGCACAAGGCCTGTGAGGAGCAGCTGAGGGAGCTGGGGATGTTTGGGCTGGAGAAGAGGAGGCTCAGGGGAGACCTCATTGCTCTCTGCAGCTGCCTGAAAGGAAGGTGTGGGGAGCTGGGGGTCAGCCTCTTCTCACAGATAACTAGTGATAGGACTAGAGGGAATGGCCTCAAGTTGTGCCAGGGGTGGTTTAGGTTGGAAATGAAGAGACATTTCTTCTCAGAAAGAGCAGTCAGGCACTGGAGTAGGTTTCCCAAGAAGGTGGTGGAGTCAGTGTTCCTAGGGGTGTGTAAGAAAACTTTCAATCTGGTACTTAGGGACATGGTTTAGTGGGTGATAGTGGTGGTAGGGGGATGGTTTGACCAAATGATCTTGGAGGTCTTTTCTAACCTTAATGCTTCTAAAATTTCTAGAAGAAATTGAATGTGCTGATGCAACAAAGTGTTTGCTCAAGTTAATATAACCATGGCTACAGCAAAACAGGGTTAATTCCACCCAAAACTTTCGGAATTCTAGCAGTAGCTAGAACCAGTACGATCAGTACCAATACAGCATTTCTCAGAGATGAATGAAGTCAAACTACTGGTGTCACTCAACTCTATATGACATCTTTTACTTAGGGAACTCAAATTAGAAAGCTTGAGGAAGCACAACACCATCCCTAACATTGTGTTTCTCAGAACTCATGAATATAATATATTCAAATATATTTTGTCTGAATATAAACAAACCATTCCATTGAAGTCCTTTAATTATAAGTTCCTCTTACACTTTAATACTGCTTTGAAAAATCTTTCAGCTCTTATATTCTAATTTCCTTCCCCTGTACACAGTAGGAAACCGCTTCAGGAAGGATGGCTCCTATTCCTTATAGCCAGATACTGATGGATATATTTAATTTTCCGTTTCCCAAAGCTTATACTCCTATCCGCCATCTGTAACATTTGTTTCCCCCTCACATACACTTGAGTATTTTCCTCTCCATTTTCTCCAATAAATGGAAACTATCGTTTATCATATTGAAAAGCAAACCCAAAGGTCCCCACATCTTTGGAAGATCCTCAGTAAAGGAAGTAGCTGTAAGAAAATCATTTATTATTTTTGAAGTTATCATTAAAAACAGCCAAAGAAGATCTAATTGTAACCTTTAAAAAAAAAAAAGTTTGTATTCCACCTCCTAGCACAATTTTGATTTAGTATCAAAATTAAATATCCTTTCAATAATATCTCCTATTGTCTGCCAGACAGCACTACACATTAGCTATTCCCTATCCTCCCTCACTGTACTACTTTATTAATGTGAACTCAAGGTCTCCTGCCCTCTTTCATAATTTCTAATTACCTATAGGCAATATTATAAGGAATGTCCATTAGCATAAAGATTATTTTGGCAAGATGAGACACATTTTAAGGCTATCAATCTTTCTCCAGACTGAAAAAGATATATTTTGTGTCCTCTAGGTCTTTTATTAGAACTTTTAAAAAGTGGTATTCCATTCAATGCGGTTAGCTTCACTATATTCTGTTTTAATCTTATTCCCAGCTATTTTTATTCCACTAAGCTCCAATTTAAAGTTTAAGATTTCCATCATGTGTAATGACTGACAATTTTTTAAAAAGATAATTTAATCTTCCCCTATGTTCAGCAACAGTGTTTAGTTTGGTCTGTCATGCTGTGAAACTTCCTTGGCTCTGCAATCTGCAAATGCACTTCTAAGTAACAAAAAACGTCTATGAAACCATCAAGCAGGATACGTGTTCACCATTCGAAAGGGCTCATCATTTGGAAATATAAATAGGATGTATGTAATTCATAAATTCTAGTCCTCTTTTTAGGAAGAACTGTCTAGTTAGTTATCTGTTTTAGCTCATGTAGTCTTCAATATTTAAGGCTAAATGTACACATGACAAATCTCAGATTATCATTCAGAGAGGCACTGTAAAATCTCACAAGTATATTTATATTATGCATTCCCAGGTAAATTCAAAAAAGCAGACTTTCATTGTCTATGTGTTTGCAAGTGACCTGCATGCTAGTTAATGCTGCCTAATTTGAACTTAAAGGCAGGTTGTACACGGAATCCTCGGAAGGAGGTCAGATTTTGCTGGTGAGCTCTCAGCCATGTAGAAGAATAAATTATTTCCTCCAACAACCTTACTCGTCCTACCCAGAAATTGTTCTGATCTGATGACTCCCTTGGTGGCTGCCCAGTGAATTCTCCCTTTCTGCCAAAGAGGCGTTGAAGCTATATATCAAAAGAAGGCAGAACTTCAGTTTTACCGACTTGAAGTCAGAGCAGCAGAACAGGCACAAGGTAGGAAATGAGATTCCCTCTATGAAGAACACCACAGTAGTTTTCCTTCTCTTCCCCGACCTTCCCTAGACCAAAAGGAGAGTAAGGCAGGAAATAAGATATCATTTCTTCCTTGGGCTTCCTCTAAGAGGAGCAGTTACCAGCTGCTTATGTGGACATGTGCTGAAAGACTGACCATCCCAATTGATCTTCCACAGTCTGAGTACAGAGCAAAATATATTTTATATGAGAGAATGAGAAAGCACCAGATTTAAATCTCCTGGGATTCTATCGTACTTTTCAGAGTCAAAAACTGAAGCTACAGGAAATATTTGTCAGAATTTTTCCAACAGAAAGAAGCAGCTGCTCAGTGGAAGTAATCACCAAGCTCTTGCCATCCTGTATATTGTTTTCAAAACAGCTTCTACCCCCTGAAGACATTTAATACTGAACGTAGCTTAACAGCTGTTAATCAGGTAAACCTGTCTACTTAAAAATGCTTCTTGGAAGTTTTACACAACTTGCTCAATTCCCACACAAACATATTTCATAAATAATAATAATCATCATCATCATCGTCATCTATTCCCACCAAGAAATCAGCTCAGAAGCCTTTAGTTCTTTGCCTACTATATATTTTTTTCCTTCTTTCTCAAGTCGTGTTTGTCTTTTCTTCTCAGACCTATTACTTCTTCTAATCAGCATCTGATTAAACCACCCTGCTGAAAAGTTAACAGTACAAAAAGACAAATAAACAACTGCAATTTTTTCAGATAGTGTTAAAATTCCTGCAGAATGGGGCTAAAGTCATGTTTTCACCTGAAGCTGTAAACTAAGTCAGAATATATACACCAACCCTTAACTCACTTCTACTGGAACTTAAGACAACCTTCTTTCTATTTCCAAAAATCCTTTTGCATGTATGCACACACTAACTATCTTTAAAATCACTGTTTTCGTCTTCAGAAGCAATTAATATGGTAATTTGTAAAAAAAAAAATAAAAATAAAAAATGAGAGATTATTTGATTATTTTACGAATATGACTTGCAAAACCTAAAATTGTAAAGATTTTATAGGGTACAGTATTGTTAGGCAGACAAGCACGCATGTGTCCTGAGCGCAGAGCAGTATGTCCTTAGAGACGGATCCGTTTTTGACTTTTTTTGACTTTTAACAATCAATGAAGCTGAAAATACAACAAAACCAGAGTACAGAGTTCCCTAGAAAATGCTAAGTTTTTAACAGGTCTTTTGAATCATAAAAAATTCTGTAGTTCCTGTATTTATTTTTGGCAGATAAACCAAAACAGCTTAACAAAGGTTTATCATTCAACATTAAACTCTATAACATTTATTAAACAGGAGATGGAAAAGACTCTCTTGGAGTCTTCTTTCAATTGGTGCCTAACAGGGTTAATGGGAAGACTTGAACTGACCTTTTATGTATCGGTCTGAAAAAGATGGACATTACCAAAAGTAATTTGCATATGCAGAGCAAGAGGCCAGTGGTATTTAGCAGCAGAAATTTATGACAAATTCATTCACCTCTGCATAAATAAAAAGCAAGATACCGGTATCTTGCCATGTTCACAAAATATTCCCAAATGTTCACAACATCTCGCATCGTTCATGGAAAAAAAAAAAAAAGAGGAATGTTTAAAGCACAAATGTAAGATGCAGATCAAGAACAGCACCATGCATACTTCTGGAAACAGACTTAATACACCTTTCATTCAAAGTAGTATCAGGAATACAAAGGTGCACTAGAAGTACAGGTGAGAGACCTTTGAAAAAATTTCATTTTAGGGATTGATCTGGCTTGATAAAGTCTTAAAATTATGTTAAAGAGTGATGATAGTTATTCTAGTTATAGTTAAAAATTATTTTGGTAAATAGCACTACCTTGAGCTATCTTGTATTGTACCATTTCTGTGCTACACAGTCACAGCAACAACAAAGCTTTTTAATTTTCACAGCCGAGGAGCTTTTCATAGTCTACTCAAAGACAAGGCAATTGCAACAGGCAGACTTACAAAATAAAACTAATGACTGCACTATTCACTGTTAGCATGCCAAGAATGAAGGTACAAACAAACCAGTACTCAGCATCGTGCAGACACAGAAGATTCTCTTTGCCTGTAACAGCCTTGTGTGTGTTGAGCTGTTGAGGTGCCTAGCTCTCAAAATTTAAACTATTGCAAAATTTAAACTTCAGGGCTTTTTAAAAGTAGTTTGGAGGAGGGGAAAGCATTTAGTAGCTAAATGACTATAATTGTAAATTCATAGTCATGGTTTTCTTTCAGTCTACTGCAGCAGAAGTTAAAGCAACACAGTAAGTTTATTATCTAATCTTACTGAAATCCAAGTTGGTTCAAAAATATTGTCTTCTAGATAGTCTATGTGGAGAAAAGCCAGTGTTACAGGCATAGTCACCATGTATTTGCTTTAGATATAAGAACCGAAGTGGGCACCCCAGTTACTTCATGTCACGGTCCAGCCTGGATGGTTGATCCAAGTGGGCTCTACAGGCCGTCGAGATGGTCAGTGCACAGGGAGTGCCACCATATGCTGTGCGCTGCGTTACAACTTGCAAGTTCAAGCTGCCAGATTGGCTTCAAGCTCCGTGCCAGGAAGGCCTGTACATCATGCTACAATGGAGCTGCTACATATTGGACTCCAGCATAAAATGGGAAGTCAGACATCCATGACAAAAACTATGCTAGTGATTATTTGATTACATATGCTGTAAGACCATGACATGACTGCTGTTTGAAGCTGAGAATAATGCTGACTTCTTGTTTTCAGTGAAAATTAAGTTGTTTTTTTTTAATGAGTCCATGTAAAATCAGAAAAAAAAAAAAAAAAACACAAACAGTTGTTTCCTTTGTCTTATTAAAATGAGTCCAATTTTCATTAATGTAATTTTAATTTCAGCTGTACTTTGCCAATCACAACATGAAACTAAACGCTGCTTTGGTACAAACAGCCTTTCTGTTCATAGGCAGTGGTACATAACGTGCACTCCCCTATCTGCCTGTGTTACAAGCTACCAATGCACTCTGCTGGCTGGATACAGCTCTGCCTTAAAACCTAATAGAGGAAGAAAAAAAATTATTAATAGTTTTGCTCCATGTTAATTCTCACAATTTTACTACGTTCACACTCCTAACTTAGAATAAATCCTGTATGTTACATAAATGTTTGTTGTTGTTGTTGTGTTGTGTTTTTTTCCCACTTTTTAAATATATTTTTCCTTCAAATATTTGAGTCAATTTGTTGCTTTAGTGGTTAGGAACAAGAAAGGCATGAATAGTATCCGGCCAAAGTACGCTTTCAGAGTTCCCACTGTACACTTTCTCATGTGCAATGTACTGCATTTTTAATTAATTTTCAGTATTATGCAGCCAATCTGACATGAAGACCATAGTAAAAGTCCCAGGTGTCACAACGGCTTTTTACTACTAGAATTGAGACCATTGGTGTAAAATCCCTGCTAATCTGCATAAGGGCAGATTTTCAAGGCAGGCTATGTAATTGTTTTGCTTGCTTTGGGGTTTCTTGGTTTATTTTCTTAAGTGCCTTGGCACACGTGGACAAGGTACAGGGCAGGCAAACTTGCACGGCATTTGAGGACTGCAGATTTTGATTACGCCATGGCTTCAGGAAAACTCTTGCTCATTAACTGCAAATCTGAGGATGAAATGGACAAATTATACATTGTACTTTGCTGACCTTGCTACATCAGTACATTGTACTGGGTCTAGCTGGGATGGTAACTTTCCCTGCAGCAGCCCATACAGTGCTATGCTCTGCACTTGTAGCTAAAACAGCAGTGGTATCACACTGGTGTTGTGTCTGCTGCTGAGCAGTGCTGGCACAGCATCAGGACTTTCTCTAACCCTCCTAGGGGGTGGGAAAAAAAAAAGTGAGAAACATCACCAGGGCAGCTGACCCAAACCAACCAAAGGGATATTCCATACCATATGATGTCACACTCAGCAATAAAAGGTGGGAAAAGGAGGAAGAGGAGAGGGGTGGGCTCTCGTTGCGAAAACGTCTGTCCTCCTCTCCGAACACCGGCTACGTGCGTTGAGGCCCTGCTTCAAGGAGGTGGTCAAGCATCGCTTATTTGTGGGAAGTAGAGAGTAATTTTTTCCCCTCTGCATTTCCACATAGCCTTTACTTGTTTTGTTATTCCCTTTCCCCCTTCCTCTTCCCTTTTCCCTTTTCTCCCTTTAGTTGAATTGTTTAATTAATAATAATATTGTTAATAATAATAATATTGTTAATAGTTGTTTAATTAATATAATATTTCCTTGATAATATATTTCTCTCTTTATTAAAATTATCCTTATCTCAACCCGTGAGTTGTTTTTTTTCCCCTTTACTTCTTCCCCTCCTCATCTGAGGAGGGGGAGTGAGAGAGAGGTTGTGGTGTTCAGTTGCCTAATACGGTCAAACCACCACATACATACCTCACTGAAACCCAGTATTTTAAAGGAGATAATTTGAGAATTTTGGCAGTTAATTTGTATCTATATAAATATATATACATTTATATAAATACTTCAGGTGTTTGCTTCAAAAGCTGCCTGGAACAGTGGTTATCCCAGGCTTTTGTTCTGCTTTCTGTTACAGCTGGAGCTGACATTATTACATCAGAAAACAGCATTTAGGAGAAAAAAAAATAGTTCTCAACAAGCTAAACCAATAGAAGTCTAAACATTGGCAGTAATTAGGGCAGCAGAGCAGAGGTTCAAATCTTACAAAAACAAAAAAGATTCAAGAAAGATAAAAAGCTCAACTAATGGATCCTTATTACAGGAGTTCATAAAAAAATGCTAAAACATGCAGACACAAAACACAGCAAGAGCAGTAAGAGAGATGACAAGATGATCTAGAAACAAGTAATAAAGCATTTTTGTTCTTAGAAAGAAGGGAGAAGTTGTTAATCTTAGAGAAATGGGATTCTTGTAGCACTGGCAAAGTTACTGTCAGGATAAATTACTTGCTTCAGCAAACAGCAAATAGAGAAGCGGGTCTGTCATAGTGCCAGGCTAGCTCAAACAACAGCCCTTCCAGAGAAGCATTTCTATTGCCCATGTTGAGTTCTTAATTCATGGCTTTTCTCCTGTTCCCATTTTTGTGTCTTTGCTTCCTTTGTGCAACCATATGTCAGATCATGACAAGAATTTGAAATTTTACATTAAAACAAAGACAGATGCATTGAAGGTTTTTTCATGGGTAACTTGCAAAGAATGACTTTCTGAATAACATGTATGAATAAAGCTATTAATCACTGTTGGTACTGCATTTTCCCAAAAGCAGATATGAGTGACAAATACATTTATGACTACGAAGCTTTTGATTATTCTGACACGTTGAAACAGCTTTAGAATAATACGTATTTTCAGTTGTTGGCATTTCAAAAAGGATCATTTATATCTTTATTCTATAGAAAATGGAACAAAAATCTAAATTGTTAACGTGGCACAGGCAAAACTAAATGAGATCTTAAAAAAAATTCATCACAAGAATTATATGTTCTTGAACACTAGAACAGATGAATAGATGTATAGTGATACGTATATTTATATAATGGTCCTGTTAAAAGAAAAAATGAGAAAAATGCAAATAAGCTTTAACTTTAAAGACCTGGGATGATTCTGCCAACATATTACATGGGCAAGATGACTTCTCCAACTCTGATGGAAAAATATTCTGAGACTCTTGCCCCATCAAACTACCAAAATCTCAATTGTTTTCCAGTAGCATCCATAAGACCATGATATATTTTAGCGATCTGCAGACATGAGCATACCATTTTAAATACTATGGAAAATACATAATTATGTTATGACAATATTATACGACCAAACACAGTGCAAGTTTGCTTAAGGATGCAATTTAACCAACTTGATTATTTCTATCTCTAAAAGCTTGTTAAGATATTAAAAAATGCTACTCTAAGATCCTCTAAAGTATTCCTATGGAGATATATGTAAAACAAATATGGGGGACGGAAACCAAACAACATCAAAATAATGAGAAGAGTATTGTATGCTAATTCCAACACTAGAATATAATTGTACTCTAATTCTTACTAATTCTGTCCAGTTAAGTAATACATAATGCAAGTCCCAAAGTGTACATGAGAAAAGTGAATATGAGAAAAATCATCTATCCAAATAGTACCGCATAAAATTTGAGAAAACTTGGGATATAAATATTAAATAATTATATTTAGATTTAATATATCACCCAAATAAATTGTTCAAGATATACTTATGAAGCCAGTGCTGTCAAAATATAACGGCATCTCAACAAAAAAGACACAACTAAGAAACATATCAATCACATGAATAAGAATATATAAAAGTCCATATTAATTAGAAAAAACAATTGAGAAAAACACAGTCCAATGACAGACAAAATGACATAGAGTAGGAAAGATCAGTATCTAAACAACCTGCTAAGAAACACAGATTTTAAAAACATTTTATATTTGGAATAATATAATTTTAGTGTGGTAACAGTTTTTAGAAGCAAAATTCAGTATTAAAAAAATTAAAAAGTTTTTTTTTTTTTCACCCCCTATTGGTGTAATTATCAAGAGACAGCTTATTTTAGGTATATCTGTAAGAACTGTATGTTAACATGTATATTGCAATGGCACTTGGGTCTTTACAACTAATTTAATTTTTATAAAAATATATTAAAAAAATTACAGCTATATACCACATTTATATCCCCCCCATCACAATGAAGAAAAGGCAGTCTGGCTCCACAATTTGTATGCAAATTATAATTGCAACTATATACAATTCGAAACTATGATACAAATTCATCTCACTGTGTTATTCATAGGGAGTTATCCAAAGGACACTAACTGAAATATAGAACTCTCCACTACCTCAATAAGCTTTGAAAGAGATCTTAAATTAAAAAAAGTAGTAGCCAGAATACACTTACAATATTAGACTGTTTTTTCAAAGGTTGATATGATTAGCAATATTTTAATCCAGGGTTATCTTAAATTTTACCTTGAACATTCAATTTGAATACTCCAAATCATAGAAACTATAAAATCATAGAATGGTTTGGTTTGGAAGGACCTTAAAGATCATCTAATTCCAACCCCCTGCCATGGGCAGGGACTCCTCCCATCAGACCAGGCTGCTCCAAGTCCCATCCAGCTCGGCCTTAACACTTCCAGGGATGTGGCATCCACAACTTCTCTGGACAACCTGTTCCATTGCCTCACCATGCTCTCATAGTAAAGAACTTCTTCCTAAGATCTAAGTTAAAACTACCTACTTTTAGTTTAAAGCCATTACTCCTTGTCCTATCACTACACTCCCTGACATAGAAGAGTCCCTCCCCAGCTTTGCTGTAGCCCCCCTTTAGGTACTGGAAGGCCTCCCTGTCTAACAGGGCCAACGTGGCTAAGTGCTGGGGTCTGCACTTCGGTTACAACAACCCCATGCAGGGCTACAGGCTTGGGGCAGAGTGGTGGGAAAGCTGTGCAGAGGAAAAGGACCTGGGAGTGTTGGTCGATGCTCACCTGAACACGAGCCAGCAGTGTGTCCAGGTGGCCAAGAAGGCCAACGGCATCCTGGCCTGTGTCAGGAGTGGTGCAGCCAGCAGGAGCAGGGAGGTGATCGTCCCCCTGTGCTCTGCTCTGCTGAGGCCACACCTCGAGCACTGCGTTCAGCTTTGGGCCCCTCACTACCAGAAGGACATCGAGGCCCTGGAGCGTGCCCAGAGCAGGGCTACGAAGCTGGTGAAGGGCCTGGAGCACAAGGCCTGTGAGGAGCGGCTGAGGGAGCTGGGGGTGTTTGGTCTGGAGAAGAGGAGGCTCAGGGGAGACCTCATTGCTTTATGCAACTGCCTGAAAGGAAGGTGTTGGCTGGGGGGTCAGCATCTTCTCGCAGGTAACTAGTGATAGGATTAGAGGGAATGACCTCAAGTTGTGCCAGGAGAGGTTCAGGTTGGAAACTGGGAGACGATTCTTCTCAGAAAGAGCAGTCAGGCACTGGAATGGGTTGCCCAGGGTAGTAGTGAAGTCCCAGCCCTGGGAGTGTCTAAGGAAAGGTTGGACTTGGTTCTTAAGGACATTGTTTAGTGGGTGACATTGGTAGTAGGGTGATGGTTGGACCAATTGATCTTGGAGGTTTTTTCCAACCCTAATGATTCTATGACACCAACATCAAACTGGTCAGAGCAGGATGGATTGAGGTTCCCCTTCCCCAGCAACTTATTTTAAAGCCCTTTTCACCACCTTGGCAAGCCTATGGCTGAAGATGCTCTTCCCCTTCTCTGACAGATGGACCCCATCAGTCCCCAGCAGACCAGGTTTCTCAAAGCAGGTTCTATGGTTTAAAAGCCAAATCCCTGTCTTTGGCACCAGTCCTTTAACCATCTGTTGATTTCCCAGATTCAACTGGCCCTTTCAATCCCTTCCCCTTTCACAGGCAGGACTGATGAAAAAACAACAGGTACTCCAGTCTTCTAATCATCTTCATAGCACTCCTCTGAGGGCTATCACAATCCTACTTTTTGCTCTGTTTCCTCCTTGCAAGATCCTGAACTCTACCATATCACGGTCAGTGCAGCCAAGGCTGCACCCTAGTCCTCACATCTCCAACTACTCCTTCCTCATTTGTTAATACAAGGTCCAGCAGCACACCCGTCCTTGTTGGCTTCTCCACCACCTGTGTCAAAAAGTTGTCATCAGTGCACTGCAGGAACCTCCTGGACTGTTTGTGCCTAGCTTTGTAGTCTTCTCAGAAGATGTCAGGGTGGTTGAATTCCTCCATGAGAGTCAGGGCTTGTGATTGAGAGGTTACTTCCAGCAGTCTGAAGAAGGCTAACTGGTCGAGGGAAGGGATTATCCCACTCTGCTCCGGTGCGGCCTCACCTTGAGTACTGTGTGCAGTTCTGGGCGCCATAATAAGGATATAAAACTATCACAGAATGCCCAAAGGAGGACTAGAAAGGGTCTAGAGGGAAAGACTTATGAGGAGTGGCTAAGGTCCCTTGGTTTGTTCAGCTCTGAGCAAGCTAAGGGCAGGCCTCATGGCGGCCTGCAGCTCCCTCACAAGGGAGGAGCTCTGCTCTCTGGGGACAGCGACAGGACCCGAGGGAATGGCATGGAGCTTGGACAGGGGAGGGTCAGGCTGGGTGTCAGGGAAAGGTTCTGCACCCAGAGGGTGGTCGGGCACTGGAACAGCCCCCCCAGGGCAGCAGTCAAGGCCCTGAGTCTGCCCGAGTGCAAGAAGCGTTTGGACAATGCTCTCAGGTGTATGGTCTGATCTTTAGGTGGTCCTGTGTGGAGCCAGGAGTTGGACTCGATGATTCTTACAGGTCCTTTCCAACTTGGGATATTCTGTGATTCTACTTCCTCTTCCTGATCAGGTGGCTTGAAGCAAACACCCACAATAGTATCAGCCATGGCAGTCTGTCCTTTAATCCTTATCCATAAGCTCTCAGCTCGCTCTTCAATCACCCCTAAGCAGAGCTCCATGCGTTCCAGTTGCTTGCTCACAAAAAGAGCAACTCCACCACCTCACCTTCCTGGCTGGTCTTTTCTAAAAAGCACGTACACTTCCATGACAGCACGCCAGTCATGTGAGCTATCCCACATCTCTGTGATAGTAATGAGATCACAGCCTTGTGACCACACACAAATCTCCAGTTCTTCCTGTTAGTTTCTCATACTACGTGTGTTAGTGTACAAACATTTCAGGGAGCTGATTTTTTTATATATTTTTTTCCCCCTCAGGCTGCGTGAATTTGTATAGAAACATTTCAGATGTCTTTAGATGTGCCACGCTCCGTTTGCCTGCTCTGCTCATCGTGCTCCTGGACCCTCATGCTCCCTGGGGGCTGCTCATGTAGGAGTCGGGGGTGGCTGCCCTTACTGCTGGCCCTCCCAGCACCTCATCAGCTGCTCTCGGGACAGCTGCTAGCCCCTGCCAGCTCTCTGCACTCCCCTGCTGCTTCCCTGGCTCAGGAAATTTCCCTGTACCCTGCGATCCCCAGCTCCGCTGCAGAATGTGCCCGCCCAAAGCTGATTGCCTTGGCAAGTGACTAAAAAATAAGACATTATATATATATATATATATATATATATATATATATATATATACATAACTCTGCTTAAATAGCAAAGCAGCCTGCAGGAATGTAATACAAAATTCTTCCTTCTGACGGGGCAAGTACTATCCCATAAGTACTACCACATACTTAAAATCCAAGCAGGTAAATTGTTTATCTATAAATGCTAGGCACACTAAACCATCTCTTTCTACATACCCCATATTAGTCTTATTTTGAAAGCTTTCGTTGTTCTGTAGCTTTCCTCATGAGAAATTAAGTATCAGATAGGCTAACAAGTACAAGAGTACAAGCTTAGGAATATTGTCTGATCCAGCGCTGCATCATGAAGTATAGAAAATGCAAGAAAAGATTTATAGGCTTCCTAATTGGAAAAAAAAAAAAAAAAAAAAAAAAACAGACTGGAGAAAAGAAAAAATGTGCAGTCTCACAGCAAAAGGATGGACCCCAAAACTGCTCGCATTCTGTGCTATTGTCAAAAGTTTAATAGAAGGAAAGGTCTTCATAGACAACCAGGGCTGGCAAGGCTATACGCTGAAGATTTAGGCATTTATTTAATAGCTGAGGTAAACTCATAAGATAGGTTACATCGAAAGTGAAGAACAATTTTAGAAGACATTTTGCATGGGTGACAAGTAACAAAAACCTGGCCCTCTTTTTCCACAGCAGCATTTTGTAGCTGTGACCTGAGAGCTGTTTTCCTCATATAAAGAAATAAAAATAAAAATAAATGATTTGAAAAATACAGACAGGAGAAATAGAGCCACGTAGGAGAAGTAAAAATCATAGAATACAAGTGATCCTTGGTCACCCATTCATTCTAGTCATCTCAGCCCTGCTTAAAAGGCATAAGAGAAGTGATTGTCAAGCTGTATCTTTGTTTAGCCAGTTTGTAACATGCTGCTTCTACTGAGCCAAGGTGAGCTCTTTCCGAGTATATCCTTGTTCCTAGATATGGTACCTTCACACACATTCGAAATACAAACTGCCGATAAACAGAAGAATCCTCTCTTTTAAGCTCATGTATGTTTTTACGTGACAGCTTCCCAAATAATTTTATTGAGCCCAGGAGTAAAACCACAGGAAAAATTTCAATTTAGTAATAGCAATAACAACTCTAAGCATAAATTAACTTTGCAGTCTTTATCAGTGAGTATTCAGTCTCATGGACGATATTTTCTGTAAAGGAAAACTCATGGTGACCATGAAAACCTAAGAAGAAAGATGAATCACAGTATCATTAAGGTTGGAAAAGACCTCCAAGATCATCTGGTCCAACCATCACCCTACCACCAATATCACCCACTAAGCCATGACCGTAAGCACTATGTCCAACCCTTCCTTAAACACCCCCAGGGATGGTAACTCCAACACTACCCTGGGCAACCTGTTCCAATGCCTCATATTCAGGCAAGCATCGACCAACACCCCCAGATCCTTTACCTCTGCACAGCTTTTGTTGTGGTCGAAGTGCAGGCCCCAGAACTTAGCCATGTTGAACCTCATCCCATTGGCCTCTGCCCATTGACCCAACCTGTCCAGGTCCCTCTGCAGGGCCTTCCTACCCTCCAGCAGATGGACACTTCCCCTCAGCTTGGTGTCATCTGCAAACTTACCAAGGATACACTCAATTAAAGAAATAAAGCAGAGCCAGACCACAAGGAATCATCACTATTGCTATGGCCTAAATAATGAACATATAAAAGTGCAGTAACTTTTTTTTTGGTATCTTTTGTTTCTTCCACTATGAAAATGATCAGCACTGTTCTGATAAGCTGGGCTAAAAAGTAATGGTATACACTGTGTACAGAAAATATTAAATACATCTGCAACATAGAGGTATATCAAGATCCATGCTGTGAACTGTGAGAATTTATCTTCTGATTACACTAGGACTTGTTTCATAAATGCTGGCAGATCAAAGTTAAAGGATAATTTATTAAGAGATTCAATTTAAATTCTGCAAAAGCATCTTTATGCATATATACAAGCACAAATATTTAAATGGGTAACTACATGCATTACATGCATACTCCATCACCTGAAAACTAGAGATTCATTTTCCCCATCACATTTCTATTCTTGTACATCCATTTATGGCAACAGTTGCATACTGTCAATTTTACTGCCTTGTCTATATTATTAGTCATTTTTCTCTACCAGGAGGTCTCTGAAACCTATTGTGAATAAGAAAAAATCTTAGAATATCAGGAATACATGATTGTGAAAGTTCAGAAGTTGTCAAACTGTTTCAACTAAGATAAATCTTTCTGATTTTAACCAACTGTACTTCAAGGTAATGGACCACCTATAAGTCTCATAGTAAATGCTTCTTTATAAAAGCTGTTTGACAAATTAGTATTTCCATATCTGCAACCCTAGTAAATTTGTAGGAAATTAATTTGTAGTGCACCCTGAGTGCAACTGGGTAATTCACTGGGAACCTTGTTAGATTTGGGAGTATTATTTGTTTTCTTACCAGAAACCCTTCCATCTACCACCTACACTAAATGTGTCATTTAGCTCAAAATTACTCAAGCTCTTTTTTAGAACAGAGTATAATCAATTTTATCGTACACACGTTCTGAATTTCTTCTGTTGCTTGCTCATTATTTAGCATTGCACTTTTCAGTATTTGCAGATGTATCAGAAAACATAACCAGTGTTATCAGCTCCATTGTCGTGGAGGGTCCAGTGGGATTTAACTGACTGACCTGCAAAAATTTGATTAAAACCAAGCACTAAACGGGAAAATTGATTCTTTCTTTCTTTCTTTTTTTTTTTTTTTTTTTTTTTTTAGCTTTGTAATTTTATGGCCTTCATCCACAATTTCATCACAGATGACTGCACAGAACTGCTGATGTTGGGACGTTACATATTAATGGTGTTGCTCTTTCTCATGCTTCTCTGCCAGGTGCTGCTAATACTTGCCTGGTGAGGACGCTGTGGCAGAACACTATGCAGATCCATGGCAACCTGGAGTGCATCAAAGTGCCATATGAAAAAGTTTCATTCAGGGAATCACTGGAGAAGTTTGATGTCAAAACCCAAGAAAGAAGGTAATCACTTGCCTGCTGAATACACGGAGTAGATATTTACCCCAACATGATCTGTACATGTAGGAAGATGAGTTATTTCATGGTAAATTACTTTCTGGCTTCAGTAAAGCTCTTGAACACAGACAAAAGTAGTCTATAAAGATTAAGCCACTAGGTCATCAGTGGAACAGGATATAAATGGGGAAGAGGAATTTTCAGTATTAAAAATCAAGTATATTCATTCGCAACTGGTCTGAACAACGTGGCTCAAAAGCACTGAATGTGGGCTGTAAGAGGACTTTGTAGTGAGTGTGAGCAATGGCATGAACTGCTTTATTTCAGAATAGCTTTTCATTGAGCTGAGACTAGTATGACTCTGCAGAATCCCAGAGCTGTTTGCCAGTCCCAGCCTGTAACCTCACACTCAGTGTCAGCAAACAAACGCGATCTGCTGTACGTTACAGCACTTGGTGTAAAGTACAAAGGTACAGGCATATAGAACAGTCTTCTTAACCTTTCATCTTTAAATTAATTCCCCAAATTGCTCAACTTCAACCACATGAGGCCTTCTATATGAGTAAACATGCCTTGATTTGTGAGGTTTTTCCCAAATACCATCAAACAATAGTTAATAATTAAGAGAAATTTTCAACTTTGCCCACAGTGAAACCTGTATTGTTTGCACTTAAATAGTCCTCTAGCATGTTTTTTTTATTATTTGAACTAAGGTTTATTCAGCTAAGAAACCCATGCAATACGATTGGGACTGGAATTACAGTACTATTTCGAAGTACTGGATACAGCACACGTCAATGTTGGAGACACTACTTGGTCTACATAATTTGCCTTATAATTATAAAGGCAAAAAAAATGTACCTGTTTTCTTGTAAATTGAGGATGTCTAGTGAAGTAAACAACACTGGCTATGTATTTGTACTAGGGTATTCTGCTCTCTCTTTGCAAGCAGCCAGGCAAGGGCGTCAAAGGATATTACCAAGTTAAAAAGCAATTTAATTTGATGAAGTTAAGTCCTACTACTAAATGTGGTATATTTTTGTTATTAGTTATTTACATCTATGGGTATATGCAATGTCAACATACCATGAAATGAAGGAATTACCAATTTCCAGCATGAATTACTTGATAAAAGGGACTGCACTGAATGCAGATGTTGAACAAATTAGTAATGCTACACTGGTTAATTACAAATTTATCTAAAGGAAGAAAACCTTAAGTATTTTATAGAATATTAGGCTTGCAATTGTTTCCTAAGTGGCTAACAAACAATATTAGCAAACAATGCATTTCACATTGGACTACATAGTGCAAGGCCTATCTGATATTTCTTGGTCATGGGGTTGCAAAATATTGCAAACAACACTTAGCTATCTTTTAGTGTTTTCCATTCATAGACTGCAAGTGCAGCACAGAAGAGAACTCTATAATTATGCTTATTTTACTGACAAGGTGAAAGATGCATGGGGAGAAGTAATGTAGCCAGTGATACCTGACAAGCTAATTGCAGACTGAGTGGTCTGACTCTGTCCCCTGTCTCAGGCCCCTGTCATGGCCTGTCTCACAATGATTCTGACATAATTTTCCAGAGTTCTCTTTTTTTTCTTTTTTTTTCAAATACCATCTAAAAACACTGTATTGGATGCATTAAGTTTTAATGACAGTCACAGACAGCTGCAATTTCCCTTAGTAAAATAAATGATTAATTAGTAAAACACAATATGCAATATATGTCCAGAGTGACTTATTCCTGTTGTTAATTGTAGCAATTAGCTTCAATTTCTAAAGCCCCTCTGCCTGCATGGTGTTTTATGGAGTTGTGAAAAAAGCATGGGTACTGCACTGAATAATTTATTCTCCAAATTACACAAACAGATTGACAACGCATCTTAATTTTCTAGATTAGCAGCAATCACTTTTGGTAGCCTCATAAAAATATATAGAAGTAGAATTATATAGTGATAATCTATATATTTCATAAAGAATTTAAGGACCTGTGGAAAAAAAAAAAAAAAAAAAGCTTAAATGTAGACAAGATTTTCCGTATGCTAGGACATTCAGTTTCAGCCCAAACTGATCAACAAGCTCAACATCTAAACTTTGAACAGCAACCCATTACCCATTACCACTGACTAAATGGATTCCTTCCCAAAATAGCTGTATTTTTTCCACTATGTTTATTTCAGCATACAGACCCTCTCTTGCCAGGCACAAGCCCAAAATAGCTCTCTTCATATGTCTCTGCCTGAAATGTTCTACGAATGAATTCAACAAAGGCGAAGCCCTTAGATGTTCTCTCAATTAGCTAGCCTCTGACAATCTCCGCTAGCTATATCTCAAGCCATTTAAAAGTTAATAGACAGATATAACTTCAGTCTTACCTGGAAGAGTACAGGAAAACCCATATATTGTTTGGGAAAGAGGCATCATAAATTCATTATTGTTGACGGCAATAACTGAGGAAGAAACTATGCTCTTATTTTTATGGGCTCATTGATTATATGCAATCAATTAATGGGCAGAAATGTAATAAAACATAGGAAGTATAGCACAGCATATGGAAAAGGCAATGACGCAGATTCTGTGTTGGAGGCCAGTTCAGAGCAGAGAAGCTCATTTGAGGTCAGAAAGTAAAGAAATCATTCCCTAGGAGAGGACAAATCTACCAATCTCATTTACAGAATTCCCCATCCTTCTTGTCTGATTTTTTTTTTTTCCAATGAGAGGAGTTATTACTGAATAAAGTCCAAAACCACATAGATCTCAAGGACAAAAAAAAATACAGTTCAATAAATATCGGTGAGACAAAGAGAAAAGGGAGACCAAGAACTTCCTGTAAATCACAATTGAGCTACACGATAGCTTATATTGTTTTATATACTGAAGAGTTTTTTAATCAATCTGCCTGTCACGCTAATCTCTGGTTGCGCTTTTTCAAAAATCTCTAACTTTGCAGGTCATAGGTCTTGGCTGGCCCTTTTATTGCAAAATTCTGTCAGAAATAGAACATCCATGAGACAAAGCTGCAGAACAAAGATATTTTCTGAACTGATTTCTGGTGGATCAGTTTCCCACGTGCTACGGTCCTCCAGACTGTCTTCAGCTTTGTTCAGTGAAGTTCTCAAAACATTAGGGGACGATCTGCCTTATGAGACTTGTATGGTCAAAGCTATTAATAACCAAAACTAGACAATTTCAAGGCTTTTTCAGTAAAAGTGAAATGGTAATTAATTCTTTTAATTGAACAATTATTCGTTAGTCTTTTACTAAATACATTACCTAATAACATTCTCAATCTTGCAAGTTACTGTCATGTCTTCAATTTCCCTTTTCATGATAAGGCTAATAACAAGCTAAATTCACAGCTCAATAAATCTGCAGCACAGTACAACATATACTGCATTCAGTTTCTCCATATAGATTCCTCAATTATAAGCAACTGCAACAACAACAAAAAATTACACATCGCTCTACCTAGTATTATATTTTGGCAGATCATAATTAAGTTGTTGCTTAGAAGTGCTGTGTAGTGCTTTAAAACATGGATTATTTTGAATAGCAGGGCTAATATTTTAACGCAATTAACATGCCATTGTTCTATAAAGAGGTATATGCCATTCCAATTTCTGTGGGTAACATCAGCTATAAAACACAAGAAGTGCAGCTTTTTTCCAATCACTTGTATAATTTTCCCCATATAGACTGTATGCTCTCTATATTTTTAAAAGTGGATGAAAACGTGACATCTTATTATTTTTAAAAATCATTACAGTTATTTTATACTGTTATAGGCATAAAATATTTCACTTCTAAACCACACAAATCTGCCAGAGAATATGTTTGACATAGTCTAAAAATACAAGAGTTCAACAGTATGGAACACATTTTTCTTTTATATATTTTAATTCCATACAGCTGTGTGTTTGATTTACATATAATATTGGTCAGGATGGAAATGGAAGTCCTTATAAAAAGAAATTATATCTAGTTACAATGGAAATAGGATACCTTCTCCATGGAAACTGCTGGCCAGATATGCTCAGATCAATTATTTATAAGATTCTTATATATATATATATATATTATTTTTTTGGAATTATATTTTCCTGGAATCTTTCACTCAAAATTTGAAAGTGACATAAATGTATAAATGTCTGTACTTCTGAAGATAATCGTGTCACTCAATTACCAAATCGTTAATGCTTTTCAAGGTCACCTATCCTTTGCTCACACCATCCAAACTAAGCTACTTAGAATCATTCAGGTTGGAAAAGACCTCTAAGATCATCAAGCCCAAATATTAACTTAGTGCTGCCAAGCCTACCACTAAACTGCATCCCTAAGCACCACATCTACCTGTCTTTTGAATACCTCCAGGGATTCAACTACTCCAGAGACTCAACTACTTCCCTGGGCAGCCTGTTCCAATGCCTCACAACCCTTTCAGTGATTTTTTTTTCCTAATATCTATACCCTGATACAAATCAAGGCCATTTTCTTTTGTCCCATTTGCTTCTGGGAGAAGAAACCAACCCCAACATTGCTACAACCTCCTCTGAGGCAGTTACAAAGCAAGATAAGGTCTCCCCTGAGCCTCCTTTTCCCTAGTCTAAACCACCTCAGCTCCCTCAGCAGCTCCTCATAAGAGGAGTTCTCTAGACCCAGCTTTGTTGCCCTTTGGGCATGCTCCAGCACCTCGATGTATTCAAGGTGCAGCCTCACCAGAGCCAAGTACAGGGGAACAGTGACTTCCCTGGTCCTGCTGGCCACACTACTTCTGACAGAAGCCAGGATGCTGTTGGCCTTCTTGGCCACCTGTTTCAGCCAGCTATCGACCAATACCCCCAGTCTCTTTCCTCCGGACAGCTTTCCAGCCACTCTTCCCACAGCCTGTAACAGTGCATGACATTATTGTGCCCCAGGTGTAGGACCCAGCACTTGGCCTTGCTGAACCTCATACAGTTGGCCTCAGCCCATCAATCCAGCCTATCCAGATCCCTCAGCAGAACCCTTCTACCCTCAAGCAGATCAACCTTCTTGCCCAACTTGGTGTCATGGGCAAACTTACTGAGGCTGTACTTGATCCCCTCATCCAGATCATCGATAAAGATACTGAAGAGAACTGGCCCCAGTACTGAGCCCTGGGGAACACCTCTTGTAACTGGCCTCCAAGTGGATTTAACTCCATTCACCACAACTCTCTGGGCCTGACTGCCCCGCCAGTTCTTCACCCAGTGAAAGCTGTCCATCAGCCTGTCCAAGCCATGAGCAGTCAGTTTCTCCAGAAGAATGCTGTGGGAAACACGGCAAGAGTAAGAGTAGGGCACTCCTTGCCACCTGATGCCCGTGTAGCAGCACTTTCCCCCTGGAGCGCTGTCTGAGCTGCTGCATCAGTTGTGGTGGACGTGGAGCTGCGAGGCCCCGGCCTTCTGCTGGGTGGATATACCACTGCTCCCCGGTAGAGCTGGCTGAGCTTCAGCACCCTCCCTGTGCCCTCACACACGAATTGCCCCGCAAACTGCCACGCTACTCCCTGATTCAGTGTTAAGTTACTTATGTTCTTTTGAATAATATCCCATTTTTGGTTTATTTCCTAGTATTTGAATGTGTTTAAAAGGCCGTTTGAGAATATTTTCTTGTCACTGCTCTTTCAAACTGCTGCATTTATACCACGGATGAAGCCCACTGTGGACAGGTTTGCTAACTCCTTCATAAAGATATGAAGTCTAAATACTTAAGGAACAAACTTGAAAAATTATTTTTTTTCTTTTAAGAATTAGGACGTGGTTTTATTAGCAGAACTGGAATACTGATGTAAAAATCAAGAAGCTATTTCTCACTTAGGGCTACTAGAATTACATACCCACGTAGTTTTATAGCATTTTCCAAATCTTTTCTATGATTACTATTATGTATGTCACTCACTTAACTACTCAAGGCAGCAAAATAAGTTTTAAATTATCATCAGATTGGCTATTTTTTTCTAACCAAGTAAGATTTTAATTCAGCTTTCGAACAATGTCTGCTACTAGTGGGATATTCTACCTCAAAAGTGCTGAAAAAACAGGGAGCTAAATTACAGCACACATTTACTATATATGCACAGAACATAATACCCAACTGTTAGAATTTTTAAAAAGGGTTGTTTTAATTTCATAAGGAAGGCAACACAA
Source organism: Heteronetta atricapilla (assembly GCA_011075105.1). NCBI lineage: Eukaryota > Metazoa > Chordata > Aves > Anseriformes > Anatidae > Heteronetta > Heteronetta atricapilla. The sequence goes on along the minus strand of CM021734.1, from coordinate 25,548,498 downwards.
AAAGAAAAGCAAAGGGACAGAATTACACTGTTACAGTCAGATGGGGAGACAAATTATACGGTACAAAGGAAGAAATGAGAGCCATGCAATCAATAAGAAAAAATAAAATTAAGATGAGTTACTTAAGAAGGTGTTAGTAACTGGGTCAAATTAAGTATCTTGCATTCCTTTTGTGGAAATCAACTGGTGAATGCATTTAAACATAAAGTACTATAATGTACAATGTCTCACCATACAGAAAATCATAGCAGAGTCATGCAAAATTGTAATGGAACTTCTAGGTTAAAAAATGAAGTGATTATCCTTACCTTCATGGTAAAGAGGAATGGCTTTGAGCAAAACATAGAAGTAGTAACACTAGAAGCAACAGAGCATGCTTCCAATGCTGAAGTACAACTGATGCGTCATGTAATATTATGATTCTTAGTATTTATTTGCATTTTTAATGCAGTTACAAATCCTGCTCAGGGGACAAGAACCTCTAAATCCACTCTGCATCCTGACATCACATAAGCAGGAACTGATGGAGAATGAATTATTTCAGTTCTGTGTTCAGCAAAACAGAAGGCCATTAGGAAGCATAAGAGTGTAAAGTTCCATGTGAAGCAAACTGGAAGGTATGGGTCTCAACATCCAGAAAAAAACATGCTATTTTGGAGGACTAATGGACAACTATCATGGCTGAACCCTTGATAAACTTTCTCAGACAGGACTAGAGTTGGTTGACCTTATATATGGATGATCTATCTAAGTGTCTCAGTTAATTAAATGGCATTTTACCATAGGATGAAGTTACAACAAGGGAAATTCTGATTGTATCTTAGGGAAAAGAACTGCAACAATGTAGTTAAATATTGGCCTGTGTGCCTCAAGAAAAGTTCCATTAAAGCCCTCCCAGTAAGATACTGAAATCTTAAGCAGACAAGGAAGGCCCTGAACAACCTTCTAAATTGGCCTTGCTTTGAGCAGAGGGGCTAAACCTCCAGAGAGTCTTCTGAACCTAAATTATTCCACAATTCTATGAACTATATAGATAAAAGCAAAAACAACAACAACAAAAATAATTCTTGTAGATCTCAAAGTACAAGCGTGCTCTAGTGTACTGACACCAAGATGAAAGCTTTTCATAAATTTATCTGAGTCATAGTTCCATAGCTAGAAACTGACAAAAAAAAAATCAAAGCAACACCAGCAGTCTATAGGCGAGGCAGAAGAATATAGCAGGACAGAAAAAGCACTCTTAAAGTTGTTATAATGGACTAAGAAATCTGACTTCATCCATCATATACAAACCCCAGAGTGAAACCCTTAATTTTAGTACTCCTAGTTAGAAGGTGTTTTTGTTTTTTTCCTTTTGCATCTCTCCTCTGAATAAATTGCATGCGACTTCGTACTATTTGACAAATGTAAAAAAAAAAAAAAAAAAAAGAGGGGAAGACAATACAATTTATTTTGACCTAAAGCAGTCCATCTCCGCTGCCCCCTTTTTAGTGAAAGCTTTTTCTCTGCACACCAAGATGGCAGCATCAGTTAAACTCTGCTATGGTATAAACTTTCTGACCTTAGCCATGCTGGGGCAGGACTATTTACATTTCTGCATCAATTCCATATATTCAAGACATATTAAAAGACATCAAGTTCATAAACTTTTCTGACCCTCTTCTGCTGCCTGGCTCATTAATGCTGAAAGCTATTAATTTATCAAATGAGTGGGTGATTACCTCCTGAAGAACCCTCTTCATTTTCAGCAGCAATGTCTTCACAGCTGTGCAATCTTGAAGCATCAGTCTGAAGGGCAAAGATTCAATGCCTCCGCCTTCTTCCAGACCAGTAAAAGGCCACTCCACGGATGGGCTGCCAGCCAGCTGGCTAACACGTGGGTACCTGGCTTCTCCTTGGTCTACCTCCTTCGACAGCTTCAGAGATAGGTTCCTTACAAGAGAAAACAGAAAGATCAACACTGAAATGTGAAAAAGAAAACCCTACAGTTTTCAGCTTTTCCTTCCTTTGAGAATAAAGACATATTGTACCCTCACTTTTTGAGCCTGCTAGCATGAATGGCTTTTATAATGTACATATGGCCATATGGTGTTAGTAATAAAATATGCATTTAGAAATTTACCATTTTCTACAGGAATTGAAATCATGCTCTGTTCTATGCCCTTCAGAAGAAAGGCATTTTCCTGAAACGAAATATCCTATGGGCAAGACCATGGCTCTATTGTATTTCAGTTCTCCTTTACAAAAAGTAATCGCATAATCTGTAAGCACTTTGAGAAGCTAAATCACATTCTTTCATACCAAATCAAGGAAAAAAATAAATAATAATTTAAAAAAACACCAAAGAAAATACTCCTTTCTAGGCTGCCCAGTGCTGTAAGATGAACACGTTATTCTGTAAACTGGAATTTGAAACATAATTAATCTGTACACGCTTAGAAGTTTAGTTACCACTGAAGCTAATTAAACAGAACATGAAACAAAATAGCATTAAGTTGTAGTTGAGAATCCATTCAAGACAACAGAAAGACTTTGAAAGATTTAGAGGTAAAGGAGTAACTATATTTTGCTTTTTGCACCTGCAATTCTGTTCTGCATACATATAATTATCCTTTAATATTTGTAAGAACTTGCCATGCTGGAGAAAGTCTAGAAGAGACCAAGAAGATGCTGAGGGAACTGGAGCATAGCACATATGGGGAGAGGCTGTTTATTCTTCCAAAGGGGGGTCACAGATTCAATCAGCCCAAATCAGTCACAATTAGCCAGAAGTTTAACAGTACGGTAGCAAAATAATTTAAAGAGAGATTACGAGGCATTTTGATGGAATAGAATGTTCCATCCACTAAGGGAAAATCACTAAAGTTTATTTTGTTTTGTTTTGTTTTTCTCCTGGCATGAAATCAAGCACAGCTATAACATCGCACCAATTTCACTTTCATCCAGTAGGAAAAGGACAAATCTGAATGGAAAATAAATCTGAGAATATGGCTGCATTGTGCAATAATGTTATATTAATTACTACTAAATTACAAAAGGGTTATAATAGCAATGCATGACACCTATATTCATACTAAATTAATTCACTATAATTAAAAATTTTAGCATATGTGGTGAAGAAAAAGACAGCTATTATTAATTTAACTTATAGTTCCAATTTTCTGTTCCATTTGAACTTTCATGTAACACAGAACCAGTTCTGAATTTTAAGTACTTGCATATTTTTGAGGAACATATTTTTCCAAGTGTGATTTTCTTTAAAGTTTACTATGGGTTTCATTATAACCCTGTGCAAAAAGGGATTAACACGATTTCTCCGAACAAACAATTGCCAATGCCATACAACACGTGTGAAATGATGCTACGAGAGCTATCTTTTTATGGATGGTTTATTTTTGTATTTTGCAAGCTATGTAATGTGCAGTAGGGACAATGTGTTAGATCCCGAAATATACCAGAGATCATGGGTATGGACAGGTAGTCCTGATGGCCAACGGAAATAAAATTTTCAAATCTAGGCTTTTCAAGACTAATAAACGAACTAAATTACACTATTTTAATTTTAAAAAATACATTGAAACAACTTTCTGAGTGGAATATTTTGCCTTTTAAAATAACAGTCTGAAGTGGATGGTAAAGGCACACTTGACTGGAGGATATTAAGCCATTACTGATTCATAGCTTTTATTAAAGAAGGCACAGGTATAAATTATGCAAACAAAAATCAACTCTTAACCTAAGTTTCACAACATAAGGCACCACTAAGGGTTCATAAAAAAGAAACCACAGCCAATCTATTGGAAGCTACACTGGAGTAAGATTTATGTAGCCAGGAAATCTCATTATTTAATATGAGCAAGACAAAACAACAAGGTCTTTTGTTTGTTTGTTTGTTTTTGGCCCAGTGCTCGCTGTCTGGGAGATTAAATATTGTTTATAATATTCTGCATCTTCACTTTGTGAGTCCCACCAAAATTTTGGCATCATGCTCCTGAAGGGACATCTTACGTGGATAACGTTCTGACCCTGAGAAAGGACCAGCTGAGAGGTAAAGCCTCCCAGGAGGAGTCTTTTACAGGTACGTAACGTCATCAGGGAAAATAATCTGGCATCAACAGCAATATCCAGCTCCCTGTGTGACTAGATACACCAACAGTGCTCTTAGAGAACTATCATCCTCTGCTACATGGAAAAGATGTAGTGTAAATCTTTATTTCAACTTCACTGAGTCGTATGTTGACATCAAAGCGTTCAACACACCAAATTACTGTCTTTTCAAATACAGAACCTTGTACTACAGTATAAAGAGTGCCACAGTAACACATTACCACTCACAACTAGAAGAGTTTAAAATCTAACTCAGTTGCTACTGGAAATTGCTACTCGGAGTCAGCGTACAGTAAGTGCTCGCATTGCTTGGTAACTCTGAACTCTAGCTACCTGAATAGAAAACAACTGATCTTTGACAGAAAAACTCTTCAGAGTCTGATATAATTCCTGTACTTGCTGCAGGAAAAAGCTCATTTTCAATTCATTCTAAAACTGGTATTTCATCAAGTCCATTATTAACAAGGTCCAGGTGGTCTATTACAGTATTATTATGGTAATCCACTGCAATTCATCTCAAAGCAGCAGCAGAGATTGAGCAGGAAAAAGAAGTTCTTACTAAAATTAGAAGTTTCCCCTTACCAGTGAAACCCCTATGCCTCTGAAGTTGAAAAAGTGACCAGATCCTTGACCAGCAGTGCAGGAACTGTTTACAGATTGCCAATCCCCTCTGTCTTCCAAAAAAAAAGCGTTTACTGTATTAAAACCATCTCAGGTAAATGTTAACTTCTAGACTGTGGATGAAAATCCTTAGAGGCTCTTTTTTCATGACTGAAGGCAACGCAGTTCATTTAAATGACAGTATTATTTCTACAATATTTTTTAAACGAAACATTTCACAGAAGTTAATTTGGTCACTTTTTAACGCGCTGCCCGCCTGAGCTCTAAGTTTGCCCGTCAGACGCATTTAGGCCATGCCTTTACTAGTTAATGAAACTGTACCAGAACACATGGCTGGGCGCTGAAAGTCAACAGTCCTGTTAAAAGCACTGCTGGAAGGGCTTGAACCAACCCAACTATCACTCTTTCAGATGACTCCCTGGCATGGTTTGGTTGCCAATAAAGTTCCTTTGGACGGAGGCACTCCATTCTGAAGGATGGTAGGGGTGCAGGTGTGCACTGAAGAACATGTAGGTGTTAGACTAAACCCCTGAGCATGGCTGTGGAGCTCATTGCCTTGAGGCTCGACACCCAGACAGACTCCTGGGCAAGAGAAGAGCCAGCCTTCTTCACAGAAGTCTGATATAAACTGTGGAGGGAGCGGCAAACCACAACTGAGAAGAGTGGTAGGAAGCTGCTCTCAATTTCCTTCCAGGTGTTATAGACTTCACTTCCCATAACAAGTGCTAACAAATGATTCTCATACTCTGCTAACGATCAGATGAAGCCTGACAGATGGCATACTTAAAACTCTGCCCAGTCCTTTAGATCAATGTCACAGGATAATAAGGTAATTCAAATTGCTCAAGGAGGGTAAACCTGAAGCCTGTGAAATACTATACAGCTGCATCCTATATCTAAGGGAACCACAACTGAGAAAAGGAAGCTTAGTGTCAGTAAAATAGATGTCATTATAAGGTCTGAAAAGTCAGAAAAAAAATTATTGCAATTCTGTAAATATAAAAAAGGGTAAAAACCTGTGAAACTTTGTGGCATTTGGGGCCTATTGGCTTATTTCTATTTTAACTGGACACACCCACTGAATACCATGAATGTATTTTTTCATTTTGAATGCATTAAAAAAATCAGAAACTACAATATCCACATTTAGTAAAATGGCAATGTCACTAAGACAAAGCATTTCTACTTGAAAAGCAATCCTTACTGAAATAGTGAGAGGGCGTTAAAATAATCAATCAGTGATTCTCAGCATTTAAATAGCCTCCGTAAATCCAGTGTAACTGCACTTTAACTGAGGAAGAGACCCAATTGTGCAGCCCCTTTCAAAACTTCTTTCCCTTAAGAAGGTAAAACAAGAAGAAATTTCTTATTCCAAAGCATCTTTAAAGGGTTTTTACTGTAAAAGGAAAAGCCATGCAGATTTGCAACTTGAGCTAGTTTGAGTTATTTTTTCTGTCTTACTGGTCCACAACTCAATGATTTGAAAAGCTTATGGTAATTTGAACTTCACTTACATAAAGATCCCCAGATTATGTGGAATTTAATCTTCTTAGTTTTCATCAGCAGTGCTCAAGATGTTGCTACTGCAGAATTAGCCTAAACTAATACAATTGGTCCCACAGAGTCTGCACTTCTTGATACCAGCTTAACAGAAGAGAGAACATGTAACTCTGTGGGTATCAGGAAGGCTCTACAAGCCAAGCAAAAAACCTCAGCCTCTATTGGAAGAGCTGCACATACCTTCTCTCCTCCCTGAGGGCGTATCTTCTAAAGCAGCTACTTAAAGAAAGCCTTAAATAATTTATTTTTCAGTTTCGAGCGTGCCACTGCATACATTCATGTATATATACGTATGATGTACTTATGTAAGGTGTATGGCTATAAAATTTATACATCGTTCATCACACTTCATTCAATCTTCATGAATATTTCAGAAAAACACAAACAAAAACACCCACCGCGCTTATTTGTTCATAATTTGGCCCACCAGGAAACATTTATCCTTTTATGCTAAAAAGATGCTATCAGCTTGATGCAGAGATTACATCAGAAATTCTCCTTTTTCTCCCATCCATTCTTTTTTTTCTCACCAATGACAAGTAGTTCAAAGGTACCCCTTTTAGAAAAATCACTAATGAGCAAGGTCCTAGTTGAATCCCATAAGAACAATTATATCTGATTTTTAGAGAAAACTTTGCCTACCTCAGTCACTTCCAAAACAGTGTTCAAGGCACTCCCTGGCACAACAATGTACATTACTTTCAAGTCACCACAGCCTGAATCTGAGTCTCTGAGTAATCTCTTACTGATCTCACTTGTTAAGACGTGCTCTATGCCAAACACTTAACAACTGAAATATATGGATTCGTTTTTGGAAAAGGAAAGGCCCTCCCCCATATTTAGCAGAGCCAAGGCACTGACTTTTAAAGGCATGTGTCTAATTATTCCACTAGGCATATCAAATCATTTGCTGCTAGGGGCCTAAATGTTTTCAAACTCGGGTCAAGGAGTTTGACAACAACCAGAACAGAAATATTTGGCTGATTATCTACATTAGCATTCTTTGGCGTCTTTATACCTCTCTCTGTCCAGCCTCCTCACCCAATTCCTCTGTGTTACTTCTCTTCTTCAAAAAGTTCTGTTGCTTCAAAACTTACAGGGGTGACATCTGAGAAGATTAAACTGCACCATGTCATAAGGTACACACGTTGTTTGCCATTTTTCAGCTTTTAGAACTATGTCTCATTTACTGGTGCTCCGATACGATGATTTTCCAAGGTCAGCCTTTTGGAAAAATGATGTTCAGCATCTGTCATTATCAAACTACGCACCCACACATATGTGCACACAAGCTGTAATGGCTAGTGCTGATGCAAGTTAAGAGACTGTCAGACTTTCCTATTACAACCCCTTTCCTTTCAAAGGTTTATATCACAGCCATGAAGATTTCCTTGGGGCTAGAACTCGGCAATCACGAAATCCAGAATCAAATTTCCAAAAAGAAAAAGGGGGGGTGGGGAGAGGGGACTTCCATTTTCAGCTGCTGATAAAAGTACAGCTCCTAAGGGCACATCAGGCTTTTTTTTTTTTATTTCTCTACAGGAGTCAAGAGCTCTGTTTATATTCCCTGATCTCTTGATCACTTGAGGTTTTGGCCTTCTTCTTCTTCCTTCTGGAATCTATTATGAAAATTTAAATGTGATGCAAATAAGATAATGCAACACAGTACACCAATCAGATAATGTCCAAACAAATGGCTACTTGGAAAAGACCTGTGGGACTTACTTAATTTCAAGTGGTAGGAGTCCAGTAGTAAATAGAGCATTACAACAGATAATAAATAAATAAATAAATAAATAAATAAATGTACCTCTGCACTGACAGTTCTGCAGACTTTGTCTCTTTTTATTTTTATTTTTTACAGTTCAGTAGGTGATCATTATTTGAGCCATTTTACCACTGGTCTACATAATAAAAAGTGCAGGTTACAAAAGCAAGCAGTAACTTGTATTACATCTTTCACTGGTATATAAGCAAAACAAGGTTTAGCTTTTATCTGACTAAGGACAAATCTATCTGCAGTCTTTGCAGAGTTTGTAAACATTACATACTTCTGACTAGACACTCTCAGCATAGCTAAAGCTGAAGACACTTGGTGTCCTCTCCAAATCTCACTCCAAATGTGCTCCGCACAGTTGACCTACTCAGCTGACCTGGGACAAGAATGACACAATTTATGATGGAAGTTTCCAAGTGTGCCAGGCAAATTTCTACAATATTAGAGAGAAGGAGAAAAGTACATGTTCTGCCATTGCCACCCTTTGGATGAAAATGTTTCTCCTCACCTTTGCTCAAAATTATTTTTAAAGTGGTGTATATTTCAAACAGAAGAAAACATTTACAGTAGTTTTTGTGCTCTGTAAAAAGAGATGTTATCGTTAGTTGAGACTTCACTGGGGAGATGGGTATGGTAACAGGTGAAATCCACTAAAAGACAAAAGTGCAGCAGGGTTTGCAACAAATGTTTGTTTAGTGCCAGGCTGAATTCACACACATGAGTCAGGTAACACAGACTTCCAACGAGACTAGAAAATTAAGTAGAAAACGCATATAATTTACAAAGAAGCCATTTACTTCAAGTCCTGTTTAATTTGGTTTTTCAAGTGTTTGGGAAGCACCTGGCCACATTACCATTGTGTAAACCGAGATGTTTTTTGATGAAGCTATTAACCGTTAAGAGCACTTCTGTGAAGCAAGCAGGCAATTCATTATACCTCGAGTTGGTTGAAAGGTTCACCTGAGATGTATAACAGTCAGTTTTAAGGGTGTAATTAATACTTACTAAAATACCCCAAGTATTTCAGTATACTTTTAGCATTCTGCTTGCTTTCCTCACATCCCAGCCCCTTCAGAGGTGCCTTCGTAGTGAGCAGGTGATTTGGGGAACTCTTCTTGGATGGGGTCCAGTTATAGAATCGTCCTGGCTTCAGACTAAACCAGCACTTGCAAACAGATAGAAGTCTACATAGTCATGCTATAGATTATCATGCTATGGTCACATATTCCTCCACTAGAACAATGGATATGCCTGGAGGACTGAATCCCAGCTGAGTGCTGGGGACTAGAAGGAAGAGGACCAAGAGGAGACCTTAGCTGTTAGACTTAAGGAATTCCCAATACGATGATTAGGTAGTCACAAACCTGCGTGACTTCAGGAAATTCCAACTCGTAGTCCTAAACGTCATTATTAGCTCTTTGTTTTCACACAGTCCCAAAAACAGTAAGGAATTATTGACACAGCCTTCCGAGTGAAGAAATGTTCTATACTCTTTAATGGAATCAACACAGTAGACCTCCATTTTGGTGAAAGTATTTGATGAAATAAATAAATCCCTGATATTTTTCATTGCCCTCTTTAACAGTTTAAGAATAACGAGTAGAAAACATTGTGTTTAAATTCAGAGGATACCTTCCATCTATTTTATGGTACCAAATAAAATAGTTTGAACCTAATGTTATAGTTAGAAGAGATTTTGTATTAAATCCCCTTTTATGACTAATAAATGATAACATGTAATGGATTTAGGGACATAATTTATGAAGAAATCCAGAATGTACATGTGACTATATACCCATTCTTAAAAGAAAGTAATCTACTACAGCATTATTATTATTATTAATGCTTAAATAGAATTCCTCTGTAAGGTTTTTAGGAAATATTACGTGTGTAACTAATCTTTTACAAAAGTTCCATCCCCATTGACTAACATCACAACAGCCACAGTGACTTCAAAAGCCCAATTTTAAACTAAAGTAAGAAAACAAAATGACAAATCCAGAAGCAATGCTATTTAAATAAACCCGTTGTTTAGTAAAGTTTGCTAACAAAAATCCTCGTGCATTCATGGCACAGTGGTTCCAAATAATCTATTTTCTTGCTAACCAAACACTTGTGTATATGCAACTACGTGTGTGTGTCCATATATTTACTTCTTTTACATTATCACAAAGCTGTTGAACATCTAATGAAGAACACTGTTTTCAAGTGAGAAATTATAAAGAAATCTCCTTTAGTCTATTTGCTGATGTGAAACGTTTCACGATTAACAGCTTCTGACAGAGTAGGACATTACAGTGCCTCCCAGTTTCCCACAGTTAAATAAGATTAAATTTCTGGATTCAAATCAAGTGTACAGAACACAAGAAAGAAAGAGACTTCCTTTTAGAGTTAACTGCCTATAAGCTAGCTGAGATCTGAACTTCCAGCACTTGGAGCTGAACTGTTATTTGGATCTTGTCTATGAAGAGTGCCAGCTAAGAATGGGGAAATTAAATAGTTCCTATCCACGTCTATGTTACCTTAAAACATCTGCAAGAGACAGGGAACTTCCGCAGCACAGAGGTACCAGGAACCACATGCCTTCCACATCCTCCTTTTCTCCCCTGAACACTACACAGCTCAACACCTTGGCTTGCACAATACCGCTGGAACAGAGGCCAGTAAATTGAGAAGAAATCCCCAGCCGTAGGTGGGAATGAAAGCTTGTAAATGGTGGGACCTCTCGCACATCATTTCCTTGTGAGCGTCTCAAACTACTAGAGGGTTTGTATCCACTCAGGCAGAGTTTCGCTTGGAAGGCAGGTGTTGCAGTGTGTGCACTTGGATTTTAATTAGGGAAATCAAACCCCTCTAAAAGCACATGCTCAATTTTATTTATTTCTTTTAACAAAGACATTAGAGACTAAACAAAAAGAAAGCAATAAACTAATTAATGTGTAAATTAACCTAATTGCTTTGTTCATACATGATATAATGAATCACACAGTGCCACAGCAGAAACATGTTATTTTACCATATGGTAAAACTATCCCACCTACAGGACACTTCTCAGATTTTGTTTAGCACGGTCTTGGATGTTTTCCTTTTGGATTGTAAATAACTCAATTAAAAAAAAAATATCAGAATATTTAGTTTAACTAAACTGAAACAATGCAGTAGCGTTTCTGTACTGCACTGCTATAGAAGAAAACATTTTCCTTCCCTCCTTTTCTCCATAAATGTGACCAGTTATGCCAAGACAAATCTGAAAAATTGGCAAATTGAAGCCAGAGGCAGAGGAAACAGAAAAAATAAATAAATAAATAAAATAAAATAAAATAAAATAATAAAATTAAAAAAAAATAGAGTTGACTATGAAGGCCCAAAGCTCAGATCTGTGAATTATATTTAAATATGTCTACGTATTTCTTTGAACTCCAGCACATGGAAGGAAGTAGAATCCAAAAACCCAACAGCAGCACTGAGCTGTTTCTTGCTCACTATATTTTTGTTGATGCACTGTTACTTGATCGGTAAGTGCTTTTCCCCATCAGAAACTTTATCCTCTTTACAATGCTTCAGCTCTCTTTCTGTAAGAGAAAATTAGGCCCCATGCCTTTAAATTTAATTTTATTTTTTTTCAGTTTGTCACATTAAAATTAAATGCTCATTTCGGTTGTTTATTCTGTGGTTGTTACATTCTCAGTTTCTGGGATTCTGCCTGAATTACCTGAATATCTGTAATCGCTTCTAGCTTGCAATGCCTGGCTAGTTTAAGGTTGGGAATAACATGAAGAGCACTTCTGTGCAAAACTGTGCAAGTTTTGGAAGAGAGCACCTCATTCCAAACATACAGCCTATGATTTGACTTTCATGTCTCATGGCTGAATTCTTTGGCATGCACATATTTGAATTCTGGGCACAAAACAAAGAGTAGTGTTTTGAGCACGGTTTCTTTCAACTTAACAATAACGTTATAACCTGTACCTTTAACACATTCAAAGTTGCAAGAAATATGTTAATTAAAAAAAAAAAAAAAAAAAAAAACATTTTAAAGTATGCTTTCAGAAATTTATTAAAAAATTAGTCGGATTATTACTTTATCATAGAATTCAGAGCATTTCACCTGTGAAACATTAAATATATATTATATAAAACAGTAAGCTATATTGTTATTAGTTATTAATTTTGCAAATTCTTTGTCAGAAGTGCCTTGATAAGAACATGCAGTCCTAGTAACTGTTGGAGCATATGTTAAAACTTTCTGTCCAATGCTCCCGCTAAACAGATATAACTGGACTTGCTAGCTCCTGTTTAGTCTCAAGACACTTCAATACCACTGCAGCTTTTTTTTTTTTTTTTTTGAGAAGATAAAAGTGGCACGAAATGTCAATTTCTAGCCTGTATTGTTGCCACATACAGTTTAATCTAAGCAAGACCTATAGATTTTGAAAGCAGAAAATAAGGAACGTAAACGAGATGCCTGTGCACACACAGACACCTTACAGTCTTTGTATTTTAGCATCACTTGACTTATGACTGATTCTTTTGTGTTGCTAATACAAGGCCACATTCCCTGCTTTGCTTTCAGGACCAGAAATTCATCAGAGACTTGCATCAGCATACATATTACCGTACTGGGTGTCATTCTTTGGATGTGACACACAACCACATAGAAACTCTTTAGGGCATGCATGATTTAAATGGGATGGTGTCATGGAATGGGGCGTGGGATGCTGGCGTTAGAGAAAAGAGAAACAAACAAGTAAAAAACAGATTATTTACAGCAGGGTAACGGATGAAAAACAACAATTTTATTACCAAAATAATTGCTTTGGGTTTGGTTTAATAAAGTAACTTTTTCTTATGCATTTGAATGAGCGATGAGACGTTCTGAGAACAACCGAGAAGCAAACAACATGCCTAGCAATACAGACACTTTCTCTCGGCATAAACATAATCAATTTGGGGGTTCTCTGTATTAAGACTCACATCACAACTTCAGCCCAACCTGCATCAGAACATCCTGTGTTCAGAAGTGCACTCCGTGTGGCATTTGGGTGGGTGTCCTTTCGAAGGCTTGCATGGAAGGTGTCAATCCCTAGCTCCTGGAGCCCATAGCTCTGTTTCTAGCATGGGCCAAAGGGGATGTTATCTCATCTTCTCTTTTGTGCACGCTGAAGGGTGCTTGACATTTAAAACCAGATAACTGCTGGCTGGTAGCAAAGGGGGAAGGTTTCTATTCACTCTAAGCTGCATAAACACTGATCGCTATCGTTATTCAATTGTCTTGGAACAGAGCCCTGAATGCAAACAACTGCAATGTCGGAAGAGGAAAAATGGTGTAAGTTTTCCTCAAGTCTGTGACATCTCCCAACAGATACAACCTCATGCTGGTGAATACGGTGAAGAGCATTGGTCAAAAAGTTCATTTTTTCTGACAGGACTGACAAATATTATAATGCCGTTTTTCACCTGTTTTGTGGGAGTTGGTAGAGAAAAATGAGGCAGATAACAAATTTACTCTTAAAAAATCTTGAAGCTCCAAAACCCTAGGGAAGCTGGTACCATTCATTTTAAACCCACAGTACTTAGGCCCCTCAAATGGCAATACTGTTCCTTCAGGTCTGCATCTGGCCATTTAAGGAACTTTTATGCCACCTAACTAAAAACCTCTATTATCGGATAAAATATCAAGCTGATGCAAATACTGGTCAAAGCTCCAGGTAGACAAGAGGGCACAAAGGACTTGTCACATGTACAGTTGGTACTGTTTCTTGTTCCTTGGAGTAGCCCGGAATTGTTTACATTCCTTTTGCTTAGCTTCTTTAATTTTCAACACAGTGAAACCAAACCTCACAGTGCCCAGATCTGGTTCATCTACAGATGACCTTAGTTCAGTCACAGATCCCTGGTACCCTGAATGTTTAGGTATCAGTTTGCAGTTCCATTTCATCTCTCAAATGCTGAACAAAAAGTTTTTAACTTCAGAAATTTGACCAAGTGAAATTACTTAACTAAAACTGAGAATTTCTGAATGGGTGGTGTGATGTGTTGTGCTAGGTAGTAAATGGACCTACTCCTTTCAGGTAGATGGAACCACGGGATTTCATGTTAAGTCTACAGAAAAGATCACTCTCAAAAAGCTTTACTCAATGGTATATTGTGCAAAGTATCCACAGTTTGGGAAATATATCTGTGGACTGCCAACACAGAAAGGAGAACCTGCCTAAATCACCTTCCTGAAGGCAAAAGGAGGCTATCGGTCCCAGTCCTAAAATTGTATGACTGGACCTGTCAGCTATATATATATATTTAGTTTGCTACAGACAATTCCATGCTGTTACAAATAGTCTACAATGCAATAAAGAAGAGTATGGGACACCTGTCATTGGTCTTTTTGATTCCATTTCTTATTTGGTCTCAGAGCATCCCTTCTCCAGCATTCTGCATACCTGTATCCTCCACTCTGTAACTCCTGGCAGCAACCTGTCAAAACTACAGAGGTGTCTCCACAAGGGAAGGTGATCACCTCCCTTTATTATCACTCAAGACACTAACTTTCTTCTCCTGGAATAATTTATGCAGCCAGCACAATAAATAGGTATAACTAAGTATAGTTAAACTAAGCTGGAAATCGGCTGACTAGAAGAACCTTTGACTTCATACCTTTGTCATGGGTATGAAGTTGTCAACAGAACGTGAAGCATAACCTCCAGGCATTTTTCCTTCCCAACAGGACCACTATCTATTGCTGAATTCACTTTTCAGCTTGGCCAGGGTCATACAGCAAAACACAATGCTTGCCAGGGAAATCTGGCAGCATGCAATTAAATTTTTTTTCAAAATGGATGTTAGAGACGTATGCTAGTTGGTGGTTTTGTCATTTTGTGACTATCTGGTACATACTCCCTCTTTTATGCTTGATTTTGTCACTGAAAACAATAGGAGCCTTGGACGGGTTCGCTGTTTATTACAGTACACATAAATTAAACAAAATGCATAAACCTACTTGCTGTTGAAATACCAATTTCTCTGTCTAGACTAGAAAAAAAAATCTTCAAGTTTTTGAACACTACATCGCCTGACTTAAGAAATTTAGACACATAATTATCAATTACAAGTAATAGTTGGGGCTACTGCTCAAAATGAGAAGTATTGGGACTTCTAACAACTTAATATAGGCAAGAATTCTACTTTACATCCCTGTGTAGGGTGGGATGTTTTATCATCACACTAAAATACTGCAATGTGAGAAGTACTGAGCCTCTCATTAACACTACTGACTACAGAAGCAGTAACATTCCTGGCAGTTATACAACCAAATGTTGGTCATAACACAACAAAATATATCCTGAGAAGTTTTTACAGAGGATGTGAAATAGCGAAGGATAAAATTATATGGAAGTACTGTTGAAGGTTGTCATCATCTCAGCATGGGGGACACTATTTCACCTGTGTTCCCGCAGTCTATCTCTGTGCACATTCATTCATGTTCCAACTCAGCAGCAGATCAAAAGCAATTTCATATTCTGCTGAGGCATTTCAGAGCTTATCACGGTACCCGTGTAACTTCAACTGCGATCTCTCCTGACTCCCTCCACTGAATTTCAAATTTTAATATCTAAGTGGAAAAAATCCATTTTCAGTTAGCTTTCCTTAAGTATTTGAAGGTGACAAAGCAGAGTCAAAGCAGGAGACTTGAAAGAAAGAACTACTTTCTTCTACTAAAAAAACTGAGGGGTAGGGGCAGCACTGGGGTCCATCCCTACCAGCACAATGGTGGGTCAGCTTAGTCAAGTATTTCTGAATTGTTTTCCTCTTGTGTAAAAGGCAGATGGCCGCAGGAGATGTGCCGGCCCCAAACCCCACACCAGAGCACACCTGAACCAGAAATAAACCCCTCAGGGCATGGGAAGGCAGAGAAAGGGTGAACCCATCCCAGCTAAAAACTGTAAGAGTTGCCTGGGCTCTAGGACTGAATTAATCATATTTTTGAATAGATATTCTGAAACTTTAGAGGAGTGTTCCTGCCAAGTGTTTTCATTGCTTCCCTCTATCCAATGGTTGCAGAAATTCTGATAAAAATTTAGATGCGTAAGAGAAAGAGCTTCACGTAGCAGAACACTGGGATCTATCTGGTGTGATGAAAATTACTACTGATAAAGGGAACTTTTAGGGGAAAAATCAAGGTTGAATTATATTGAGGTATAGGCTTTATCTCATCCTTCTGCAACATCTCAACACATGGTATTCGTTACATGAGGTAATTAACACTGCTTTTTGACCGATCCTGTACACGTATGAATTGCGATTAGGTGGTTGAAAACAGTAGGAAGCTCTGAGGCACTTCCAGGAACAATGCAACGGATCAGCCAAAAACACGCAGAACTGGTGAATAGGCACAGAATCAAAAAATGCTGCCTTCCTCAAGGACTTGTATGTGAAGGCAGAAGATCCAGAAGAGAAGTTATCACCTTGTTTTGTGCTGCATATTCCCCAGACGACCCTTCCAAATACATTCCAGTAATGCCAAACATACGGCAGTGATTGATTCCCGTGGTTCTAGGTGAACACGTGCTGGGTAAAAGCCTTATTCATTTGTTTCCTTGATCCTCTCAAAGACATTTCAAGAACTCTTTGCTGTGATACTGTTTTCATTTTTGAATGCTGCCTCCATCGCACTTGTTTTCAAGGAATGAAACCTTGCAAATGGACAAAAGGGTTGGGAAGAGGTTTCTACATTAGAAACCACTGGGGCAGTAGAGTCATAAGGAAGTATAAATATTGTTCAAAGATGTTAGTGACCTTTTCTCCGGCTCTTCAGGCAGAGTCACTTGGAAACAACGGGGAACAATAAAAGCCTGTTCTTCTTCCATTTTAATATTCTTTCCAGACTTGTGTTGACAAGACTTGTTATTGCTCTGAAAATCCTACCAAGTGCCAAAACCCAAGAGCCATGCCATAGCACCAGTTCACTACTCACAACTGTTTCCTAGTTGAAATAAGGACTGGAAAGACAAATAAACATCCGGACGGGTATGTCATAAAGAAGCGGAGCATAGAAGCTGCAAAAAACACCTTCACTTAAGCACTGAAAAATAAATAAATATATGATGAGCAATTCACAGAAAAGAAAATCAATAGCTGAAATGTGGAACTTACAGTACAAGCAACTTGAGCCTAACGTACAGAATGACAGCTCTGAAGACCAACAAAATGAAACCGTAAATGTGTACAGTATATCGAATATCCAGTGATGTGAGGCAGCTGGACATTCATATTTATGCTTTATCTCTTCACATATGATCACCTAAAATCCACGAAGAAAGAATGATGATCCTGCTTTACAAGCTGCGTGTCCTGGTCCTGTAGTTCAAGCACATGTATGTGGCAGGAGAAGGCAGACTAAATGTAAGCATTTATGCTTTAAATATAAGCTCAGCTTCAGTTTAGCACCATCTCTGGTTCTACAGTAAACCCAGAAAGCCCAAGTGAGAAGAACTGCAGTGCAGGTACACAGCTGCAGGCAAGCCCTGACTGATAGCCGATGAACCCAAACGGGAGAGAAAGATAAGCAGTGTGCTTGCTTGGGGAATTACTGTCACCTGCACGCTGACGCATCAGGCTTGAACTGATTGTGTTTCTCATCAAAGTTCATTTGAGACTTGGTGTTGGACCTTGGATATGAAACCAAAGAATTTCAATAAGACAATCAAGTTAATTACTGAAAACTGTTTTTTCACAGCATTATTTGTACTCATTTGTGGTTGTAGTTGAAAGCAACAAGGGGAGAATTTAATTTCTATATGTATTTATATATATATACACACACAGGGACACCTTTTCATCCATTCAGGAAAGAAGAGACAGAAAAAATGAAAAAAAAAAAAAAAGTTCTTTTCAGCGATGATTTAGCTGGACTCATTGTTTTTGCAGAACTATTATTCTTCGATTTACTTGAGTTCATTATAAATCCCAGATGTTTTCCAAAACTAATAAGTGCTAGTCTTAATAAAAGTCATCAAAAACATAATTGGGTACTATATATATGAAAAAAGCATGATAGGCATGATATAGGTAAATCATAGTATCATTCATGACATTTTCACCATGAAAAGACCTCTGAGATCACCTAGTCCAGCCTTTCAAAATGGAGATCTGAACTACACTAGGACACTAGGAATTTACTAAGCTGTCTAAGGACACTAGGAATTTACTAAGCTGTCAGTTAAGGTTTTTCTAAGATATGTCTTCTAAGGACTGCTGCAATGCTTCCTCATGGAAGCAGCCTTTGGGAAAGGATAAATTTTACTTCAGTCTAGCCATAAGCACCTTTCCTAGGCTACAGTGTCGGAAAATGGGTCCTGGGATCACAGACTGAATCTCTCACCCTTCATGCTAATTAAATTTTAGCAAAAAAATTTTATGCTTAGGTCTAAGTATTTGTAAGAATGCAAATACTAAGTTCATCCTTCTGCCAGTGAAGTTTATTAAACGCAGTCTCTCGGTCTCGCTCTTTCCCAGTGACCTGCGTAATAACTTGCTACTTGCACAGTATAAGTAATAGTATGCATGCAACTCTTACAATGTTCTTGATTCAAGAAATAAAATATTTGACACATTAAAAGGATACTACAGACTTAACATTTGTCACGTATAGTATCTTCCCTGTCCTTCCTTTGCTGTCGTTTTTCCTATTACAGCCATTGCATTAATCTTCTAGATACGCTGGTATTTTAACACATCTAGAAACACTCAAGTATATGTTTATTTTCTTTAAAACATTCCTGCATAGTACAAACAAAACAAAACGAACGAGAAAGCAACAACAAAAGATGGAATACAAGTTGCACAACTGTTCTGCATGGGAAACCTGGCAGAGGTAGCCAATTAATAAGGAATTTTTTTTGGAAACAGGAATAATATAGGGAGAAGACAAGAAATATATACACTAATAACCTTAGAAAATGCAGTAAGTGGCTAATTTCTATGGCAGTCCTAATTCCATTATCAGTAAGATATTTTCATTTCCTGAAGAAATTAATGGCAGAGCACAGTGTCTGACATTGCAGAAATGACATTTACACCTGTCTTTTAAATCCTCGTAGGGAAGATAGTTGGATAAAAGCAATAATATGAGCTCCTCTACACAATCTCATTCTGAACAAAACACAATGATTTTATTCCACTTAATGTGAAAATCCTTCCTCACTGTTAATGTTTTCATAAAGAGTTCAGTCTCCACAGCCAGAAAAATTTAAACCCCAGAGGGAACTTCTGAAGCATAAACAGGATTAAGATTTCTTGATGCTTTCTATATAATACGTTTCATACCCCTAAGATGAAAAATTTCAGCGAACAGTTCCCGTAAGCCATTTCCATGCAGATGCTTTTCCTTTTTATCCCAAAGCACAAATACAGTATAAATAGCAATGACAGAGTTTCAGCCTTCCTAATGTTGGTTTATAAAATAAATATTAAAGATCACACAAAGGCACACTTCCCATTATAATAATGTACAGCAGACAGCAGGCTTTGGTTCACTCCCTATGGAAAATGTGCTAAACATGCTCTTCTGTATAAAGTACATAGCTGAGAAATTCAAATTGTGAAATCTTTGTTCTCCTGCATGTAAATTGCCTGCTCAGTATTGTGTGCCAGAAGGGCTTGCAATGCCAAAAGGAAAGCAGTCAGGAGGAAAAAGAAACAGCAGGAAGTGGGATGTGAATTTGGTGTTACTCTAAAATGCATAGAATACATTTAAAACGTGAAAATTGATGAAACACTCAACTGCATACATAAGCTACTGCAGCAGCTACCAGAAATGGCAAGTGTCCCTGGAACTGGGAAAAGCTTTGCAAAATTGCTGCAATTCTCCCAAAATGAGGCTCACAGGGCAATAACCATGCTTATTTGCCGGCAGAATACAAGGAATGGTTGCCTCCTGGTGATCTCCTTGCCTCCTTCAGAAGTGCTCCATGAACAAACATGCTCAACTATCTTCGTATGAGGTACTTCCACCAGAGCCTATTTTGATGGAACAGACTTCTCCCAGATCCGCGTGACAGTTTGAGCTTAAAAGGGTTTAGTAAAATAGAAAATAAAACTTAAAATTTAAGGAAGGGATGGTAGTTGAGAAAAAAAAAAAAATGCCTGTTTTATCTTGTAAAACAAGCAACCAATCAAATAAATAAATTTACTATTTAATTGAAATACATATATATATATATTAAAAAATCAAGGTGATTCATGAATAGAAATTTCCAATTTTGATAGCTATAGCAGATCGGACAGTCTGCTATTCTCTGTTGTCACCATGGCCCTGGTGACAGAAGGTACTGCCAAGCACAGTTCAACTGAAACAAATTTCCACTTTAGACTAACGTAAGGCCACAGGAGCAAGCAAAGAAACCTCTTCAGAGCTTTCAACTCCTTCCTCAGTGTTCTCTCATGTTCTTTGCAAAAAGAGACATGTTGTTTTCTTTCCTAGATGAGAATGCTGGCGTTCCCTAAATTGAAAGGTCTCCTTGACCGTAGGAACATTTTTAGAGGGGCTTTACCCCTACAAGGCTGACATTTTTGTTAATGGCATGGATATTGCTTATATGACACCTAAATCCTGTCTGAAACAGTCATTCAAGTGTTGAGCTGGAGTACTTTAAGATCTGCTGATCTTTGTTTCACAGCTCTCGAAAGTGTTCCACATGTATCAGGCATAAATTTTATAGTGGGGTACTTAAAAAAAGAGGTATTTGACAAAAGTATCTAGCATATTTGCAAGAATTAACATATTTAACATTCTTATTCTTTTTTTTCTTTGCATTAAATAACTGTCATCATGTATGAGAAACACAGAGAAGAATTGAGAAGTAAACAAGTTGTCCAGAACAGAGCCCATATCAGCAGGATTTGCGTTTTGCTTTCAGCAGGTAGTTATTCAGCAAGGAATGAAACAAAAAGAGGAAAAATAAATGAAACCTGAGCGATAGGCACAGGCCACACAGGCTGGTTTTGCATATTATAAAATTCAAGACACTTTTGTATGGAAAGGCATGGCTAAAATTGTAATTGCCCACATAATTCACCGAATAAACTCTCATGGTATTTTTTCACTCAAGAAAACAGCTTGCTAGTACTTAATATTTCTCAAAAAAAAAAAAAAAAAAAAAAAAAGAGAGAGAGAGGGGAGTGAAATGCAAAAACCTTCATATCCTCTCCCCACTTCTTCAACAGTGAGAATTCACACTCCAAACTGTGTGGCTGTTTATTGTATACATGAGAAATGAATAATTGAACCTGCTATACAGAAGAAAATTACATTTTACTAAGTAAGAACCCTTATAAAGCCACTTCATGCAAATCACACACCTCTGGACATACAATAAATATATATATATATATATATATATATATATATATATATAATGCAAGAAGCAAACTTCTACCCAAGCTTTATCTTTGTAAAAACTGTGAATACCATGGTTGATTTTCAAATCCAAACCAATTTTGCCTAGAGCATGAATGCCACTCCTAACACTTTTTCATTATGACTGAGTTTATGTATTTGAGTTCTAGATTAACCCTCATGTCTTCAGATGCCCCATCTTATTTCTGAATAGATAAATGCATACATCAGTGATTATTATTACCTCTGAGAGGCATAATAATTTCAGGAAATGAACCATTAAATTAGAATTTTTAATGCATTTTTTTTTGCAAAATTTCCACGCAGCTGGTTTGGTGTGAAATGATGCGTAATGCTCCAAGAATAAAAATAAAAAGGATCCATTTATACTACATATCAGAAGGGCAATTTGCTCAAATTTCTAACAATGAAAAAGTAAGAAATTGAGCATTTACTCAAACACAGACAGAAAGACATATAAAATATATCCGAGAGGTCCTGGAGTGTGTCCAAAGAAGGGCAACAAAGCTGGTAAAGGGCCTCTGTGAGGAGCAGAGGGAACTGGGCTTATTTAGCCAAGAGAAAAGGAGGTCTCTGGGGAGACCTCATCGCTCTCTACAATGCCTCAAAGGAGGTTCTGGTTAGGTGGGGGTCAGTCTCTTCTCCCAAGCACCAAGTGAGAGGAGAAGAGGGAATGGCCTCAAGTAGCACCAGGGGAGATTCAGGTTAGATATTAGGAAGCACTTCTTCGCTGAAAGGGTTGTGAGGCATTGGAACAGGCTGCTCAGGGAAATAGCTGAGTCACCATCCCTGAAGGCATTCAGAAGTCGTGTAGCTGCGGTGCTTAGGGACATAGTTTAGGGGCAGACTTGGCTGGGCTGGGTTAACGTTTGGATTTGATGATCTCAGAGGAATTTTCTAACCTAAATGATTCTATAATTCTAGGAGAAAAGAGAGATGATTTACTAAGATTGTGGAGGTTTGAACTATTTTTCCTATACAGGAGCCTATTATAAGTGTACTCTGCATCTCTGCATGTAAGTTCAGCAGACTGCAAGCATTTTTTATTTTTTAATCATATGAGAACATTTTTAAAGCTTGATTCAGTGCAGGAAAAGAAATGCAGAGAAGACCCAAAAGCCAAAACTAATCTTTCAGGTCCATACTACATTCATAGCTCTCTTCAGGAGTATCATTTGTTAGCAGATATCTTAAAAATAATAATAATAAAAAATCTTGAAGTTATTTCAAAATAACAAAAAAGTTTCTTCTATGTGTATGGAACAGTTTCATCTTAATTCAATTAAAGATCTTTTTCCTGTAAATTTAGTCTTATTTTTCCAAGGAACTTATTAGACCCTGGTTTGAAAGAGATCATGGAAGGACGTAGCTGAAAGAACTCCAGTGAGAGACAGCAAATCCCTCACATCCTGTTTACCATTTTGACACTTCTGAGGAAGGAATGAAAGAAAACGAATTTGTGCCAGAGAAGAAGTTAACCCTTAGCCTTATATTTTAAAATCCATTTCTGGTCTTAGTTCCATAGTTTTTAACTAATCACCTATTCTTTAAAGCATTTTTGCTTTCTTTTTCCCTCTAGCTTTATTTCCTTCTCCTTCTTCTAATTCTATGTTCTCTACTTCCATTTGTATCCTTTTGATTTCTTCATTTCACTTTCCTATTTGTACCTGATCATACTTTGCATCATCCCTGATACTACCTGTCTGTATCTTATGCTATCTGATGTCTTTCAGGAAAAAACATACAGCAGACTAAATGCCTGCCATTAGAAAGACACCGGTCTTTCAGGTGTGCTACCAGGTCTCTGACATTATCCTAGGCCAGACCGTGCCTACAACTCCTAAGATTTTTATGACCTTTCATTTCACATCCAGCTGCTACACTTCTCATACCTACAGCTTTCCGTTTTAAACTGCATAGATGCCTTTTAATTTTAGTTTGAATCCTCTCCTTTCATCATTGCACCCACTCCAACAAGTATCATATCCTCCTGCTTAGAGCTCTAAAGTGTTTGCCCTGTTCTACACGTAAATAAGCTCTGGTTACCTTACCGTACAGTCCTCATTTAGTTTTTCAGCCACCACACAGCTTGTGGTATTCCATATTTTACAAGGAATGTGTATCATTTAATATGACCTCTCTCTCTTGATGGCTTACCATTTACTACACAGTATGGTTAAAAAAAAAGCTCTTCTCCATGCCTGTTAGAGACCCAGGCAATGCATTGAACACCTGACCAATATCTCCATCCTACCTCCTAACTACCTGCAGTGATCGCCTCTTTCATCCTACCAAATTCCCCTCATCAAAAGCTTCTATAATCAGACCTTTTTATTCCCAGGTTTCAACAGGTTTTTCCTACTAGTATTTTAAAGGCATCTACTGTTGTCGATTATAGGTATTATGCGTATTGTTGATGTATTAGTAAGAGTTAAAATTTACACAACTACTCCCTTCCCAGGAGAAAAGATGTTCTCCTATTGTTCGGTTTAAAGTTTTAAATGACCTGTCTTGAAGTAGAAACTTTTGTGTAATTAAACAATGGGTACACGGTGGAGACGAGGAATAAAACAGCAACAAAAACATATTGCTGGAGGTCAGTTTTGTAGTAATATTCTAAGTCAGGAAAGCAAAACCAAAGAAAAAAACAACCCCTCATTAACACTCTTTCTTTCCAAGGAGGTTTACACCACCAAACAGAAGATTGAATTAAATTCCAGGCTATGTTCCAATAAGACTATGGTCCAACAGCAGAATTCAATTAGCTATTCACTAAGGATTCTTTTCTGATTTCTGACCTTTTTTGTTTGTTTTTGGTTTTTTGTTTTTTCCTTGAGTGGCATGTCATGGATGGTTAACATTCTCCCCACCACCAGGCTAGAGATTATGAAACATAGCCAGTAAAGAAACTGTAAGTGAAACAGTTTTGCCCTAGCATTATCACAAATTTTCTCCTAGGAAATTTCATATTCATATATATATATATATATATATATTCATTTCATTAATATTTATTATTTCTTCTAGGGCAGCTCTGTGATTTGTGAGCTGCAGGCAGGAGCCCATTTAGGGAGGTATTGTATACATATAAAAAAAAATTAAAAACAGTCTATTAGTCGTAAGTGCTATCATTTGATCTTTCTTGATTGAACCTGACTTATCAGATGGCCTCTTTGATTTTTCACTTGACCTTTTTTGTTTGTTTTTCTCCATATAACATTCACTATCACTTACAAATCCTGCATCCTTTTAAGGGTTACTCAGGAGAAACACGAGAGTGCATCAAAAGGTAGACTCCATGAGATGATATGGGTAAATTAGGATGCTATGATCTAGCATCCAATTTGATTGCCATTAGTCTTCAGCAGAACACAGACACTTCTGGGTGAACCAGAATGAAAGTAGGAAAGAAGGGTGATAATTATTGCTAAAAAAGCCAAAGCATCTGGGACACCAACAGTTATAAAAACTTCTTCTAAAGCTCAGCTATCATTTTATTTCCCACTTAACTTACTGTTAGTACAAAAGGGGTTGATTTGCAAAGTCTAAAACTAATTCTTATTAAAAATGGAAATGAGTTATGTAAATGTATTTAAAGATTTCTTTTAGATGTCAGTGTGTAAAACCGTAAGTCCCTGTAAAAGGACTAAGGAAGCAGTGCAAAACAGTTCTTTATTTTTGCTTTACTTTGCAAATGACAAACCACTATTTCTCAAGCTGAGCAGAGGAAAAGGGTCTGGGGGTGTTGGTCGATGCTCACCTGAACACGAGCCAGCAGTGTGCCCAGGTGGCCAAGAAGGCCAACGGCATCCTGGCCTGTGTCAGGAGTGGTGCAGCCAGCAGGAGCAGGGAGGTGATCGTCCCCCTGTGCTCTGCTCTGCTGAGGCCACACCTCGAGCACTGCGTTCAGCTTTGGGCCCCTCACTACCAGAAGGACATCGAGGCCCTGGAGCGTGCCCAGAGCAGGGCTACGAAGCTGGTGAGGGGCCTGGAGCACAAGGCCTGTGAGGAGCAGCTGAGGGAGCTGGGGGTGTTTGGGCTGGAGAAGAGGAGGCTCAGGGGAGACCTCATTGCTCTCTGCAACTGCCTGAAAGGAAGGTGTGGGGAGATGGGGGTCAGCCTCTTCTCACAGATAACTGTGATAGGACTAGAGGGAATGGCCTCAAGTTGTGCCAGGGGATGTTCAGGTTGGAAATAAGGAGACATTTCTTCTCAGAAGGAGCAGTCAGGCATTGGGATGGGTTGCCCAGGGAGGTGGCAGAGTCACTGTCTCTGAGGGTGTTCAAGGAAGGGTTGGACGTGGCGCTTAGGGATAGGGTTTAGTGGCTGACAGAGGTGGTAGGAAGATGGCTGGACTAGATGATCTTGGAGGTCTTCTCTAACTTTAATAATTTTATGATTCTATGATCTGTAATTCTGAACAGAAGGAATTTCTTGCTGTCAATTTAAAACAGCTCTAATGAATTAGAAAGATGGCTCTTAAAACATGCAATCACAGATTTTAACATCATTACTACAGACCTAATCAACCTTTTCCTGGTCTTGCAGTTGCTTTTATTAATCTGTTCACAAGATCAGTTGTTTCACTCTTTTGTACTGTGGCTAACTCAGAATCATCTCTAATATATTGCATGAACTTCAGTCAGAAGTAATTCCACTGAGGTTTAGTTGGATAGATTTTATGTCAATTTTATGTCACATGCCAGTAATAGACGTCTTACACGTTTCATCACATAGGTGTGGCTTTTCAAAATTGCAGCACATGCACACACAAATATAACAAAGCCAGGTAATGATTTCGCTTCTCGTAAATTCTATTAAGACTCTTTTATACATAAAAATCAGACACGGCAGTAACACACCAGTTACTGAGTTCAAGTCTCTGCTAAAACTGGCAATTCAAGCAATGAACAAAAACCAGCTGCAGTAAGCATGGGGTAAAGGCGGGCTTTTACCAACCACTCGGTGCAATTGAAGTCTCGCTGTGCTGGGTTCCCCAGTACTCAGTTGGGCTGCGACTACTGATGTGGCACAGAGCATTCTCTTGCCATTACCTTTCACGCATCGGCTGAAAGGCGCAGAAAACCTCCATTACAGATTATCAACACAATCCGTTCCCTGCCTGTCAATGGTCAAGAGGCTGGGTTTTCACCAAATGACACGCATACAATATTTAGTTTTGCATATGTAATGCAGTTTATCAAAGCCTATGGCCTGGAATGAAGGCCATAAATTTATTTTCTGCAGAGCGCTCTTGTGTCAACTGACATGGCCATGCCCTTGCCAAGCTAGGCAATGCTTCCAACAATGTTAAGGATAGTATATAATGCAACTCATTCAACACACCTAGGTGTGGTATGCAATGTTGAGAAGTTCTAGAAAGGAGATTGGTTTAATTTTAGCTTACACTGATTACGGCTGGGAGGATTTGCCGTCTTTTGTCATCTGTGACAAGGGGAGAAAAGTACGTTCAAACATTGCCTATCTACTTACCAACCTATTTATAGTGAATGGAAAGTATTTACTAGCCACTAGCACACGGAATAAAATTTAACTACAGAAAATTCATGACATTAAAACTGGCAGGGGAAACAAATGAGATTAAAGCCAGAAAGGGTCTTGCACTTATTACACGTTCACTTTTGATTTTAAGTGCCATATGGTACAAAAAGTGCTCTTCTGCTTCTTCTTAAATAGCATCAAGTGCCCTTCTACAAAGGAATTAAACAGCAAGCAATCCTAAAGAAAACACAGGGTGAATTTCACCAACAATCCATGAGAAAATAGCACTGAAAAGTAAGGTAGGAACCCATATTATAGAATAGTTTTAAGTTCTTCAGATGCTTATCAGGAAGTAATAAAAAAATGAATTAAATTGCCTGACACTATTTCTGTCTCATGCCTGTATGACAACAAAAACAAAGACCCTTCAAAATGCAAGCTTAATTCCCATCTAATTTAGACTAATTTTTTCATAATCTTACACAAACAACGCTAATCAAGCCAAATGGCTGAATCATGATTCGTTTTCATTTTAAAAAATCTTCACGTAAATGATGATCTAAAGCCAAATGTTTCACAGCTAGAAATCTATGGTGGCATATCAATTTTATTAGCACAGTAAAAGGCTATAGGCATGTTAACTGTGTATAAAGCGGTGATCTCCTTTTTAATGTCCATCTGCCCCTCCCCCTCCTATTATGAACCATGCAAATCAGTCTTCTGCTAGCTTTTGGATGATCAATAACCTTCTTTAGCTCAAAAACCTCTATTTGCTTTCCTGGCACCCCCATAAATAGTCCGGGAGCAGTTAGAGGTTAGCATTTTGAGTATTGTGGAGCCTATTTATTTACCCACCTTATTGTTCACCTGTGTGCTCTCACAAAATTTGTGTGCTGTTACTAAGGTACAGTGAGGCAAAAAAGTGACTTATCAAAACTGAACTGTATAGTAACAAGTATCTGAAGCATCTGGCAGAACAAGGGGAAGATACGAGCTTTTATTGCTCAGGTGACTCAACGCTTGGTTCTCCACGTCTGGAGTTGATGCTTTGTTCCTTTGCTGTGTGGTGGGAAGGGTGATGATGCCATCTGCCACGTGGACAGCTTCAAACCTCTGAGGTCCCCTCTACACAGCAGGATAGCTCTCCAGAAGCCAATTTACACCCTTTCCCCCTCCAGCTACATCTCTGATACTCCTTTGCTCTGTCAGTCCAGCTGCCCGAACTAGACAGGTTTCACCTGATCTGTAGCTATAAGATACGTCGCTGTAGCTTTTGGCCCCAATGCTTCAGGATTTATTTTTAAGCTATTGGGAATATATAACTTTCTACCTCTGCCAACAGCAGAGCCACTTGTAGAGCTGATGAGCGCCATAGCAGAAACAAGGCTGTGACAGCAATCACCAGAAGAGAAATGATAAAGAAGATTTAAAAAAAGATGAGAAAAGACCAATAACACAGGCAGCAATGCCATAATCTACTCTGCAGAAGACATGGCACTACAATTCCTGTGTGCTCCCCAAAAAAGGTCAGAAAACATAATGCTAAAGTTATACAGCAATTTTCATTTGTTATTAGTAAAATCATTGCTTTAGGAAAGCACTGAAGGCACAAGCATTCAAAGAAATGATAAATAATGATGGCTTTGCAAAGCTGGGATCACTCTGTTCCATCTATCCAGGGGTGAACTGATAGAGGACACATTTTACTTTCCAGGTTAGAAGGATTAACAGCCTGGAAAGCGCCATATGGATTTCGGCATTCCTGGTTTAAAAACAACAAACCAATTTAAGTGCATGAATTGTTAAAAAGGAAGTTTTCTTTCTGTGAAAATATGTCTTGTATAAAATAGCAAAGTACATTACACTCAAAGAGCCCCAAATTTTTCTGCTACTCTTTTGATTTTTGTAAGCCTTACAGAGTTTCTAAACAAAGAAACCAAAATTATTATACGTATATATATATAATACATTATGTATATACATAATACAATATTATACTATTATCTAACTGCTTAATATGCGGTTAAGGTTTGGTTAAGATTTTTATTAACCTTGTAAATAAAAATAATGTAAAGACATTTGCCTTTAGCACTTCATTTCTATTGAGATTCAAAATGCTTAATACCTAGATGTTACAAAGACAAGGACTAAAAATTAAGTGCTGAGTATAACAAGAAGAGCACGAAAATGATATTTACAACTCAGGATTAAGGAATTGTAGTAAAAAGAAGCAATAATTTGTTTGTGAATTAAATTTTCTTTTCTAGGTCCAAGAAAAAATTAAAAATGATTCCAGGCCACAATGCTCAAATGTATAGTTATTTCTTCTTCTTCTTTCCAAGAAGAACCTAAAGCTAGTAAAATATACATTTTTTGTTCCAGTGCACCTCTTGAAGTAATGGAATATAGTATGTAATATTTGAAGCAATTCATGTAATGAATTCATGGAACGTATTATAATAGATACTATTATATGCTATACTCAATTACAGTGCAGAATAGAAAGCACTTTGTTTTGTTTATTATTTATAGACAAAGACAATGAAATTAAAAAAACATGCTGAACATCACAAATAATGTAAAAATGAGTGCAAATAGCAAAATTTTCATTCTATAAGCAATAACAACATTCATGCTGAAAACGGTAAACTCCGCTACAATTTGCATTCTTTTGTTTTGGCATTCTGCATTAAATGGCACCTCTTCAGATATAAAGTGCCTTTTAAAAATAAAAGAGAAACTTTTTTTTTTTTTTAAATGTCTCAGTGCAAAAGTCCTTCATTAGAGCTTGTACTGGCAACAGAAATTATATCACAAAGATTCTTGTTTCTACAGCTTAAAGAGTTCAGCATTTCTTGGAGTTGTTGAGCACTTTACAACATCAATGTCAGTCAGGCTGCCTAACTTCTTCATAAAGGGAGATTAAGCACTAGGCACAGCTTCCTGATTGTAAGTATTTATATGAAACAATTTATATGTAAAAGTAAAATGACCAACTCATTCATTCCTGTTCATTAAACATAACGACAATTTTGGCATCCTCACGCACTTCCAACGCTTTTCTACTGCTAGCATTCCTTGCCCTGAGATAGCACATCAACATAGCAAAATAAATACCAGAGAAATCATTGCTACTCATTTTGCTTCCAAATAATTTTGCTAATCTAGAGAAAGCTTGTTATCAAATAGTTTTAGAATAAATCATGGTGTATGCTGCCTAGGAGAACTAACTAGACAATAAAAATCAGGCTAAAGCAAAAGAGAGACAAGAAGAGCTAATTGCCTCTTCTTCTTTTTCCTTTCTTTGGTAGGTTGACATTAAATAAGCTTTGGGAGCTAGATATCAAAATAAAAATTTAACAAGGAAATGTGTTCTTCATTGAATTCAAATGAACAAAGCCCGTTGGTAATATAAACCACCAGTCTTACTGTGTATCAAAAAGGTGAATTTTAATAATTTAAACTGGTATTTTTTTTTCTTCCTGTTCTTTAGAAACAAACAAACCAAAAAAAAAAAAATGAGAGTGGAGATAAGACTACAAATGGGAATTTTAAATAAACTTTTAATTTTTTCTTAAATTGGCCACTTTGGTCACACATAAATCTTTAGTTTGGAAGTGATAGAAAGAAAAATGAGTTTCTTTTCCTCATAATGGTTACACATTCGATCTTTATTTAGCGATAAATATCAGGAAGAGTTGAAATTAATAAAAAAAGCTTAAACCAATCCAATTTTGGGGGTTATTATTATATATGATATGTAATAAATTTCAGATAAAATCATCATAAAGATGTAAGAGACAAAGACAGGAAATTCTGTTTGGTAGGAGCAGTCTAGCAGTCTTACTTTACTTTCTTGAATGAGTACCTGTAATACTACAGTTCTTATCTCTTAGCTTTACTCATGTTAGAAATACTAAAAAACAAAAATAATAAAAAATAAAAACCAGATTACTCAACCAAATAAAGCAAGGCATAGAATTGCAGGCAGTGAGTTAGTGAAATTATAATCTCATCAAGCTCTTTCATCCATGCAAGATATCATCAACATATACACCTACAATACTACAGGTATTTTTAGGTATTCGTTAGGGAGTATATTTTGATGTACTTCAGGTATATTACAAAAAAAATCCTTTCAATTAGCTTAAAAACATAATTAAAATGTGACAACTACAAAAAAGAGAAGCTGTAAAATGTGTTCATTGTCATCATGAAATCAGAAGCAATTTCTGGCACCAAAATACAACTTCAGTGTTACGAATTCCAGTTTTCCCCTACGTCTTATGAAGGTTGAGTTGACTTGGATTCCCCCCCCCCCCCCCAAGGATTATTCTGCTTTAATAATCATATATTGGAAAAAAAAAATCCTGAGAGATTAATTATAGCAGAATTAACTCCTCAGCATAGGAAGGAATAAGATTGGAATACAAACCTAGGATTTTTGTACATGCTTCTTTTTCCTGGCAGTACACTGTCAGGATTTTAGTTTAAATCAGCGTTAGCTAGTCCTAGCTGTTTTAAATTTTTTAAATTTTTTCAGACTACACCTCCTGGCACTTTGCAAAAACGCATACTAATGGATTGTATAAAAACTAATATATAAGTCTGTGTCTGTTTTTAAGCGTGTGGCACTGACTACAGCTTAAAGGAACGCAGTCCTTGATGTGTTAAAAGGCCATGGGATACAGGCATTAAAACAACACATCCTTTCATATTTTTAGCCATCAGTCCACTTTTAGCTATCTTCTAAAAGTTACCTATCAGTTTCAAACAAATACTCCTTTTGTGAGCTTTTTTTTTGTTTGTTTTATCTTTGTTTTTTGTTTTTGTTTTCATTATATTTTAGCTTCACTATATTATGTATCATTTTTATCAGTCGCTTCTAGGGAAAGAAAAGAAATTCTTATGTACTTAGAGTCATAGAGACTGCTGACACCTTGGTCTCTGTTTACAAACATTAACTAGCCCTGTCCATTCACTTATAATTCACTTTGAAGATATAAATGAAGACATTTTGAATGGCAAAATGAAGACATTTTGTCTGAACAGTTATATTTCGAGTTATTGAAAATGACAAAAAAAAATCACTTAAGACCTTGATGATCTAATGATGTAGCCTACAGAAATAAGTGATGTCTCAGCCAAATAAATTTACACCAGAAAAGAATTTGGATGCTCAGTTTCTACTGTCATGCCTGTTCCCAGTAATGTTACTTGAGCCACTCAGAGTTGCTCATTCTGTCAGGGACAGCAGTAAATCTAAAGCTATTAGAAAGAAATACTTGATAAAATGGATTTCCATGAATGTAAATACAAAGACTCAAAAACGTTCTGATCATAGCATTGCAGATTGATACAGTACACATGATTCAGTAGCAGGCATCCCAGTGAAGGAATGCCTGAGGGCTTCCAAAAGAATAGAAGTTTTCTGTTGCTCTCACATCCTCTCTTGGGGTTAATCTCTGGAAGCAGGGCTCCCAGCCGTACAGTGAATTGCACTTCTGCAGAACTCTGTCTCCTTATGAAGCGAGTACAAAACACCTCCTTTGTACAGGCTCCTTGACTACAACACCAAAGAGAATTTCAACACCAGGCATATTCCTACAGAAAATGTCACTCACTTCATTTTTAACAATATTTAGGTAGAATAAAAAGATGCCTAAACTATTCAGTGCCTTTGAACAGTTACTCAGCAGAATCATAGTAATACGTTCTTTAGCAATTCTGTCATTAAACTTTGTACCACATCATGGGAAATGGGAAGTATGTTATCATTTCAATGAAACCCGCCAAGTAGGTGGTGTTTGCAAATTCCATGGACCTGCACTAAATCCAGAATATTACAGCCCAAAGAACAGTAAAAAGCCTTCAGAATAATGACATTAAATGGCTTCTCTGCCAATAGCTCCCTAGCTTTTTCGAAGTGCAAGACCCTATTCAAGAACTATCAAGTGCAACTGGAGGAGGGTCTCAAGTCCACTTAGAACTCTCGAAGTCATAAGCAGGTCTTTTAAATCCACTCAGCTATCAACGGGAAATTTTTAATGCAATAGGATTGTAATCAAGTTGGTCTAAAAACCGTAATTTAG
The DNA here is from genome assembly GCA_011075105.1 of Heteronetta atricapilla. Lineage (NCBI taxonomy): Eukaryota > Metazoa > Chordata > Aves > Anseriformes > Anatidae > Heteronetta > Heteronetta atricapilla. The sequence goes on along the minus strand of CM021734.1, from coordinate 25,515,428 downwards.
GTGTTTTGTTTTACAATTTTTGTCTCTACATGCATTTACAATCTACATTTGCGATCATGTATTTTTACTTTACATCTTTACACAGTGAAATCCACAGAACAAATCCTCAGTAACAACACCTCTGCAGATCTCTTCACTTGTCAAGGCTGTGGTCATTTTTTCAGCTTTTTCAAAAACACCATCTGAAGCACTTCTCCTCTGCGACCTGCCAATTTCAGCTAACGCTCTTCAGATTATCATTTATAGCAACAAGTTGCTCAAAGTGGATGAAGTTTGATATGATGAGAGGGATTTTTTTTCTTCAAGTGTTAATGTTCTTTATATTCTTCCTCAGAATAGCAGATGCAGAAGCAAAATAGCATAAATTATGATTGACCTCAGCAGGAATAATTTATGCTCCTGAGCTACTTTGTGTGTGTAGCCAGGAGGGAACTGTCTGTCTGTATGAATTTTTACACATCTTTCTGCTAATTTACAGATCCAGTGTAAAATCAAATGCTCATGGACGTCATAACTATTTGTGGCACCATCTAAAGGACTTTGGGTTCATAAAACCAATGCATCGATTACACTGATCCATAAAAGCATTCCCTTCATCTCCAGACACGATCTCCATTTTATTGAAGTTCTTCAGAGCACCATAAGAGAAGACAGATTGAACACCGTTCTCATGGTATGGAATATGTGCCTCGGTGCACCAAAAGATAAGCCACATGCCGACCTTTTCCAAGAGACGCCAAAGAATTTGTAATCACTACTGTTAAGTATGGGAAAATAGTGGGGGCACAGATCACTTCTGATCCACTTCAATTATCAGCAAGTTTTATCTACATATAGTACCATTAACAGACAGAAATCTAAGTTTTATTTTTTCTCATCTTTCCATCTTCCAGAAACTTGTATTTTTAACTATCACTAAAAATCTGTCTTAATTATGACTGAATCATTTAATGAATAATGAGGGACATCTTGAAAAGCAACATCAGACTCTCAAATGGTTTTATTAGCTTAACTCCATAAATTTTGATTTCAAGAGGCTGATTTGCACTACCAAAAATTTGGACATTTGCTTCAAAACACAACACGTGAAAAAGATCTATATAAAGGAGTGTTGCCACAGAATTTTCCCATGGATAACAAATTGTGTTTTCTGCCATCTTCTTGCAGATACTTTATTAAGGGAAGAATCTTGAAAGAAGCCCTAAACACTAACAAAGAGAACGTAAATACCCATGGTGAATATGTTTTTTAGTTTCACATTTTAGTCTTCAGCCTCTCTCCTTTTTTTGCAGTGCCTTTAAAAGATTACCTGTAAAAGTGCCTTTAAAATATGACCTGTAGTCATATTATGTTAAAACATTTCAGAAAAAAAAATATATATATATATTGAATTGCCATATTAAAACCACTGAAATGAAATCCCAAGAACATTTAGATTTTTGTTGACTCTGCTGCTTGTACTACTCCCTTAACACCTTGAAGTTAATACTGTTTTCATCCATTTTAACACTCATATTTTAGCACTTTTGCAGACATTTCCCTACTCCTACACTGGCTGTGTAGTGGAGCAGAATCCAGTGTTGTAGAAAAAGGAAATAGTTAATTTTAAACTGCATCGTATTAGATGAGAAATGTGGGAAGGTTTCATACAAACAACACTCCAGTCACCACATTAGATTAGTAGGATAATGCAATGCCAGTCTACATTCATTTCGTAGTCACAGGGTAATTACACAACATACTACAAAGATCCCACAAAGGGACACATTACTGGAGCCAAGGTTATTATAAGAAATAGTAGCATGCGGTTGTGGGAATGGAAGGTGAAACAAGTTAATAGCTTCCTATTATCTACTGGTAAAGCTGCTACCTCCGTATGTGGAAATAAATGACCTGAGGAAAAAAAAAAAAAAAAAAAGCTAAATTAAACAACTGATAATTTATGTGAGGTAGCAAAAGAGTACAGATGGCGATCCGAAGCTGCACATATCACAGTAACAACAAAAATCAGCTCCTCCTAGTTGGAAGACACTCATTTAAATAGCTTCTTTTGTGAAATTTATGCTAAGGTAGAAAACACTTTAAATCATTAGAGGAACATGAAATACTTGTACACATCAGCTGACAGAGCAATCCTTGAGGTGCTATGCCTCTGTTCCAAAGCCTAATAGTAAGAAGTCCCTCCACCATCCCTCCAAAGCCTGACAGTTTTGACCTACATGTTTTTACTCTTCCTCATGATTCAACCACAAAGCTACAGGGAATATTTCGGCAAGCGCTGAATGCTCCACTGATTTTCTGACCATTTTAAACAGAAGAGCTTGAACAGATGGGAATGGAATATTCTCACAATACTGACTTAAGTCAAGGAGCTCTCCTTGAATGTCAGGTTTCACGTTCACTGTGCCAGAAGGACTGAAATGGAGGTTCCCAGTTATAGGCTAGTTTCATCTTTTCCAAAGTTTTCTGTCAGGTCAGTCATGGCCTTTTGTCCAGCGGAAACCCAGTGTGTACAAATGGAGAAACATTACCTGACTACCAAAACACCAGATAAAGAAACCGTGAGAAATGCATCTGTCAAGTTTAAAGGGATGGTAGCTACAAAGAATCAACTGAAAGTATTTCAGTACTGCTCCGCAGTATTTTGTCAGTGGCTCTTGGAAAGAGCACATCTAGCATCTTCGTAACAGCTGGTTCCACAAGTGAGGAAGTCAGGGCAATGTCAATTCTGTGCATCTCAAAGGAAAGGAAAAAACAAGCCAGATGTAGAACAATTCCTGTCAAAACTAACTGGCTTTGAGCATGCCCAGAGGCATAAACTTGAGCACCACAAATTTGACAGAGATTTTGTGAATGCTAGAACTGCCTGAATGTCCTATTTACATTCTGTAAAAATATTCAGGAACATACATCTCCCCGGTCACTGTCTCGGTTTGATTAACAAAGTGGATTTCTTCCTATATATTTTTTTTTCTGACTCTGGTATTGTAAATATTATTCCTATTATTTATTACATAAATCATATTTATTCAGTTCTTTGGGTGGTTTGCCAGATCTGTAGAAAAGCAATAGGTCTCTTCCATGTTCTGCATGATTCTACAAAATAATATACACCTGAATGTAAGTGATGTTAAATATCCTTAAACTCTGAAAAATATCAGCAATAGATTTGCAATAGATGCAAATGTTTTTGCAATGTTTTTCCTAAAACGTTTACCAAATACTGTTCAAACATCTCTAGACTTCACAGTTTAAAGCCAGAAGAGACTGAAATTCATCTGGTATCCTTTGTCAAGGAGGGCAACTTAAAACAGATCCGTTCCTTTCACACTAGTCTGAAAAAATTACTTGTCTTAGAAGCAACATGGCATTAATACATCACAGTATAACTATGCAACTAACACAAAGATTTTAATGAGAACTTACTTCACTGAAATGAAATCTTGGTTATGTCTATGTAGGTCAAGTTTTAAAACAGGTAAATACAAAACTTGGCATGGGCTGGAAAACACCAAAACTGAGTCAATACCTAGGGATCTATCTTTAACAGAATGAACTGGAGAAATCACTGTTAAATAGAAAATGGACTGTGCACATAACACCAGATGGAGCTAATATGGGAGGTGTGTTTCCTCCTCCCAGTGAGAGACCCCAGGTGTGGCAGCCAGACAGCTAGCAGCCACTGAGCTGAGTGGTTTGCAGCTAGCCCAGGAACACCCGCCCAAGCTGCAGTCACCGAGTTCATCCTCCCTGCTGTAAACTCTTCAGATGAAGTGCTCCATCTTAATCTTTTATACTTATTTCATACCAGCACAGCAAGGTTGTAATCTCTGATAAGGAGCTCTGTGAATGCCCTGTTATAGTAAAAGAACAACAAAAAGAATTGTCCTCAGACTGAAAGAATTACAAGTCATCATTTCCAAATGACAGCAGTAGCAGAGATCATGTATTTGCTTTCCAGGAGCATAGATAAAGTCAAAAAGTAAATCTTCAGGAAGTTACATCCTAGGCAAAAAGGCTCCGACTTGATAAACACTATTATGTGACAGATAATAGCACTAACGCAAATGGTATACTATCATGATATCAACAATTAAGGACTCCAGAAATCGGTTGGAAAGGTTAAGTGAAGTCTAAATATCTTATTAAATAAGCATTTTTTTATTTAAAAAACCACGAGCAGGTATTTTCATTCTTGAAGAAGATGTGTACAAAAGAACTGGCTTGTTGAAAGTCTCGGAGAAATCTGGTTTGAGAATGAGGTACATAACCTTTGCCTTCTATTTCCAGTACTGGCAGGAACTCTCCATGAGAATAACCAAACAGAACATTTTTATGTCCATCTGGACATTATCACTGATTCAATGGTTAATGCATAGTTTTCTCTCAAGGCTTTCACAATGTAAAATAAATAAATACATAAATAAAATAGAGCTCTATGTCCTTGTTGAGAAAACAACCTAGACTGCTGCTGCACAAGTAGCTTTATACTGTATCTGCTCAAACCTAGATCCTTTTTTTTCAAAATGTATATATTCGTTCACATGAACTTAATCCCTTCTTTCTCAACTTGTCCTAATGCCAAATGACTAGGTGATAGTGTCTACAAATTAATCTAGCACTAAGACAACTGTGTTAAAACCTCATCACCTATAGTGTGGAAGTTTTCTGTGATGTTGCTGGGAGCATCTGCCAGAAAAGCTGCTCTAGATTTTCCAGTCCAAGCTGAATTTTATATGCCAAGCTTTTTGAACCTTAAAAATGGCATCTACTAAATGAGTTGACATGTTCCAAAGAAGATTTTCAAATACATTCAGAAAATACTGTAAGAGGAATGCTTGTAAAAGGGTTATTTACAGCCTTTAGAAAACCCTTACCATCAACTAATTCTTTCCATCACAGATGTATTCCATCTCCCTTCTGAATGAATTGCCAAATACCTCCCCCTCTTGTCTTCTTCACATTCACAGTACTTTTACACACCAAGTCCTTTTTCTCAAAGACAGAACAATACATCTTCCTCAACTACAGACTAATAACATTAGGGTTAAAAAATGCTTAAAAGAATTAACAATAACAACTTACATCTTTTTTACCATTATCCTCTATTACGTGGTCCTAAACACATACTGGCTACAAAGCTAATATTAATTTGAGTAATCTTATTTTATTAAACTCACTACCTTCCTACTCCTCTGAGTCCACGCTTTTTGTCTTTTGGGAAGAGTGAAAGAGAAATTAGAAATTGCAGTAGCATTTCCTCTCTAATACAGAATATGACACTACATATCATTAGGATGGCCAAATACAGATGCTTCTTAGAACTTACTAGCTGAAGGATTCTTAAAAAAAAAAAAAAAAAAAAAAAAAAAAAAAAAAAAAAAGTTTCTGAGTTTCTACATATCATTATATTCATTTAAAAAATAACAATCAAGTCCAATTTTAATGGTGTCTAGAGATCTGTAAAGATAAATGGACCAATCTCCTGTTGCAACTCTATAAAAGTTGATGAGGTAACTGCAGTTAAGTGAGCTACGGTTTTCAGTCCTGCTGCAGAGATTTTGCCACTGGAACATTGTCTCATTTAAGGACTCAAAGCTAATAACTTGATACAACTTGACAGTACTTGATACTAAAGCATTTACAGGGGGAAAAAGCATTGAGGAGTGGCCTAAAATACCTAAAATAGTGTTTTAATTGTCACTCTGTTTACACAATAGACTTAAAGAAAAAAAAAAGTAAATTATGCAATAGTTAACATGAAAGCCCAAACTAGATTGCCTTATCTCTGCCTAAAAATTAGCATCACTCACATTACTATTGTGGTCTTTTGGGTCTTTTGGTTTCCCTTTTTTTTTTTTTTCTGGACTAGTGAAGCTTTAGCACTATACTCTGAAAAATCTCATTGCTAGGATATAGGTAGTAACAATACCACCAGAATTCAAATTTGTGTTCCCCATTGAGATCCCTTACCTTTTCCCTTTTTTTTTTTGCCCATCACATGCTTCCAGATTTTCATCAGCATTTTTAAATGCATACTTACAGCCTAAGTCCTTTCAAAAAGAAAATCACAATCATTTCTTTGGCTATGCAGGCTACTTGAAAACAGATGTAGACTTGTTGATACCGTGTGCCCAGTGTTACGTTCCGATGATGTTCTACAGTCAGGCCTTCCAACAATTGACAGCAGTATAAGAGTACACAGTAAAAATGTTTTATTGGTAAAAATGATTACTAGTTGTGAACAAAACTACTACATAACACTTTGTGATTGGTGTCTTGACGTTTTCCAACTCACTACTCTCCATAAGCCCCAGATGATTCACAAAAATCAATGGCTACTGGCAGAACAATACTTCACAAAGGTGACAGGCAACAGGCAGTGTAACGTTATCCCTTTTAAAACCTGTGTGGCAGAACAGATTGTATTACTTCTGTATTTTTAGGCATACGTGGCTTTTAATACATAGAAGTGTACGTGGAACCATGCAGGTTAAAAAAAAAAAGTTGTTGAATCAATGAGATCATAGTTCAGTGCATGTATACCAACAGACAAATAACAACAAGAAAAATGTGCTTGAGAAAATAAGGCTACTCAAATGCATGAACACATCACTACTATGTTACATGTTCCAGTTCTCTTCAGGAAAAAGCCACAAACAGGTTTCAGGCAAATATGTATATTTTAAAATGAATGTTTGCTTTCATGAGACAATTGGTCATGTAACCATATCTCAACACAAACCTAGCATCTACCAGGAAAAGTACAGGCTACTTAAGAGATGATTTTTATCAAAAGCTAAACCCCTGTTCTATGATAATTTATATAAGGATGTTTTTGCACTTTTATGTTTGCAGTACATAAATTCAACCATGTTATTTGTCACAAGTACAGACTAGAAGAGGTAGAAATTAGCTGAGGTTTAAAAAGACAAGAATACAATGTATTGAAGAACAGCAACTTCATAAATAATTGAAGAAAAATTGTTAAGATGAAGAACACAACAGAGTAAAATAACAGTCTGACTGACAATAGCAACTCAAAACTGACTAATAAAGTAGAATTCACATAGGCTCTGATATTCCAGGATTCTGGATCCACTTTCTGCTGTTTTCATTTGGAGCCAAATGCCTAATCCCCTTACTGCCTCTAAAATACCTGTCAGTAATCATATAATGCAAAACTAGTTTCCAGGTTTGAATGGCAGCATTCCTAAACAGTTCCTGCTGCTTCCCGTATTTCCAAGGCATCTCTCAGCGTATCAGTGAGTAAGTTCTAGCTGGTAGCAGCATTTTTAAAAAACATGAGCATGAAAGAATTGCTTCAAAATGCAGTCACTGACACAGGTGGGAGGGAGTCTGTGATGCAAAGTCCTTGGCTTTGGAGACAAAGGGAAAAGAAAGAGTAAATGAGAGTAGCCAAGAATTTTCTCAAATATGCTTACACAATGAGGCAACCAAAGCAGGTAACCGATTCGGTACGACATTCACAGAATGACTGAATCTGGGAAGTAATAACAGAAAGAGAGACAAAAGTACTTCTTTTTGATGGTTTCTTCAGCTTCTCTTGGTTGTTTTCTATTTTCTAGAAATTCAGGTTTGCTTTGGATTTAAACACCCACGAAAAGATAACAACTTTATTCTTAGGAACTTAATATCAAGGTCCAAACATTGCTTCTTAGGGAAAAAAATTCAAAACTTGAATAGAGGTTTTACTGATATCAGAGAATAAATAGTCCAAAAACAAGCATATAGCGCTATGTTTTTTTTAGGTAATTAATCTTCTTGTTGCAACACCTCATACATTTGTCAGTCACAACAATGTTTATAGTACTGTGAAATCTTAAGTTATCTTCCTAGCACAAGCAAAACTCAGAAAAAAAAATGAAAAGAAAACCATCTGTTTCTTGTAGGTTTGTAATATTCTAAACAAGGAAATATTATTTTAGTCTTAAGGTTTCAAACACATTACTAGGTGCAAATTACATGTGTGCAGCGGAAACTCATGCTGAAAGTTAGGTAAAATAATTTTAAATGAATAGTTGTGTGACACCCCCAAGACTAGATTAAACAGTCCACCTCAGGTTCAAATTCAAAGACGACTTGATCCACAGCAGACATTCAGCCACAGAACTCAAAAAAAGGTGTGTTCTGCAGCCTTTGCTTTGGCGTAGGGGGGAAAATGGGATAAAGTAGGGCTCAGATGAGACAGGGAACATTTGCTCAATGTACAAGGCACAGCCCAGAAAAAGTAAATAAAGGAAGAGCGTCTTGCTCCAGGAAATGGTGAAAAGGAGGGGAGAGGGGAATCTCCTGTGCTAGAACAGCTATAGTCAAATTATTACAAAAAATACTTTTGTTCTGTATCCTTTTCAAAAGCATACAAAAAATAGGATCTGACAACCTGTGATCTTCAAGATTCCTAGAGAATAGTCTAAAATGACAGCTAAACTTTAGAAGGCGTCGCAAATAATTTAGTATATTCTATAATTTAAAACAATTAGATGATGAGAGGGAATTGTAAGGTGTCTAAGATACTCCTGAAACTAGGATCGTTACTAAAAAGTGCTTGAGAAATTTTAACCCTTGACACCATTCCAAGTGATCTGCGACCTCTCCCAGCACTTTCTCCCCTAGTATGCTAATTATCTTGCTAAGTATCCTCAAGCCCTTCACAGTGCAAATTTTACCCCAGATAAGGTCTAAGCTTCCTAATACTTGAAATAAATTCTTACCTGCTTAACATAAGGCTTCATTACAGAAAGTGATTTGATCCATCGGGATTGAAGTAGAAAATTCCCTAATTATATGAGTGACATATCATCTCATAGCTGTAATATTCCTAGAAAAAGGCTTCCTGAATGAAATTCTTGTGCTTATTTTACAGAAGAGGTCAGACATCATGTCCCACTGATCCCAGCTTGCTAGGAGAATCTATGAATTATTAAATATCATTACTGTATGACCAGAATGGACATTTTCATTATTTGTATGGTTGGCCTTGGCTTATTTTGTAAAATACAGTAAGAGTGAAAATCAACACAATAGGGTTTTATATCAGCATGAGTAGAAACAAAATAAAAATCTGTAAAAGGGAAGAAAAACAGATTGGTTGTCAGGTTTTTGATCTAGAAGGAAATTCTGCTATATTTTGAGGTTGTAACCTCTAATATAAAGTTTCATCAATATTCAGTAATCTTGTATGTACACAGGAAAAAAGCCTCCAAGTGGTTTAATTTATGAAAGACTTTTCTATTTTGTTTTCATGAAGTAGAGCATTAGAAAGTAAAGCATTAGAAAGAAACAGGAAAACTACTTCTTAACTTACAAGCCATAGGTAAGACTTTTCAACAAAAATTATTTAAGTGTGCATTGATTTTTTATATGACTAAACCCCTGTCCCATGTTTCAGAAGAATAGGACCTTATTTCTAGATAAGAAGTAGAGATATATACAGTAGGTGTGTCATCCTACTGCTGTTTAGTTAGCTATTTTCAACAGTTCCCCTATTTTCTTTATTCACACAATTTCCTTCTCTCTGTGACATATTTATTAAGAAATTTTGATTGACTCCAAATGCATTCACAGTGCTTGTAGCCCTCACTGACCTCTTCCAAAGGCTACGGACCTTTTCAACAGCAAAGACTTCAATAGTTTATAACAGATCTCATTCGCAATTTTGGCAAATTCCCTTCAAGCCACTGACTCGAATTTTTATTTGGTCTCACACAAATGAATTAGGAAGCTTCTATTCTAGTATGGCACTTGTGGAAGGACTAACTATTTAGATAGAAGAAAAACTGACGAGCACGAATACAAAACTATAGCTTTAATTTCTTGCAGTGCATCTAAAGCCCCCAGGGCTTACTCCTCAGCAAAGAGTACAGGAATCTGCAAATGAATCCGGCTGGAACTGCCTAATAGCACAAGTAGTAGGAGATCATTAAGCCCTCAGCAGCCTAGGGTGTTACATGGATTTTGAAAACTGTGGCAAGCAAATAGGAACCCAGAAGACTTCATCATTCAGGGAATGTTGGGATGAAGTACCGTGCACTTGCCAGGGCTACTCCACACCCGTATGTATCTCACACCAAAGATATACGTATGTAACCGTCCCTGCATGCATGCAAAGCTGTGCTCTGACACAACCTAACAAACACAAGTTTAACATTGACCATCAACGTTGACCTGGTCTGGCTCATTCACTGGAGCATAAAAACAAGACCTTTATCATCTTTTTTGAGAAGAGTGCTGTCAGTACTTTGATTGGGCTCCAGTATCTTCAGAAGGTTCTGCATTGCACAAGCACGCCGGTTTGCTCACGTTGCACAAGACTGCTCAGTAACCAGACGCGTAATTACAGTTCTCTGAGAGCTGTTAAGTGAAAATTGATTTGTCTAAAAATAATATTTTGATGAGGTAATCGGTCTCTATTAATATGCAATAATCATTTCTTCACTCCTTGCATTTATAAATATTTTTGTAATATTTTTACAAACATTAATTTTGTAAATATTTCTTCCATAAGGACTAAAATCTCAATAGTGTTGATGTACACTGCTAAAATAAAAATGAGGGTATGGATTTTACTGCTTCGCACCTCAGTTGATACAAGCACAATCCACACAACTGTTTCACCTCAAGACCCAGTATATTTATGAAACAAAGTAGAATTACGTTGCAAACTTGTCTTTTTGCAAAGAAAACTGACAGCACTTTACAATTATTAGCCTTAGTCACCTTCCTGTTGAAACTCCATCTATATCACTTTATTTACATAATCCATTACAGCATTGAACTTTCCTCAGCACAAGCAGCACGAAGTCTATTTAAACCTCCCACTCTTTCTAGCCATTTCAAGCATGTCTACTATTATTTCATAAATAGTGGATGATTTATCATTTCTAGTTTAGGCAAAGCACTGTTTAATATGGTATGTCAGAATAAGCTCTGTTCTGCATGCCATTGCTTCCAAATATTTTTCCCATCTCTTTTACTAGTTGGTCATAATGGGTTTTCTGGCTTCTAGTTCCCTTTCCTATTATGTTTTGTTTTGCTGTGTGGGTAACTTTAATATTACTAGAGAATCACTTATTTCCCACCACCTTTAAAGAGGTACTGAAGACATCCGCATTCTCACCCAGATTCGATTCTCATTTCAATGTTCATCCTTCTGTTCAACATTAACCTGTGAAGCACCAAGGCCCAAAAAGCCTCTAAAATTTAGAAAATGCACAATATGTGACTACTCTATGCTATTGTAGCCCCATGCATCTTATATCTCATGTTTATTTCCTTCTTCTGACAGATGAAAGAACAGTGAAAAAACCTTCCAACTAATTTAATTGCAACCCTGCCCTTAACGTAAAAGTAATTAAAAAATCCTTTATGAAATAGCATTTACCTAGGTCAACTAGTTGACCAAGATAAATATTGCTTTTTTTTTTTTTTTTTTAAGGAAACTGCAAATTCTTTAAATCTCATTTTAACAGCAGCTAACCAAAGACTTGTGGCAAGGGCCAGGGGGAGATCCCAAATCACCATCTGTACTTATACATGCCAACAAGTCCTCCCCAGGAGGTATTACTTGTACGTTTTTAGTAAAATGTTCTCTGTGATATCATTTAAATTTATTCTAGGTTCAGACCACATAGCCTATCAATTTTTTTGCCCCTCAAATTTGCTTCTTAATAAATCTCAACAGTAATGTACTCAGGTGTAACACCATTGAATTGTACAAATACTATATTGAAAAGATGGATTAATTCATAAAGCCATGTTGGCAGTGCGTCAAGTAAAAGGCTGGTGTGGCTGATCACAGCACGCACAAAGACAGTACCTGCTACAAAGAGACTGCAGTACCTTCTGTAGTAATAAATGAACTAAAATAACTCCAAACTTGGAGGAAAAAAAAAGTTTCTTTTTTTTTTTTTTTCCTTTTTTTTTTTTCGTCCATACAGGCGAAGAGATTTTCTGCCAGTAGTTTGTGTCTAGTAGATTAAGGAACATCAGTGCTTTTGTGGGAATAATTCTCATGCAAATTCTCCTGGCTGGCTGTTGGCCTGGCACTAGGCTCTTGTTTCAGGTGCAGTGGTAGGTATCTAAGAAATCCAGGAAACAGATTTACGGCAATGATCAAAATACGTTTTGGTGACACTAGAAGATGTTATAGCGGAAATTCATATGCACTTTGCATATATCAGTTAATAAATATAGATTATATACATGCATAAACTCAGACATATATAAAAATCCATTTCACTGAACACAACCCAATAATTTAACTCAAATGTTTTCAGAAGCCTGGCCCTACTGAACACAGTAAGACTTTGCCATTATCTCTCCTGAATTAAGGATGCACCCAACAGCTATTTAATAAATACTATACTTCCCTCTGTGTTTCTAATTAAGGTTTTCATCATGATGTTCATGGATTTCCTATTTCAAATTCTATGTATAGACTTAAATTAAACCTAAACAAAGACGTAATTCAATGAAATTGTTAATGTATGTCTTAACGAACACAAGCCACAGAGTTCACAGGTCAGTGCCCAAAGGTATATTTGAACAGACATGATGTTAATGTAGTCCTAGTTCAGGATTTACCCAGATAACTTTTAAAATACCACTCTGCATACCAGGGTAGCTCACTAGCTGGTTTGTAAGTAAGTCTGTTTGTGAAAGAAGCTTCCGCTCCAATATACGCTTTGTATTGGCATCCTACAGAGTATATTTTTCACATATCTCTTGTTTCATGAATTCTAAGCTTCAAATGACAAGAGAAAGATCTCTAGGAAATGTAAAAATTACTTACATACACTTTTTGCTACTTACTTTCACTTCTGCACTTCCGTCCTGTATTTTCTGTGTGTTTGCTACTGTGATTGTCTTTCCCTTTTTTGTTCTTGCTCTTTTCCTTAGCAATTACAATCTTTTCATTGTTTATATATATATATATGTCTCCAAATTTATCAAACATGTATTTCATCTCAAATATATAAGATGACAGAAGTCTCTACACAGACTTGTAAAACTTCCTCGAAGAATTCTAGCACGGGCTTTTTATGAGTGCCTAATATTTTTAGCCTTCATAGCCTATAACAAACCTATCACATACAACTGATGCTGAGTTTTAATTTAATTCATCTCACCAATTATAAATTAGATTAAAAGCATAGCATCACTTCTCCTGGTCTTCCTTTTGCAATTCAGTTTTGAGGCACAGACTAATCTTTTATTAGAAATCCTGCTAGGCTTGGGAGCAGGAAAAACAGAGAAGTTAGGAAATCCCTTAGTGAACGAACAGAGACCATCTGCCTTCAGTCACAATTCCTGACAAGGATCAACCACCAAATGAACATTCCTGCCCCTGATAACCTCCCTGTTTTTTTTTAATTCACAACTGGAGTCTTCAGAGCTAGGCTACTAGGCTCACTTCCAAGTAACTATCCTATGAAATCTGGTTGAATTCAGTCAATTGCATGATGATCATCAACTTGGCCATCCTCGTATCTTAAAACTGGAGTTTTAAAAAAACACCATATTAAAATACTGTTTTTTTACAGTGTCTGACAATTATTACATTAACATTCCCCTGAATTTTGCTTTTACTTTTAACAAGCAAGAGAACAGCAATATTGTTAAACTGGAATACGATTTTAAGATGCAATGAACATGATGGTCTACTTCAAAACCTCTTCGTATGAGGTACTGATCACTTAACTCATTTTCCCATGAGTTGCAGATTGGGGTTGTTTCCGAATTCTCACAAATATGTTATGTCATGTATATTCAAACCAGCTGTCTGATGGGCATAACATCATGCTATGGTTGATTGTAAAAGCAGGCAATGTATTGCACTCCTTACCAAAGCCATTGAGCTTCATCAGGTAAAAAGTTTCTCAAAAAACGTGCTTTTTATGCTCATTAGAAAACTCAGAGACTAAGATTAACACAGCAGTGTCTCATGGTCATTAGTAATGACTTAAAGGCTCATTTTACTTTATTAGACTAAACCATGTGCAAATTATTCTGGTTCCAAAGGGAAAGGGTACTAGGGGAGAAAAAAAAATAACCATCAAATAAAGGTTTTTTCGGTTCCATTTTGTAAATTTTACATGAACCCACCTTGACCTGAAACACATAACCCTTTTTTTCCTGCTGAAAATTGCATTTGTACATGGTAGAAAAGATTAGGTGAAAAAGGGAACATGGCCAGGATTTCTGGAATTTTGACAAAAATGCATCACCCAGACCACGAAGAGTTACAATACTTACACTTACATAGGAGAAGCTACGTCCTCCTATACTAGCCAACAGAATTTAGGGGTAGACAATGCAGTTTTGTAAAGTATCTTTCGGCAACTACAGTCTCTGAGCAAAGCTGTGAAGTCTTCCATGAAGTCTTCCAGTCTATTCCAACACTTTTCAAACCTAATACTTAGAATCAAATAGTAAAACAAGTAAGATACGGACACCACACACACAGACACACCCATGAGACATTACACTTGCATACATGACACCTGCATATGACACTACTGAGCTCCTTTAAAAATATGAATACTTGAAAAAAAATAATTGCATTATCCATGCTCCTAAATAACGCACATCACAGAAACCCACAAACTGGGGTTTAGAAGAACCAAAGAGCAAGACAGGGAGGGCAGGGGTATGCAGCTATGGGAGATGGATGATGGGATGTTAAGGAACAAGAGGATCTCTAATTTTCTTCGTCAGAAGTTGAACTACTGTTAGTCATTATTTGTTAAACAGAGAACCTATGAGTTAAATATCAAAAGCAGTAAATACTGATTTTAATCCAAATTTTAGAATTATTAGTATTTATCAGATAGTTACAGAAAAACAGATATGTATGCCAGTAGAGGCACACGAAAATTGCATATGGAAGTAATAACTTAATTTTTACATTTAATGGATTACATTATAATGTAATATATATTACATATATATATACTATACTTTCTCCAATACGTTTTTAGAAAAATGTATTTTTTCTTACTTAATATACTAGTATAGAATGCATTAGTAAAACCTTACCTAAAGCTCATGGATTTTGTGACAATTCTTAGGTATAAATAGAAGCAAAATAAGAGCAAGCAAAGTTTCAGAGTAAGCAACAAGGACTCAGAAAGTTGGTCATTAATTCCCCCAAACTTGTGAAAAATTACCTCCTTGTAATACACACTGACTTGTTTAAGTCTACTTATTATCTCTCTGACCTTTTAAGAACTAAGTATAAAACAAAAAAAGCAACGTTTCTTTTGCAAACAAAAAATTAAAGTTTATATTTAATCAACATGTCCAATCCATGTTCAGAAGAAGTTTATGAAAGGTGCATATTAACCCTTACAAGCTAGCCTTAAAAACTAGCCTGTCTGAGAAAATGAGATCAAATTATCATTTGGGCTAGAGAGAGAAGCTAACAGTAAGAAACTAGAGGTGACAGCTATGAATAGAAATAAAATAGGGAAAAATAATATCAAAACCTTGAAAAGAAAACCATCTCCTGGCTAGGGCTTTCTGATATATTGTCACAGCATGTTGAAATCATCAAAAGAAGCTGCACACTTTCATTGCTGCAAAGGATGCCATATTCAACACCACTTCATTAGCTCCAGCAGCCGAAACACCACATGGTATGATTTACAGTCAGCCACAACCTTAATATTATCCCAAAGCAATTGATTGCCACTGGGTCTGGTCTCAGTCCAGAGCTATTAATAGGCTTCACACATTAATCCAATTTAATTTCTTGTGTCATGTAGAGTTTAGGTTAACGTAACTTTATAGTTTAATAAAAAATAAAATATTCAGGCAGCAGAGAAACTTCACAATAAAGAGAAAATACTGAGTCAGCCAAAAATGGTGTTAGAAGGGATTTTTTACTGTCTTGAGTCAAGGAATTACCATCACATTGGACAACCACAGGAGATGACACCTGATCACAAAAAGGTATTTGTACCTCCTGTGATACACAACAGTTCTTAATTTCGTACTGTCCAACTGCCCCCAGCGTTGCAGTAACAGAGCTCTCTGGCAGTGTAAATACATCTGAACGGAGGTCCTGCAAAACTCCTACAGAAAGGTAGGCCATAAAAGCTAAAGTACATCTCAGAGCGATGAACTAACCAGGACAGCAAAGAAATGTACTTGCTGATGAGCTGGGTCAGGAATGCAACTGAAGAAAGTCAAAGAAATACAGGGAGAAAGATGGTGACATTTAGAAATTCATGTGCCATATAGTAAATTAAGCTTTGTTTTCATGTATTTCCATGCTTAGATTTTTTTTTTAATAAAGACAAAAATATAACATTTGAATGTGATCTGAAAGTTCTGTGAATTAAAGTTTTCAAGCTATTTTGCTAATATCAAGCATTTCATATCTAGACACAGCATACTGAAACTGAGAGTGTAAGTCTTCAGAAGCTACACGATGTTGGAGGGAAAGAAGTATTCTGAAGTGAAAATTGACTGTCCTAAAAACTCTAAAGCACTGAGTGAGGTAAGAAGAAACTTGCATGAACTCTGATATAGTCTGTGAAGTCATCTCACTGATTTTGCATCATATTTTCATCAAGCAGCCCCTTACAGCTCAAAGCAACTGTTTGTGGCTTATCTTTATAGAGCCGACCTCCCAGGACTCATAGTCCTTAAAACTACTGTAACCACACCTTAGTACTCATAAACGTCACCTGAATGTCTGTCTTTCTCTTAAGAATGGCAATGGAAAAAGTGAAGGGCAATATTAATTTTTGTTCCCAAAAGATGCAAGTGAGAAACAATTATTGCTGACAGGCTTACTGAATGCTACCTGGGAGAAACTGCCACCAGCTACATCAGGAAGAGAGAAAGTCTCTAAAACAGTAGAAAATACAAGAAATGATCAACTTGGAATTATCTAGAAATATATCAGGGGATTCATCCCAGAAGGTCACAGCTCATATTGCTGTGTAATCTATAAAGGGTAGATTTACATTAGATACTCAGAAGACATCTTACTCTGAGGGTGGTGAGGTACAAGAACAGGTTGCCCAGAGAAGCTGTGGATGCCCCATCCCTGGAAACGTGTAAGGCCAGGTTGGATGGGGCTTTGAGCAATCTGGTCTAGTGGAAGGCGTCCCTGCCTCTGGCAGAGGACTTGGGATTAGATGGTATTTAAGACCCCTTCCAACCCAAACCATTCTATTATTAAGGTCTAACTCATGCCAATATGAGCCAACTTGTCTGAGCTGTCTTAAGACAAAATTTAAGGAGATAATAAGGGGCCTCCAAACAGACTCCAGCCTCTATTGAAGAAATAACAGGAACAGGGCTACTGTTTCTGAAAGAGAGAGCTATGCATTGGACCTTTGGATCTCATACATCCGTATATAACATACAGATGTGTCTGACTGAACAGGTTCATGGGACAAGAGACAGGGGATTGCCCTGGCGGCAAAAACTAAAAGTTAAATCTCCTGCAACCAGCACGATATCCATAAAGGAAGGACCTGATCAAATAAGCTTATGTATGTGGGTATGCCTACATACATATATGTTACAATTTTGAAAATAGGTATTAAACATGCAGCAAAGAATTTGGCTCTTTATTGCAGATTTGTAACTCTTGATCTATTAAAATGAAAGCATTAAAATGTTACTCATTTTATCTCCTCAGTCTTTATTTAGCAGAAAAGATGGAAGGGGAAAAAAAACACTAATTTTACTTGGATGCAAACAGATTAAATAAATGGGGGCAAAAAAAAGTCAATTGCATTGGATTTCTCCTTTCCAAAAAATACTAGAAGTAGCCTGTTCTTATAATTAAAAGAAAAGAAAAAAGTAATTTAAATTGGAAATAATTATTCTTACTAAAATTGCATTTTATTTTTAAGTCAAGAGAAACCATTAAAGGCTTGAAACAGAAGCAAATATTTTGAGGACATGCAGCTTACTCTTGTTTCCAAATCTGCCAATAAAAACTGTAATTCCAAATTAAAAGAAGATAGTTTTAAATTGCCAAGTAACCAAAGCATAATTATGCAATTGTGTTATACCCAAGCTTTCTGAACCATTTATTCAAATGCTGTAAGCTGACTGACTATGTTGAGTGTTGTGGGAAATGGTGAGAGTTAGGTAACTTCAGTATTTAAAACTACATTTTTTCCAGTGTAAATAACACTGATACAACTGTGCAAGTAAGGAACAGCTACATCAGCCCATAACAGGGAAGTTAAAAAACTATTATTTGCAGGAAACCTTCATTTATGGACTCTCTAGTATATGCAATGAAGGAAAAAAAAAAGCAGAAGTAAATTTATTATGGTTTTTAATATAGAGCAGACCCATAAAAAGACCTAACAATCTGACAGTTCACTGCTCTGAATCTACAACAATCAGTCTTAATATTTAATATTAAAGCCCCTTTGCATTTATCTTTACCATAGTTCTTTATCTAGTCTTTTTTGCTTTAAAAACTGATTAAGCATTAAATAATAAATGATGTGAATGTTGTCAGAGAGAAAGACAAATCCTAAGTTTCTTGAATTTAATTGGGATGAAGATTTAAGAAAAACAGATTCCTCCTTTTTCCAAATGTTGTAAGACCTTTTACTGGAAAACAAGTTTAAGCATTAGGCCAGCCCGTGCCCAGTTCAACACCAACTTTGGTGAAAATTCTTCATCTGCGTGGAGAATCTTGCAGGCTGGAAAGCATAAATTTGAACACCACTGGGAAGGCACAGGAGTGTTTATTGAGCATGGAAGGAAACGAACTCATTTAGTGGTGTGAAGATCCATAATGCCGCTGACATACACTTTAACATTGCGTGACTGGCAATATAATGTGACAGAACCTATTTACTGTGTGATTCTCAGCCTTTTCCTCAACCTAATTAAGAAATACCACCCACTAAGGTCTTGAAATGTTTATTTTCATTGATGACTGGATTTTCCGCACCTATTCTCTACCTGAAACTTCTAATTGCCAAGAGTCAGCCAGCAATTCAGCATTAAATTAACACTGATGACCTGCATATACAAAAGCCAACATTTGTATTCTCTAAAAAAAAAAGTGTTAAATGATACACCTTAGGCCATTAGTCTCCTGGGTAGATACAAAACACTACACCAACTCAGCTATGAAAAATAAGAGCTTAGATTTAGACGGGTGTGAAGCTGTCTTGTGCTGGAGGAGAAACATTTGGAAGTTCCCTGTTAGAATTGTGCCAACAGCCACATAGGAAAGCCTACAGTGAAGTTTACTGCCTTTCTAGGTATCGTCAAAACCATCTTTTTTGGGAATTATAATCCCATAGGTGCATCAAAAATTATTCTAGAAAGTCAGTGTTACACCACTAGTGAAGGATCTGATCGAACTAGCAGGTATTTTCCCCATGTTCCCAGACTCTCAAGGCTGCACGTCTCTCTGGGGCCCAACTGATTGGTTTTGCTGGAACCACAATCTAGGACTTAGTTTCCATCTGGAAAGACAAACTGTTCATCACAACCCCGTTCAGGAAGCACTTCTTCACTCTGCAGGTGACAAAGTACTAGGAGAGGTTGTGCTGAAAGGTTGTGGAGTCTCCCTCCTTGGAGATCTTCTAAAGCCCCGGTCCTGGGCTACCTGGAGCTTGAACTATGCTGTGATTCTGAGTCTGTCCAGCCGTCAGTGCTTCTTTCAAAGGGTCTCAGTAAAGCTAGAAATCCTGACACATTTTGGATTTTATTTCAGACAGTTACAGAAAGCCGTTCTTCTGAAAACGTTACCCTAAACTTTATAATTTTCCTTTTAATTATGGAAAAAAAAAATCCCTCCAGGCTACTATCCAGGAAGGAAGTCAACTTCTTCATCTTGCTTTACACATTTGCTTTCCAGCTTCAATTTGATTTATCAGGTTTGTTACTAAAGATTGTCACAAATGAGAAACTAAAGCAATTGAACCCTATTTGCATCAAAACAACTTCATTATGGAAGCATGAAGCTCAACTTGATAGCTTTCCTATCATTGATGCAATTGGTAGAAGCGAAGGGGGCTGGTGGAGAGGATGAGGGAAGAGAGGAAGAAAACGTATGAGAAAGTGCAATGTGTATAAGCTTGACGGGCGTAAATGCACTTCTCACTTTCTTCCTGCTGTGTGAAGACTCTTGTTTTCGTCTAAGCTACAGAGTATTTCAGTCAATCTAATGTGATCTGACAGCCTGTCTTCAATTGTGTCATTATATATAAAAGAGAAAAAAAAAAAGCCCACAGACACTATATTATACCTATCCTATTTTCAGGAAGTTTTATTTTTCTCCTTTTCCAATCTAATACATAGAGGCATTCACTGAAAAGAATGCTTAGTAATTTCGACTCCGCAGCACGATCTGCCCTGAAACCCGTCCTTTAGGAATGCCGGGTTTCTGGTGCAGCGGGTCATCACCGCACCGTTCTGAAGCACTGGGCCTTCTGTAGAGCTCACGTACAGATGTCCTGCTATCACGTGAAAGAATCACTCGGATCATTCAACAAAAACACCTCACAAATACGTACACCCACAGCTTGCTGCAGTCGTGTTCCCGTGAACTGCCCAGTGAGAGGATGATTTCATAAATGAAAGCGCTCTGCTGAATACCTCCTTCCTTCCACCCTACACATTTTTCTTTGTCAAATCGAGACAGAAGCACTCCGAGTGATGTGGAGCACAGTGACAGACACCTGTGAACACATCCTGTTCAGGAGAACAATGTGAGAAGTGGTTGAGAGACTGGCTGATTAAGTCTCCCGTGACACAGGGCAAACTCGTAAATACTTTGGTGCCTAAAGAAGGCTGGCCCAAGGTCAAAATCCAAAAATCAAAACCATCCTAACTCCTTGCTCACAGTGAGAAAAGGCAGTATTTTAAAGAAATCTGATCTTTAAAAATCTGCTTCTTTTAATGGATCCAAATTCCATGAAGTTCAATAAGACTGACCAGGCAAACAAACTTTTAAAACCTTGAAGATGGGGAGGACATTCTGCCATTGCCAGAAGTACTTCAGTAGGGGAGTGACGGCATTTATTCACACCTACAAGCTTGGATGCTTTTGCAACCTCCCATTCCCCATAACACACGTACAGTGAAGTGTGCACTCTAACCATGCACTCTAAAATGGGATACTTAGCTGGAAGATTAATTAGGATCCAGCCTATGTCTGTACTGTGTACTTTGTTCTGTGCAAAGAAACTAAACTTGGTATGACACAGCTCAAGTATTTGAAGAAGATTAATTTATTGTTACTTGTACTTTCAGGCATTTCTGAAAGCATTATCTTTATCAACTATAAAATTATACAGTATCACTGATTTTAAAATCATTTTAGGAAACTATACAATTTTTACATCAACTTTTTGAAAGAGAATTTTACATTAGAACTGTCTGGAATTGAGCTTGCAAGCAAGCAGTTATTTTGCCAGAAAATGCTACTAAATACTAAAATGCTACTAACTACAAAGAACACAAAATGAGGCTAGTAATAACAAACAAGGGTTTCACATGATACCTGCACGTAATGTACATCTGAAGCCAAAGTAAGATGAATGAGGAAAAAATTCTATGAATTAAATATTTTTACTAATACTCTGTAAGAAGCAACCTTACTACCATGAGCAGTCTGTGTTACCTGCAGTACTTGTTCATCAAGACGTGCTCTGCAGCTACCCATTTTTGAACACTGCTCTTCCAAAGATCTATTTCACTTAACGCCAAGCATCAGTAAGAGCTGTCACAACGTAACATACTAACTTCACAAATTCTGTTGTTCCTAAAAAACTGTTAGATACCATTATTAAACAGCATTTTTGTTTATTTTTTATTTTTTTTAGAAAAGCTACAGCACAAAATACAAGCTGTTGTTTTTGAATAGAGCAAGCCAATCTGAATATAGTTCAGCTTCCTACCTCGTGGAGGATATTTTGTTCATTTGCCAGCTTAAAATGTGGCCCGCAGTAGATCTTCAGATCTATTGAATTAAGTTCTTCAAAGCACAGATTTTTTTCACACTGCCCACAGCGATACATTTCATCTCCAATCAAAGATGGAAATAGATCATAAAAATTGAGCAAATACATGCTGTAGCTGACATAGTGACTATATCCAGAGTGGCTACTATTCAGGTCTTCTCCAAAATTCTT
This sequence comes from Heteronetta atricapilla, assembly GCA_011075105.1. Taxonomy (NCBI): domain Eukaryota; kingdom Metazoa; phylum Chordata; class Aves; order Anseriformes; family Anatidae; genus Heteronetta; species Heteronetta atricapilla. The sequence goes on along the minus strand of CM021734.1, from coordinate 25,493,271 downwards.
ATGTTATGTTTTGGAGGACACAGGAAACAGCAACTGTTCACACATTTTATGATTGTCTTTTTTTTTTTTTTTTTAGAAACAAACTGTACTGTACCTTAACACTACCCACTCTTCTCAACCATCCCTTTCCATTTATACAAAAGAATATCTCTGCTTTTCCTTCCACCTCCCATCCCAAATGGATCTTGGATATCCCCTTATATTTCACATCTCGTTGGGGATAGAAAATGAATTGGCTCCAGGTACGGATCTGTTATTACATCGTGCTTGTATTCAAAACCAAAAAACTCCCCATGAAAAAGTATCCTCTGAAACTCAATATTTTAATATTTAATACCAAACACTATAATATCCCCACCATTTATAGGTTTAACAAGGAGTCTATGAAATCTCACTGTATCACATTATAATTACAGCCTTGGAACTTTTATGTGTGTATATTTATATGCACACATTATGAGACACCATAACTGTAAAAAGAACCTAAGAAAAAAAATGCCAACCTCATCTAAGGTAGTCAAAGTTTATTCATGTAAGTGGAGATTCAATATTATTTGTCAGTATCTAAAAAGTACAGTAATTCTTGTCACATCCCTTTATTAGTCTGCCAGTCAGCTCTGATTTATTTTCCACTAGCACTGACAACACCTGGATTTTGAATTTTTCCCCCCTGGATAGCTATACATATGCACTTGCATAGTGACATAACTTTAAAGAACAAAGGATGAAATATCCAGACCACATTTTGAAACAAGGAGGTGACATTAAAACGTATTTTTGTGAGGAATTTGGGCACCAACCTGTCTTACTAGAGAGAAAAAAAATCATTTAGTCTTTAAAATATGCTGTAGTAGTTTGTGGTTTTCAACCTGCAAGCAAGGAAGATGCATTAATGCAATAAAAGGAATATAAGCAGCAATGAAAGGAGTAAGGACAACTGGGCAAAACAGCACTCATTTTGAATGCACGGTATTAATTTCCTACAGTTAAGCCTGTGATTCTAAAAACACTTGGTAAAACCGTTCTTTGCTGCTCTTCAGATAGCTCATTTAAAATGCACTCGCTTCACAAACACGAGGCAAGAAAAACAAGCCAAATGTGTCAAGTAAATTATGCAGGGTGATCCAGCCACTTGTGGCGAGATCCAAAAGACACTTAAAGGTTGTGACACTGAACATGGTAACAGCTGCTGAGAACCCAGCTCCTGGGGCAGAAACCCCAGGCCTCAGGCACCTGAAGTTGTTGGAAGTGGGTGGAGAAAAAGAAGTTGCCTCAAAGTAGAGCAGACTCAGAACAGGAACCTCTGAGTAACCCATGTGAAATACTCAACGTAGAAGAATGTCTCAAATCTTTTCCATGTATAGTGACTAAATCAGATGGCAGAGACACACAAAACCGTAAGACTACAATCCACAGCTACTACAGAACAGTTACAGTCATCAACAGGTGCAGTCATCAACTCGTATTTCCCTTACTGTATTTAAGCATCAGAAGCAGTAGAACACGCTTCAACATTCGTTTTGTAAAAATGAGTGTGAGCAAATGAGAATACAGCTGCTTTCCTGTCCTGGTGCGATTTTTCTATGTACCAGTACAGTGGGCACTGACTAGATAAAAAGCAGCTTTGCAGGAAAGGACTTCAGGGTGCTGGTGGACAGCAAGCAAAACGTGAGTCAGATTGTGCCCAGCGGCGATGAAGAGGGCCAACTACATCCTGGGCTGAATGGTCCAGCCAGAAGGTTGAGGGAAACTATTCCAGCTCTCTCTCTGGCACTGGTGAGACCACCGCTGTGGTACCATGCCCAGTTTTGGGCCTGCTGCTGTAACAAAGTCACAGATCTACTGGCATGAAACCACTAGACGGCCTCATCAGGAGAAGCGGAGAGAACAGGGTTTCTTCAGCCTTCGAAAGAGTCTTACTACACCTCTTACTACACCTAACACCGAGTGCAGAGAATATGGAACACATAGCAACATGCAGACGTGGAAGGTAATATATTCTTATTAGATATGGAAAAAGTCTTGTGAGAGTGGTCACACGCTGTAAGAGGGCCTCAGGCAGGCTGACAGACTTCCTTCTCTGGAGACATTCACAACTCCAATGGACAAGGCTCCAGGCGAACCTGCTCGGGGCAAAGGGTTGGAGTACAAAGCTCCAGAAATCCCTTCCCACCTATATTTTTCTGTGACTGACCCCAGGCATAATTATTTAAATACTGAGTTATTATTATTCATATATTGAATATGTTCATATATTCATATATTATTCATTTGCTGCTTACCCTACCACTTCTCTCTTTTCCTCTTCCTCGTTTCCTTGAATCTCATAATTTCTACCATGCAAGCACATAAAAATAGCTCAAAATATGGGATAATCATTCATTAACTTATATTCTGTACTGACTACTGGTAGTCAATATTAACTGAAGTATACCGCTTAATACGTTGGTTAATAAGAACAAATATACCATACATAAACACCACAATAATCCCATATAACGGTCTAAAATAAGAATTTCAGTGGCAAAGGATAGATTTACTTACATACTCAAAATATTGCTTGGTTGCAAAAAAATAGCCCTGTTTCTCTCTCTTACATGAACAACAGAAAAATAATAAAGCCATAGCATTGCAAAAATAATTGCAAGTGAATCCAGAGTTTCAGAACAGTGACAAAAATAAAAGGCAGGCTGAGCTGAAAAACATATCTGACATGCCTTAGACCTGAAATATTTGGGGATATAAATTATATTTTTAAATGACCAGGTTTTGCTGGAAAGTCTTGCAATAAGCTTACTAGTGCTCCAGCTGGTATCAAGGACAGAGCCACCACTGATTGCAAGCAACTGCTGCCAGGGAAATATCATGAAATCTTCCATGAGCATACACACACACAAACAAAACAAAACAGCAGAGCAGAAAAATGTGCTTCTCTTTGCTTTTCTTTGCACACAACGTACTCTTTGCTTCTTAAATCTCCTTTCAAGTGAGTTTAATGGGAAAACTGCTCAACAAATACAGTGAACAATTAGTGCAGCTCACAGAAAGCAAAATTTACCACATTATATGGAAAAAAAAGTACTCAAGTACCAGAAAACCAACTCTAAAATCCATAAATCCATGTCTAAAATGGATATTGCTTAGCAGTCTCAAGCAGACACGGGAAACCTCACCTAGCTCACGATGAAGTCAACGAAAGGCAATCCTAGGTTATGCCTCACACTTGTAAATGGTGTAATTTATTTACTTAGGTCTTTACATCATGACTCTTGCTCATTAGCCAGAAATTGTAGCCATATGAACTTTAAAAAGCAATCATGCTGTTATCAGCAAGACAATAACAAACAGAAAAGTAAAACAGAAAAGTAAATCAACATGTCATGTAAGCCAGAAGAGTAGATACAACAATTTATTTCACAGCTTTGCTTGGTAACTAATGACTTCCTTTAACACCCAGAGGTTTTACAATTTGTGACTCAAAGGCTTTCTGCACTACTGTCAATCAAGACTCGATAATTTAACATTGGTTTGTCATATGACTCTGACAAGTAACATTTGATCATCATCCTGTCATATGATGCCAAGTGACATGATAAATTAGCAATAATATGCTGAAGTGTAAGAAGTGACAAACACTTCCCTCTATCTTTAGTCCATATGACCTTTAACATTATAGGGCACAAGAAGACGTATGCTAGAAATACGGAAAAAAGAATAGAGCTACAGATCCAAATCACAGTTGATGCCAAAGACCAGGACATTTCCTCCAGCACAGGGCTCTACCCAACACGGAAGCGAAACTTCACATGGGGACCAAATAAAATATGTAAGAGAGTTCTGGATTTTTATTCAGGTAGGATAAGCTTGTCCCACTGGTCCAAAATGCTCCGAGTTATGGCTGCTAAAGCCAAAACGTGTGATTGAACCTTGGAAGAAAAATATAAAACTCTAGAAAAATCTCGAACTGTTGACTCCCAGATGAGCCAAGAGGCAGGAAACATATTGTGGTGGCGGGAGAGAAGATTTATTATATTTTTCTCTAGTTACTTTTATACATACTAATCATACTGAAGAGTGCTCCCCTGGTAATGGCAATGCATTTAGAACCTTCTCAACTCACTTCTAGTTTCTAGATCACTTTTACCCCCCCCCCCCCAAAATAAATAAATAAATAATAAATAAAAATCTATGCTTTGCTGCAGGAACTACTCTCCCTTATTAAATGTTTGTTTTTCATTTATAAAACGCCTTTTCCTATAGCAGATACAATCCAGGGTATTAGAAAAGCACGTGTATTTACATTGAGCTAAATTTTATGCTATTGTGGCTTCGCAAGATAACAGACTGTTGAAGATTTATAGGAGGTGATGAGGACCCTTGTCTTTAAATCATTGTGGCAGATTAGAATTTCCACTTGAGCATTTCTATTTCATAGTCTACATTCAGTGCCCCTACCTCATTATTCAAACAATTGATGCATATCTTGCAACAGAGATGTACGCCTCCACGGATCACTGGTTACATATACATACACAACCTAACACTTAGCGAGCTCAAAATGAATTTAAACAAAATTGTTAAAAACGTGCCATTTTAGATGTGATGGCAACATCATAGCAAATTGCATTTAAACTGGTATTGAAACAGATGTATTAAAAACAGTTCAGGCAGAATTTACCTAACTGGATGCTTACAGTGCTTCTGCAGAGCTAATCCAGCCACAGCAAAAAAAAAAAATTCATTTCACCTGAGCAGCTAAGTGCATTGGCAATGTAACGAGGAAGCTCAGCTAGTAGGCTAGTTAGCATTCCCTCCCTGAAGCACTGAAACTCCTATTAAAGTTCTATTCTAAGAGACTTAAAAAAAAAATCTGGCTCTAAATCTTAGCACCTTATGATTAACTGGTGCTTTCTATGGGAAGGCACTGTAAAATCAACTGCACTGGCACAGAAGACAAAATCTTTAAGAAAATAAAAGAAACCCACAGCAAGAGTGACCACTTTTAGTAGAGCGCTGCATGCAGAAGCAAAGTTCAAATACAATATTCTCCTATACCTTTCACGTGACAATAATGGTTGTTTTTTAGGATGCTACTGCTCCTTGGAAGGCACAATGATACTGACCTAAGACCCCAGTTTTTTTCAGAATGCAATTCTTGTAGCAAACTGTCTTTTTCAGTGGGCACTTTTGAGCCGCATTTTATTAATTCACTATCACTCTGTAAGGCATTGGTCACAGACAAAAAGAGTTGGTAGAGGGTGTAAACTTGCTGGAAAAGAGAAAAGGAAAACATAGGTTAGTCGACAAGAAAGCTAATTCATTATGAGTAATCTTAGACTATGATTATTGAATGAGCAATCTCTCTCTTCAATATTCAGCAATTAATTTCCAAGGATCACGATCAGAACAGCTCCCCAGCTAAAATAGCTTGGTATCATCTCCTCAACTCATGGATAGCCACATCATTAGAGGATTGGAATTTGTATGTTTTATGGATATCAAAACCTTTTCTCTGGTAGAGAATTCTCTGGGGAATGCATTAGGTGGCATTCCAGACTAACACAGGTCAGACTCCAACACAGCCACACAGAGATGTGGAAGGTTTTAATGTTCCACCCATTTTTGACTGAATAACCGTAAAATGAATCACTTTTACACACTAGCTGAAAAAAAAGTAGCCCTGTCAGAATGTATGGTCAACTGAAAATTAGGAGAAAGCGAAAAAGATAAAATAAGAGATCCAAAAGCATCGCATGTCGTTCAGCTGAACTTCTAAAACTTCAGCTGCTTGCTTACATCTTTTTAAAGCTAAAAAAAAAAATCCAGCATAAGATGATTTTTGTTTAAGACTCATGCTGGTGTTTTCTGTCTCAGTAAGTGCCAGAAACACCAGCAAAAGAAAAAAGAAAAAAAAGGAAAAAAAAAAAATGAAAAGCCCTTGTTGCATTTTGGCTTTTCATTTTTTCCTGGCCAGAAATCAACAGAACTTGGCACAGAGCAGTTTCCGATTTTTCAAAGAAACAATTTTAAAAATGTTTCTCAAAAACACCAGACAGGGATAGGACGTTCCTTTCTCCATATGAAACCTGCTAAATAAAAGTATCTAGTGTCAGGATGAGGAATTCCTTACATGGAATGGTACTATAGAGAAAAAAAAATAAAAGGAAGGAAAAGAGGAAGAATTCCACCATCTCTAACAAGCAAATCTTAAACAGTTATGCCAAGCTCCCATCTGTCGTAACAGACTCAGTTCTACAGGCTGTCTGGCCACTGTGTGCACTTTAGGAAAAAGGGAGGGGGTAGGAAGGAAAAACAAAATAAAAGGAGATGAAATATAAGTAGAAAAGAAAAAAAAAAGGAAGAGGAGAAGGCAAGGAAAAGGGAAAGAAGAAAGGGGAAAAAAAAAAAAAAGGAAGCTAGAATGGTTAAATACCAGTTTGACTTTATAAGGAATTATCATTTATAAGCAGGACAAGAAACTGTAATTGCATTATCTGCTATGCAACTGCATCCAGTTTTGCATTTATCTTGTTCTTTCTGCAATGAGCAGGTAAACTTTCATGCTTCAATAACAGACCCATAAAAAGTGCCTGATGGATGGCAGAAGGTATTTCTACTGCCCTGAAAAATTCCATAAATCAAATACTGCGTGATTGCCACTTTCCAGCTAAATGCTATTACAAGTAACTGTTTGCATGGCCTTATCATTTTTTCTGCCCGTCAACTACTGATAAAGATTCACTCCCTAAACCATGGTAATTTCCTTTTAGTTCTCATAAATGAGATTTAATAAGGTGATAAAGAAATATCTGGAAAAAAAGCAAAAAAAGTGTTTTACTTTTTAAGAGAGTTGTGTAATTCTGTGTAGTTGTTTCAAAAGCATTGCACTATCTTTTTTTGGTTCATGCCCAATGACACCCATTTGTTGTGACATACGATATTCTCTTGGAAAGCTTTGAATATAAATAGTTTGATTAAGTTTTGTAATGTTGCATACATTAGCATAATGCCTTTTATTCTGGGTACCTGAAAACAAAGCTTCTGTCAGAGACACGTAAGTATTCCTGCCTTTTCACATAGTATCACAATACCAACGACTAGTGAAATGGTGCTCACTGGTCTAGGTTCACTCCTACGTTCTCACATGCCATTACTCAGATGGCAGTAACTGACAGAGTAGAAGCTGATATTTTTTTTCCATCCCCTAAGATTATATCATTTTTAAATTTACAAATCAAACCATGAGAAATGAATTCCGCCATCCAATTTCATCTGCTAATTGCAGATAAAAATAGTGGACCCATCAAACTGTGGTTACCCAAAATGAATGCACACAAATATGGAATTAGTTGAGTTTTTGGCAGGAAGGCGTGTACTTTTATACATAAATAATACCTTTGAGCTACGATCATCTTTGGCAGCACCAAAACGGCATATGCAATTGCTAAAGTCAACAGATTTTCTTCAAGAGCTTTGCTGCTTATGTTTACTATCCAACTTTACAGAGATTAATTTCACAAAAACAGAGCTTTAATGTTGCAATATCCCTCGGGGTATGCAGTCATCAGTTTGCATAATGGTACTTCGGTAGGTAAAAGAATACCTCAGTCTTACAAAGAAAAAAAATACCACTTTTGCGTGCAAAAGTAAACAAAAAAATTGGAGTATATTCAGATGTATTTCTTCCCCTTTCAGGGGGCTGGAAGATTTCCACATTCTATACAATAGCAATTTTCTGCATTTTAAAGTAATACCACAAGAGGCAAAAGGGTTAACATTATTATTTGTTATGGCATCCATTTAAATAACAATAATAAAAATCACTCTCCCAGCAGCATGAACATTACTCACGCTGTAAGAGGATTGCTGACATAATTAAAATACTCTTTCAAACAAATACCTTGGTCAGATTTGCCTTCTAGTACTTTAAGAATAACCTTGTGTTTGGGGAAAAAGAAAAAAAAAAAAAAGGCTGCTTATATCACTGCATCCCCCGTTACTCCAATGATTCACCACAGGTCCATATCGTAATCCATTGGGAAAGGTCGTTTTGAAACAATGTTAAAGAACCAATTGCTAAACACTTACAACATTCTGTAATTTCAGATGTCCCAAGGATACTTACTTACCTCTTTAAGAATCCAAAGGCTGAACAAAATAAAAGCTATCTTAATGTTAAATTATTATAAGGAAAACCAGAAGACGGACAGCAAAAAGTTTTGTAAATAATATGTTTTAAGACGATAGCTAGTCCTGGTGTTCACTGTATCCATCTGTCGTTAGTAAGGCATAGGTACTGTGGGCTAATTAAATGTTAATTAAATATAAATAATCTGCTGGTCTCAAAGCATTAGCTAAGGAGCAGTAACTGCACAACAGCTGCTGCAGCTCACCAAGAGTGCTCATGTCGGCACCTCAAACAATATCTAAAATCTGGCTTCAAAGCATCTGAATGAAATAATGACTTTTTCACGTAACTCAGTGCAGAGGACTTGCAATTATTCCTGCCTGAGACAGAGGTGAGAGGTCCAAGTGACAGCAACAAAAGCTGAGGAGTTTCACTGAGGAATACAATTAGATAGATTTTTCATCTATGTTTTGCTTAAGTCTTTTTAAGTAAAGCGCTGTGTTTGTAAAAGCAGTACTGTGTAAAGATGCTAATGATTCTGAAAAAAAGGAAGTCATGCCCGAGATACTAACGTTAGATACAAAAAGAAATTTCCTCCTGGTCCATAGCATCATGGCCATACAGTGAAGCAGGTAAAGTTAAGACTTAAGCTCACTCCCCATTTAAAGCCTGAATTTTATTCTCCAAGTTTTTGACTGGCCTCCAATTGGATTTAACTCTATTCACCTCAAGTCTTTGGGCCCGGCCACCCAGATAGTTTTTAACCCAACAAAGAAGGTTAAAAACTTGCTCCTTGCCAGAAAGAAGGCTTACAGTTTGTGGTGACCCATCCAGGGAAGACAGAAAAGACTGGCGCAGTGAGTGAAATCTTACGCACGGGGCATGCAGGAAGCTCAGTTAAGGCTTGAGGGAGAACACGGGAAGTGCTGTGAGAGAACAAAACACACCACACTTTAACCATAGAAAGAGTTCTAAAGGCTAACACATTTGAATTGTATCCCTAAATTCTTCTTTGGAATGGCAGAAGTGTTCCCTCAGTTCAGGTTGCATGCGCACTCTTACAGCCTCTTTCCAAAAATACACTTTTTACAAACGTTACAAAAATATACCTGAAAACTACAAAGGATTATAGATTGCTGACTTCTAGAGACCTAAGAAACCTGTAAGTATGTCTTCTGTATCAAGGGAGAAGGATTTCTATTCCATACCAAAACCCCTTCACCCAGAAAGACATAAGCCATTATTACAAAGACGTAATATTTTTAAGAGGTACGGCAAAAACTCTACAAATTCAGAGCAACATTACAGAAATGTTCTTTGATGAATGCCAACAAAGTCCCTCCGACACAGAAAATATGATTCTGAAACTATATGGGAAACGTTTTATTCTGCTCTTGAGTAATTTGGCATGTCTTCAGCAAGAGAGAAAGTTGCTGGAAATTGAGAAACTAGATAATCAGTATGCTAGTCATGTTCATCTGCTTAAAATAACACAAAGGAAAATTAAACTATAATGCTACAAAGAGATAGCATCACAACCAATTCTAAACCTCAGTTTCTTTTGTGTTCTGGAACCAAGGGAGTGTTTGTTAAAAAAAGGCAAAACAAAAAACTAAACAGGAGGAATAATTCCATTTATTGTAGACGTGGCACATCAATGTCTGCAAAATCCCTTTACACTAGGTGCATAAACACCTGCATTTGCCATATAACAAGTCTGCACTTCTGTGTGCAGAAAAAAATCAGGCGTGTTTCTGAACTAATAGCCAAGGTTTTTCCAGCAACATTTGGAAAACATGAGCTATTTTCAGGCCCTTGGCTAAGATTTGTACGCATGCCATCAGACACTGTCAGTATGTGCACGGTGTGTCTATGGTGAGAAATACGGGCACCATGTCTATCAACTGTAAAAGCCTTTAGTCTGAAACCCACGGACCAAGTAAAACCAAAGGAACTCTGAGCAGGATGGGAGGGGGGGAATGTCACATCTTACTGAAACCGCAGGGAGAACAAGGCACTGCGTAACTAAGCAAAATGAAACTTGGCCAGAACAGAAGAGCTAGGGGATCTTCCATAGCCACAAGCGGTCAGAATCATGATTTTACACCACACTCGAAACCCAGCACAGCATGACTCTGAGTCCCTAAGTTTGCAATGAAGTCAATACCACCTGTTAGCTCACTGGTATCAATCTCCTTTTTCTTCAGCCTTACCTAACTTACAGTTCCTAACAGAATTATTTAAAGTCAAATGAGATAGTATCTTTAGTCATTACAGTAAAAAAGCAGAAAATCTCGCTTATGTGTGCTTTATATTGCACCTGCTTACGTAGTCCTTAAAAAAAAAAAAAAACACATTAGTAGGTGATATATGCACTCCAGATCTCAAAATCTGTTATTCTGAGCATCCTCGTTATAGCTGGGATAATTTTCTTATCTATTTCTTAGGTTGAGAACAATGCTGATAACACACCCATGTTTTAGTTAGTGTAGGCACTGCTCTGCAACAAGTCAAAGACTTCTTAGCTCCTCGTACCACCCTGCCAGCGGGCAGGCTGGGGGTGCACAAGAAGCTGGGAGGGGACAGACCCAGGACAGCTGACCCCGACTGGCCAAAGGAGGATTCCACTCCATACGGCGTCATGCTGGACAACACATTTGGAGGGAGTTGTCCAGGGCTGGAAGGCCACTGCTCAGGGCCTGGCATCAGGTGGTGAGCAACTGCATTGTGAATCATTTGCTTTATATATTCTTTTATCGTTATTGTTTTCCTTTCCTGTCCTATTACACTGTCTTTATCTCAACCCATGAGCTTTTACCTTTTTTGCCAGTTCTCTCCCCCATCCCACTGGGGTGAAGCGAGCAAACGGCTGTGTGGTGCTTAGCTGCTGGCTGGGTTAAGCCAAAACAGTGACAAAGATGGAAAACAATGAAATGCTACTATCATTTCCAAAGTTTTCCTACTAACTGGGAGAAAATACCAAAGAGGTTTCCAGTTTCAAGCTTCTCTCTTTTTTTCCCCTCTTAGATCATACCTTTATTCTTTTGATAAGCCATTATGCTTTTATATTTTGCTTCTTTTATATTTTGAGTCTTTATATTTTGAATCTTCTTAAGCTCTTGTCCACATGCAGTGAGGCAATTAAGGAGGATTTTTTGTGTGTGAGCAACTGCAAATAGGTTTGAAAAGAGTCTGATACCACCGATTTCTCTGATGGAAGACAGGTTTGAGAATGCATTAGAACCACTAAATGAGAACTATTAAAAAATACACACCACAGTTACTTCTGCAAAGAAGCAGCAAGAAAGGAGGCAATATCCATGTTACAATTTAGGTCTGTCTAAATTTCTCTGAAAACCCCAGGAGTTTTATTAACCTTTCTAATCAAAGCAGCCAATAGGGAGAGCTGCAGACATAACAGGTTTGAAGTTTCCATATATTTTCTAAGTATTATGACAATATATTTTATGCAGAATTGAAAACTAGAAACTGACTTTTAGCTTTTTACCTCTCAGCTGCACTCGGACCTCGAGCTTTGATTGTTCTCTTTGCAATTAAATGATGCAATTAAATGAATGGGGCTTATTCCTAAATCTTAAATTTGCTGTCTCCTCATTAATAAATCCCCAAATACCTTCTGCTTCAATCACAGCATACATGAAAAGCAGGCCTTCAAAAGCAGCATTGGAGTAGAGTGGAAGCCCCCTTTAGGAGCATTTAAGTACCACATTCATCCAGACAAAACAGCCAAAGACGCACGTAACTGATGAACCATCATCCCAAACCCCATCCATACGGAGCAATACAGAAATTTTCAACGTGAACACAGAATAGTTGTAAGCAGTGTGGATAAAATATACTTAAAAACCTGGTGGAAGAGGTCAGTGCTCTCTGTAGCACTTCCACTGGTCTGATTGCTGCTCATTAATTCATTCAAGAAATAGTTACTGAGTCTGCACTGTCTCTAAAATATACTTTTATAAGCATGTCTCTGTTAAAAAACCTTTTCCCCTTCTTTGCCCACATTGTGGGGTTTTCGGTTTGTGTTCTTAGGTGCATTTCACAGGTGTAACAGTGCCACGAAGTGCCACGAGGTTAGGAGCAGGAAGAAAACTGCAGCCCCAACCAGCATCTCGGACAGAAAACTGGTGTTTCCTGCCTTACAGCACCGTACAAAATGTACTGTATCATGTGAACGGGTTGTACACAGGTATGTAGAGAACCCACAGAAAGGAGGTAGTTGTTCACTCTGAATGTCTCTCCCTTTGCTGGATCACTGCACTTAAACTACAACAGGATTTTAATCAGGTCAAGTGAATAATGATGATAATGAAAACACTACTGAACTACGGGACTTCTCCAGCTCTTATAGTATTTTTTATTTTCTTCTTTTTGTAGGACTTGGGTAGCTGAAGAGTGTTAAAAAACGACAGACGCTCAACACTCCTTTCTTTTGTAACATTAAAGTTCGTGTCTTTCTCCCTTCCTATCAAGAACTACATGGCAACACAAAGGAGAATACTGTAAGAAAACTGTTTAAATTCCAGCATACTGTGAGATTAATAAACCACAAAAATCTGACATTACTGAAGATGCAAAGCGTTAATTGCCTTCAGACAAAGCTTTAAGAACCACACTCCATAAAAGTGTACACCAAAAAAAATCGTGTTATCTGGGGGAAGGGAGCGAGATGAACTGTTGATTTCAAAAAGTATCTGCAGTTCCTGAAATGCTACCCTATCTGTACAACGTAATTTTTTTGTAATTTAAATTATAACAAAAATAATTACTGAAAACTAACAGCATGTCCACATCAAGAGAGTTGGGAGCTGCGAAGCACGGAGACCGCTCCCACAGCTCTGCCAGCACGCCTACTGCCTTACAACGTGCTGCTGTGCCCGGGGTCTCCAGCACTGCAGCACAGCAGCTATCGAAACTGCTCTCATCCACTTGATCCACTTGCCGACAGCATCTACATTCATCAACATGCTACACGTTTAGCGGCCCTACCCCGTACAGATGGTTGCTGCCCGGTGCAATTTGCTTGCTTGTCTTTTCTGGGAATCTTTTCTATCATTTGGCAAGGAAAGCAGCTCTACATCCGACTCCTGTCATGAATTGAGACTGTAGTTCAGAGAAGAGAGAGTCTTTAAGATTTTATATAAAATAATTGGTAACATGAAAAGCAGTATGTTAAGCTTGAAGCCAAACTCCATCATTGGAATTCTTTGTAAATTGTGACAATATGTGTCTGTAAATTGGGATTACATTTAATCACTGAAACAAATTTTAAACATCGGTGTATGATAAACTGAATGCAACAGGAAGAAAATCTGCAGTCACAACACTTTTACCACTGGGGTCCTCGCTGCAAATTTCACCACAGAGCGGGTGCAATTTCACATCTCTTTCAAATACCGTCACAGCCAAAACTCCAGTACTGCTGCTGCTGTCACTGGGGAGTTCTGCCAGGACAGAAGTATGTGTGTATCAATTCCAACCCTGCACTCCCAGACAGGCTCTGTAAATCCCTGGGGACCCAGGGACATGGGCAGAGGCCAATGGGATGAGGTTCAACATGGCCAAGTGCCGGGGCCTGAACTTTGGCCACAACAACCCCATGCAGCGCTACAGGCTTGGGGCAGAGCAGCTGGAAAGCCATGCAGAGGAAAAGGACCTGGGGGTGTTGGTCGATGCTCACCTGAACACGAGCCAGCAGTGTGTCCAGGTGGCCAAGAAGGCCAACGGCATCCTGGCCTGTGTCAGGAATGGTGCAGCCAGCAGGAGCAGGGAGGTGATCGTCCCCCTGTGCTCTGCTCTGCTGAGGCCGCACCTCGAGCACTGCGTTCAGCTTTGGGCCCCTCACTACCAGAAGGACATCGAGGCCCTGGAGCGTGTCCAGAGCAGGGCTACAAAGCTGGTGAAGGGCCTGGAGCACAAGGCCTGTGAGGAGCAGCTGAGGGAGCTGGGGGGGTTTGGTCTGGAGAAGAGGAGGCTCAGGGGAGACCTCATTGCTCTCTGCAACTGCCTGAAAGGAAGGGGTGGGGAGATGGGGGTCAGCCTCTTCTCACAGGTAACTAGTGACAGGAATAGCCTCAAGTTGTGCCAGGGGAGGTTCAGGTTGGAAATGAGGAGACATTTCTTCTCAGAAAGAGCAGTCAGGCACTGGAATGGGTTTCCCAGGGAGGTGGTGGAGTCACCGTCCCTGGGGGTGTTTAAGGAAAGGTTGGGCGTGGTGCTTGGAGACCTGGTTTAGTGGGTGACATTGGTGGTGGGGGGATGGTTGGACCAGATGATCTTGGAGGTCTTTTCCAACCTTAATGATTCTGTGATTCTATGAAGATGACCTGTATTCGTTCAGCTTACCTCACTCCTGTACAGGGAAACATACACCAGAATGAAGAGAGAGAGCAGTACCAGAACAGATAAGATGCTGCTCTAGCAACATCAGTTCAGTTAAAAAGATTTGACTTTCTGAAACATACAATGCCTTCAAAAGACAGGATGTCAACTGAGAAATTTTGAACTGATGCACCAGCAGCATCACACTCTGCAGATATGAACATTAGCTTACTGAACATGTAATCTGGGCCTTTGTAACATACTTATATTTAAATTAATGATATACAATCTTCAATTTTAGTTATGTGGGCTGGAAGGGTGAAGCTGGACAAATGGGAACTTCAGTATCTGTACACTGGTTTCTAGCACACTTGGGATAAGAAGTCTGAAAACAGAGACTAGCCAGTATCATCAAAATAGGTTTCAAGAACTAGTCAATATGAAAACAAGCTAATTCTCATCTTCAACAGGGTTTTACTGTCGGGGGTAAAGATCAGCTACGCACTTGCAGTAAGATGACTGCTTGAAATCAGTCACGTTAAAAGCAACAGATATTGGGGGCTCAGGATGTATTTTATGACAAAGCTTGGGACTTTTCATTCAATTTTGCTTGCCCAAAGTAATGATTATCAATTGGTCATGGCAACGTGCATGCACTTTACTGTTCATTAAGAGTAACATTAAGTTGCCTGGTAATACCATATTTGTTTCCATTTACTGAATTTTGCAGTACTGCAGAAATACCTTAATATATTATACCAATACAAATTTAAAAGCAGTAAAGTGTTTTAGTAAGAAAATGAAGTTTCTCGCCCAACTGCAGATTTGACAGTGAAAAAAGTAATGGTTTATTTATCTTGTCTGATGTTAATCTTTGTTGGTATTCCCTAAAGTCAATATGAGCTAATGTTTTTATATGAAATTATGATTATTGCACAAGAGATGATGATTTACATTACTTTCATAAAGGGGAAAAAAAGAGGCCAGTTTTGATCAGTTACTGAAATGAATCTTCAACAGTTTCCACTACTACACTGTATATATCTGAACAAAAGCAGAATTTATACCAAGTTTATCAATGTGGGCATATGCATCCCTGGCATCTAGAAAGGCAGAAATTGTTCTTCATGTGATGTATCCTCTCATAATACACATAAAGCTTCTATTTTCACAATATACAAATTTAGAAATATTACCTTTACATTAGATGTTAGTTACATAAAATCATAGACTACCCTGAGTTGGAAGCAATCTACAAGTATCATCAAGTCCTACTCCTGGCTCCACAAAGGACCACCCAAAAGTCAACCTGTATGTCTGAGTGCCATCTAAATGCTTCTTGAACTCCGACCGGCCTAGTGCTGTGAATACTTTCTTGTCCCAGTGCCCGACCACCCTCCTGGTGCAGACCCTTTCCCTAACCCCCAGCCTGACCCTCCCCTGCCCCAGCTCCATGCCGTCCCCTCGGGTCCTGTCGCTGTCCCCAGAGAGCAGAGCTCAGCGCCTGCCCCTCCGCTCCCTGTGAGGGAGCTGCAGGCCGCCATGAGGCCTCCCCTCGGCCTGCTCTAGGCCAAACAAACCAAGTGCCCTCATCCACTCCTCCTATGAGGAGTGTAAGGATGTAAGATGGTGAAAGCTCTAAACAACAAACTACAGTTTTCCAGAGATACTATCTGCTTACATGGCTCAACATCTTTTCGGCCTTGAATGTCTTAAGTATATTTTGCTCTGCTTGGAAAAAAAAAAGTGCTGGATAAAAGGACAATTTTTTCTCTGGAGCAATGTCAGGTTATACAGCTGGTGATCTGAAACTCTACCATCAAAATTCTTCTGAAGGTCTCAGAAACCAAAAAACGCGTGCACAAGATCCTCATGAGAGCAGGAAAGCAAGCTAGAGACATTACATCATAACAATCAACTTTCATTGGCAGGACACAGGGCACTAAACAGCATCTGAAAGCAGCTTTTTTCCCAGTATAACATTTCTGTTGGTGTTATATACCATCTAAAAATCCTATGCAAAACTAATGAGGTTTTTATATTTTGCTGTGTTGGCAAATGACTTTTCTTCTCTTGAGATCTTGCACACCAGTGCGTACTAACAATACTAAAATCTTTCAGAAGGAACATTTTAACAATACTCTTTTCTTGCTTAGTGATATAATCCATGCAAGACATTTGTTTTTTTCCTTTAATGTGTTTATAATAAAATGCTCACAACAGTGAGGAAATTGAGATTTAAAGCAATATTGTTGGCTTCGAACAGCATGAGTTCACTGGAACAAGCTGAAAAAAATATCTTAACAGAAGCACATTGCTTCAATCCCAGCTTAAAAAGAAAGAGATACTATTTTCCAGAGTGCAAGTGACAATAGGTTATAAAAACAAACAAAAAAAAGAAAGAAAAAAAAAAACAAGTATGGGTAAGTGAAGTATGATATTAAAACAACATTCTATACCTTAAACAATCTGCAAAATCAGTATTCTGGTAACTTCTCTTTTGCCCCCAAGCCCATTCCTATACTATAAATGAAATTATACATTTTTATGTCCTTGTAGATTCATTTGAGCAAATACTACTTGTGCAATTACTTTCAAGCTCATTGGACATTAGCTGGAGCTTTGATTATGTCATCAACACAGAACCAAGCCAGAACAAGAATTAGTAGAAGTGATAGGTCTACCTTTCACCACACATGGCAAAGGCAGTTTTACAGCTATAGCTCCTGTACCACCTGATTTTACATTTTAGAAACTGAAACATAGACTAAACTGAAATATATTCCAGAGGAGGCTGAGGAGAAAAAAAAAAAAAAAAAAAGCAGCCATATCCCTCCCACCCCTTCAAAATCCCCAAACTTACAGTGATTTCTCCACAGTTACTTGAGTAAATTAAATACGCTATGGAGTTCAGCAAATTAAATGATTGATAGCCTAACAACTAAAGGCAGTTCTCTGGCCTAATAACAAGCCATCTCTACTGGGATTGCTTTTTTGGTTTTGTCTGTATATTGTCAAACTGCATACAGATGTAGAATAAGGAATTTCCAACCACAGAATGTGGCTTTTTAGCAACTCTTAAAAAAAAAAAACAAAACACTACCACCACCAACAATTTAATACTTTTTAAATATCTTTTACTGATAAAAACTTCAGTCTTTTATTATCTCATTGATACGATGTTATTGAAGTTTCGTTAGAGGAAACTTGTAGGAATTACCCAGAACATTAAGGGTACAGATTAATTTCCATAGCCTTTGAGCTTAGCACAAATAAATACCCCTCACGTTACTTTCTTGGGATATGCAGATTACAGATTATGAGACTTCACAATCAAAGCTGGTGCTTATTCTGGGGAAAAAGAAAAAAAAAAAACCTTCCTTGAACCAACTAAAAAAAAAAACACCATTATTTAGGTTAAAAGTACCATTACTTTTAAGGAAAAGAAATAGACGACATCATGTTCCCTGTCAATAGGAAAGCAGTGTGTATATGCTTGTGTAAGCCACATATGCAATCAGCAAGCTTCAAAGAATGTCCTGTCCACAAATTAAAATAAATATTAAAAAAAAAGATATTAAGTTTTTAAAACTTTAGGAACAACTACTAGAGCTTTAAATGCTTATCTCAAAATGAGCTAATACAAAAGCATACTGTCTTTGACTGATGCTTTTTTTTTCCAGAGCCATTCTTTTCCACAATATTGTTTTATTAATTTTTGAAATTCATTGGTACAAGAATCTACAATGAATCATGAATTAAAGTCATCCATATAATTTATTTCCAGTGTAAATGAAGCTCTAGCATTATGCATCTAACAATGCCTCTGGCTCCTTAGATCCCCCAAAGAACGGCTATTCTGTCGCTTAACTAGGTTTCTCATTCCTACATTGTACTAAATAAAGATTAGATCTGTTTTTCACTAAGACCACTACATTTAATTAGGCATAAATGGTTCTTGCTTTGCCCACAGTTATGCATGGGTAATTCTCCTTCAGCTGAGCCACAGGTTTCATCTCCCATTGACCAGTTTCCTTTTATCTAAAGAGCAGAACAATGGCAACAGCTCCAAGCCCATATGAGGTGGAGGTAAATTTAGTGTGCAGCGATTATGAACATCGTATTTCAGACAAGATTTTGATCTAGAAAATCTAAAAGACACTTGGGAATTTTGATGTAATTTTTTTTTTTTTAAGTGAAGAATTTCATAAAAGTTTTACTTGAAGGTACCCCTAAATTATCAGTTCACTTTAAAGAGTAATCACTGTAAAAAGCAAATAATTTATTATTATCTTTTTTGAAAAGAAAAGCTGAAGGCTTAATGTATAACAACAAATACACATGCAGCTTCTAAGCTCCTACTTCATGGAATTATATCTATACAGTAGGATTCCGGCCTGACTCAACACGCGTGTGGTTCTCTTCCAGACCGTGGCACGAAGTATCAGCTGTGGGAATGCTATGTTAGAAGATGGCTCTTATCAGCTCCTATAAAACCAACAAATACATGCAAACTAGAATTCAGCTGGTAGATTAGGAGATCAGTACGAATTAGGAGATTCAGCAGCTACACGAGGAGTCTGCTCTCACTGATTTTTCTTTTTAAATGTCCCCATCTGTCTGTTTTCAGCCTGTATATTAGAATTCCTAGTGAGTTGAGACTTGATTTAATGACTTTTCCTAATTATTTGAGATCTGTTTTAATAATTGTCACAGAAGGATGAGTTTTACTTAAGAAATATAATGAAAAGATGTGAAGAGCAGTGAAATCTATTGGTCATTCCGTTTTGTTTTTCAACAGTGCCAACTCTGACAGGGACAGCTTCTTACAAACTCCCACGTCTTACCAGCATGTCCTGCGGCATGCTCTATTTTCTACATCACTTTTGTACACCTCAAAAATGCTCTGGTAGACTTCAAGGCTACAGCTGAAACCTGCCTCACTGCAGGAAGGTTTCTGTGCAATGCTAAAGCACAATGATTGAGGTTTGCAACCTGCAGAAGGTGACAATAGCCTGGCAAAGCTTCTACGCAAGGTGTAAAGCAACTATTAGATTCAACGACAATCCCAGGAGTAATTTAATTGTTTTTTCAAAAGGTGGTTTGGGATCATTATCTATCACAACTGGTTAGGATCCAGATTAAGCATTCCATTTGGAAGAAGTCAGATCTTAAGTATCTAACAACTAATACTTTGTCAGAACCCCATTACCATGAAAGATTTCAGTCTTACCTACTGAAATCACTATGGATAGCAGATGTATTTATAAGTATCATTAATATCTAGAGTGCATTTTCAATGTACATGTAATGAAGGACAGAAAAGGTAAGAGATCACCAGATTTCTTTTTAATGGCTGAAACTGTGCAGGAGTTTCTATTCTACAATCTTTACCTCAAAAGAAAGAAATACTTTCAATTATTCAAAATGAAAATTCAGTCCCTTCTTTGTAAGGACACAACCTTCACCTCTGAATTACAGCTGTGTTCATTGTCTCCTCTCACTGAATAGCTGAAAAAAAAATCTGACTAGTGTTGATGGAAATCAGAATTCTTTTATCTTTAATTTCTGTTTTTCTTTCAGTTTACAGTACTTATGTTCCTAAAGTTCTTTAAATATTGCTATGAAGAAATATTTACATTTCACAGAACTATATAATTTCAGTTTGACTGAATGAACACTGGATAAAACAGCAGAAGCTTGCCACAGAATATAGAGAGGCTTAAACTTCAATGGACAAGTCTTTTGCTCAAATTTGAATAAGTATGCAGATCTTCATAGCACTGTAGCTGAATTTGATATATATATATGTATATATATATATATATATATATATATATATATACACACATACATTCATTACAGCACTTACAGGCTTCAGATAAAAAGTCATTTATGTTAGGTCACATGTTCTGCTAAGCTCAAACACCAAAATTTATGTGTTTCAAGCATGGGAAGAATACAGAAATGGCCCCAATTTTACAATCTCACATGTGTATAAGGACAGACATTCTCTACTAGTAAAAAGTAGTCAGAGCAGCAGACTTGGGCAGTACAAATTACTGGACAAAAGAACTTGGCATAATACAAGACGTGGCACTTTATCATTTTTAACATCAGGAAATTGAAGTCCACAAAGCAAATCTCAACTGTTAAACTGCTTTACCCAACTACACTGTATTGGCATTAACATAAGAAATGGGAAGGGAGACTGCGATTACTCTTTTGAAGACAATGTTACAGCTGCCGCAGTTTATACTTACTGATCTATGTAACTAATGATTATAAATTGCTTTTAACTACCTTAGTCTATCACTACCTAGAGAAATTAGCAACCTTAGGATAGGTATCATCTTCAGTCAAAGTGCTAAAAATCTTGGCTGACCCAAGTTTTTTATTATTTTAGACTTGGCAGATTAATAAAGCCATTTGAACTGTTTTTTACATAGTCTTTGACCAATGTGATGTGTTCACATAGCCACCAGTCTGCATCCAAGGTGACAGCTATTTAGAAGACATGAATTTTTTATAGGTGTGCTTGAATGAACAAGCTTATCCGTGTATCATCCATCTACAATAGGATTCATAACCCCAAGAAACCTGAGGAGCAGACACCAAGACAGCAATGCTTTCTGCTCATCAGCATTCACAGAAGAGACAGACAGGGTTGGAGTGCTGCTTTCAGCAGCAGTTCTGACCGCAAAATACATAAGCCCATTAGAAAAGACTGTCCTAATGTAAGCAAGTTCAGATTCAAGTTGAGGTGGCTCAAGAAATGTAGTAGCTGCATTGAAATGGACTGCAGCTAACCCCTCTTGTAACAAAAACAAGACTGAACAGAGATAAGCGTGTGCTGTTACATTCACTGTCAACAATGAAGAACATTATGATAGATATAAAACACCTAGCTCCATCCCTCAATGTCTCTAAAAAAAATCTACAGAAAGTGGGCTACAATATCAAAGAAAAAATGCAGATATTTGGAAAAAAAACATCTGGAAAACACTGAACTATAACAACAACGAAAAGTTAAAAATAATTAATCTGCCATCATGTCCAGGTAACCAGTTGACAGTAAGTGGCTATTTACTCGTGCCGACTGTGCTGTGCAAACACACTTGCACCATGTCAGGCAGCATTCCCTTCAAGCTAAAGTGCTGTTTTGCAGTAAGAGTAATGAGAGAAAATGAAAATACTTCGTTGTTTTTAGGGTTTAATGAAGGCTGATCAACAGCTGTTTTTAGGTTTCTTGTCACAGCACTGTATTGAGCCACTGACACCTGCATGCATAGCTGCAACTATTAATTCTTCAAGAAATATCTCTGTCCCTTCACTGTTACGAGGCATGACATTAAGCCATGGAACTGCCTTGATCAACCTGATTTATTTGCAAGGTACATAGGAATCCAGCGCAGATGGCACAGGCATCCCATTTCATGTGACATCTCTCTCCCCATTACAGGAATAAAAATGAAGCAAAAAAGATGTAGTAGTATTTCTGCATTATCAGGAGCTGTCTCCACCTGTGTCATTACTTTGTTTTTATTCTGGCATAAGAAAACCATAAAGGTCAATCATGTTTCCTATGAATCTCACCTAGGGTTGATTAAACCCCGTAAAGATACATTGCCTATATGTATTTTCTAATAGATCTGAAATCTTGCCTGCCTCCAGTAGCTAATATTTTGGAGAAGTAATAGTCTTCCGCTGGTTTGCAGATGATCAAAGAAAGTTTGATGTATTGTAAATACACTAACTTAAAGTCTCTGCTGATAGTTTTGCTTATTCACTAATGACTACATCATTCTAAATAATACAGAGGATGTGTTCAAAAGTATTTTTAGGAAGTGTTCAATGTCAGAGGAAAGTTAGTTCAGGCTACATGCTTAGCTAGTGCTAGCAAAAATAGTGCATAAATATAAACCTTCTGAAAGATCTCTTTTGTCCTGTACTTAACTTTGCAAAGGTCACTTAGGAAAACAGGTGAAGGTGGCAAATGAGGACAATGCCACCTATGATACTAATGGGTGCAAGGATGCTTTTATTTCATCAAAAAGAAACTAATCATTCTATGATACACTGACTGCCCAAATCACTGGAGTACCTGTAACCCCATCCTTCATGATGGCTAAGCTCAAGTTACTTGCCCCAATTTCAGTGAGAAAAAAAAGCTATAAAAACACACTCATATGTTTTTGTCTAAAGCCAGACTTATTGTCTCTTCTCATTTTTTTTTGATACGTTCATAGAGGTCATCTTTGAAGCAGCTGTCAACAAGTGAAATAATAATTAAAAAAAGCTTGATTTCTGTCAGTGCTACAAAAGTTACTCTCCTACCAGAGGACATACACCACGAAAAGCTGCCTGTTCCTCCCAGATCTGTATAAACTCTGCCACAGACAGGCTGAGCAGTGCCTGTACTTGCTTCACTTTCTGGCTACCAGCCTACATGGCGTGAAACAGGGCTCAAGCAAGGAAGTATTTCGAACAGGTAATGCTAACCCCTAAACTTATCCCAGTTCTGTTAGCGATTTGTCTTCAGGGAGCACAACAGATTTGTTTCAATTTCTGTTAAAGGCAATTTCATGAGGTTTTTAGTACTGCTTCAAACAGGCTCAGGATGGTAAGGAGGCAGCACATAATTATCATGGCAGCTATATGTTTGTAATCAACTGGTGCTTGGTGGGGATTTGAAAAAGATTCATAAAGGGCTACTCGTGGTGATCAGGACAGATCTATAACACAACTTACGACCTTCACAAATCTTTATGGAGAAGGATGTCAAGGTCAGGAGCGATTTGGAAAGTTGAGAACGGGCCACTGAGCTCATTCATACACTTCGTCCTAGCAGTTTTCTATTCATTCACTCTTGATAGCAGTTTGGAGTTCAGTGGAGAAATTTAAGGTTATTAAATGATCTAAGGAAATGATCAGCAATTAGAAGTGTTTTCTGTGCGCAAAATACAGCATCCAAAACACTTCAGTTAATGACATTGTGGCTGGAAGACAAAAAAACCTCCTCACCTTTTAAAGATGATGAAGAAAAAAAAAAAACTACAACACACAGGGACAGTAAAGATCCCAAGCCATCAGAAATGAGTCTAAAACTCAAGATTTCACTCATGATTAAACACATATACAGAGAGAGTCAGGACTAACTGACATAATGATGCAGAAAGACCTTCCACAACACAGAATCCTTCCTTTTTCTCATATACAACAGTAGCAAAATGCTTTTGTCAATATCATAAGAAATATTATATGCAATACAAAAGAGTTAAGACTTTTAAATATATCTTTATACTGAATATGTATTTCTCAGCTTATTGTACTCTTACTTCAGGAAGGAAAACAAACACGCCGTACAGTTATTCACACTGAAAGGTGCCCATTCTCAATCCACAAGCAAGCACAGAAGATTAGATATTTAGAACAGTTCATGTAGCTGCTGGCTCGTAGTTCAACGCATTCCAATATCTACACTTTGAAAGACAGATGCAAAGCAACACAGTATTGTTTAGCACGTATTTAAATAATGATTGATAATACATCTTGTAGGCATTTTCTTTTAAAAGACATCAAAGAACCTTCTCCTTTTAAAATTCAATGCTGTATCATGAAAGTAAGTGTGCTAATTGGCTTCAGCTAGTTTCTCACTCTCAAGGACCACATTTCAGATGTTCCCAACTCTAGCAGACTGTACCGGCTTCAGAACAGATCTCAACATCACCGATGATCAAGCTTTTCAAGCAAATCTTTCCCCATAGAACACACAAAATCTTTGATTTAGCCCAACTATAAAAGACACTTCAAATACTTTAATACTTGCTCTACTGCAAACTCGATGCTGTAAGTACCCTCCCCTTTTATTTCTTTAAAGAAATGACAAAATTAACTTACAGATGATGTGAAGAACCAAAAAGATAATAGAAATAACAGAAAATAAAAATAATAATAAATAATAGGCTTACACCTAGTTTAGCAATATTATTAAGCATGATATGCATAAAGTGGCTGTGCAATCCACGTTGAAAAAAACTTGAGCTTCAGTGAAATGCAAAAGTGATATTTTTTTTCTTTCTTCCTCCTCTAAATAATACATTATTTCCATGTTAAGTGAATAAAGTCAGAAGTATGCCAAAGAAAGTATGAAACTATGGTTCAGATGCCTTAAACTAGATTATATTTATGAGATAGGATTAGATCTGTTGTAAATAGACAATGGCTTCAGAAATAAAACAACTTCACCCTGTTCCTTTTTCATTCGCTAATCCTTCGCAAAGCGCTTTTTGCTACACAACTCAAAATCTCTAACTCCAGCAACCAGTGGCAAAAGAATGGGGGGAAGCAGAAAGATGGAACAAAAACAAACAACAACAACAAAAAAACCACTGCCATATTGTAAAAAGGTATTTGAAAGCTTTTGGTTCAAACATTTCATATTATTTTTTTCCTTGGAAACCTTTCATAGCTTCTTTGACTAAGAACATCATTTCTCTTGTATACACACAGTAGTTTGCAATGCTGAAAAACCTTTAACTGTTCCCATAGTAACCAAAACCATTCTATTTTACGGATTTAATTGTTGCTTTTTCAAGTACACTCTATTATAGTAGCTGGAGTCAGGTTCTGTTGACATCTAAATTATGGATTCCCTGAAGTTTATCAGCCACTCATTACAAATGTAAGCTTGTTTTCAATAATTCGGAATTTAAAGTACATAACAAAATGTACTAAATACTATCAGGTTAAAAAATAAGCCATCAATAAGTATACAGATAGTACAGAGTTGGAAGCATTAAATATCACTTTGAACAGCTGAATTTATTTTTTTATTTTTTTAAAAAATTAATTAAAAAAGAATAGACAAGCATCAGTGGAGCCGATATCAGAAGTCCCTACGTGAAAGGGCATATAACTTTTCTGAGACTTTCTGAACTACGGCTGAGCTTTGTAATTCATTCTTGCAATGGATTTGTACTGAATTCCAGGTTCTCTAAACATGTTTGTTTTAAGGTGATAAAGAAAAAATGAAGTCTGTAAAAAACTTAAATTTCTGTGAGGATAAATTAAGAATGATTATTTGCCTTCTTCATCTTTGTTAAATAAAATAATCTGCTGTATTTCAGCACTGTATTTATTCTCTGGATTTTAACGGTGGTATACATTCTCAAAATGCAACAGAGTTAAAGAACAGAGAACTTGAAAACCCTTACAAATAGTATTTATTACCACACATCATAGGTGCATCACTCCATTACAATTCCATCTGATATTAAAATAAACATACTATTTATATGTATATTTTCTCCTATAATGCCAGCACGGAATTTTAAAAGTAAACTGGTTATCTGCTTCTGAACAGTTGTGCTTTCTCCCTGACCCATAAGCAACGTTTTCAAGCTCCTCTGTTAGTTATCCCTAACAGACTGTACTGTTCCTTGGACAAGAAGCAGAGATGGCTTTTACTTAGCTACAAAGAATATAGCTCATCTTAGAGTTGTGTAATTTTTTCCTCTATTGATAATTAATTGTCAAATCTGACAATGTTTATCCCAGCCTTATCTCTGAAAATGTTTAGCTAGACTATTTGTTTTTTTTTTCCAGTCAAAAATATTAATCCCTCTTATATATTCAAATCCAGCTAAGGATTAGAAAAATAAAGTTATAAAATTAGATTAAAATAAGATTACAAAATTAAGGCTCAAAGTACAGCCTCATTAATATGATCCCCTAAGAAACCCTACTGCAGGACGAAATAACTTGGCATTACTGTTCTACTTGTTCTTCCGGCAAAAAGGGCAGGGCTTCTCCTGTTTTATACTGTGAGCATGACACTTTTAGATTGATGAAACCAGAATTACATGACATATTACTGAATATACAGGAATGCCTTTTGTTCCTGGTTCTCACACCGTTCATTCCCGGTTGTTTTGGAGCTCTGAGTCGAGGTCTCTGCCACCTCTGCTCCTAGTACTGCCCGGAGAGATGACTCCTTTTCAATTCAGTGTTTTCCAAAGCAGTAAGCTCGGCACATACTAGATCTGTACACAACGATGCATGTATATAAAAGGACACAATAAAAAGCTAGAGGAGCAGGTCAGTACAACAGAGTTAAATGAACATTAAAATACTTTCAGGTAAACACCCTATAAGCTTCCTGTATAAATGAACAGATAAGTAGTTCTACCAACACTGCAGTATGAATGATTAACACATGGAAAAGTTTACCTGAAAACTACCGCTCTTCCTTTTCCCCCCTACCTGTTCTTCCCTTGATTTTTACCTTAATAGCTCACTCCCTGTAATCTCTTTCATCTGTGTTTCTTTCATCCTCCTTGTCTTGCTCATCCCAGGAATCCTCCTGGGATCTGGGGATTTGCTTAACACATGAAACACCCAATCTTGGAGTTAAAAAATGCAGAGAACCACAGGTTAACTTGCAATCTATGTCACACTTTGATGAATGTGTTTCCAAAAACCCCACCTCTTCTGCCTAACCTATTTAGGCTTCTTTTTAGTCAGCTGTCTTAATTTGTACAGGTCAAAACATGGAGCTCTGTGAGACCTACAAAGGTCTGTAAATTATCTAACCCCACTGCATTAATGCAATACCTGACATGACAGCTAGAACAAGTGCAAACAAATATTTACATCTTGCTAATACTTGTAAATATAATTAACTAAGCAGTTCAACACAGAAAGAAGGCAGTTCTGGCATAAGCACTGGCCTCTTTTTCTTTCCATGCTTCTCTCTTTTTGAGATATTTACCACAGCTGTGCACAAACAGATGTGGGCTGCTGTGATGTAAGCTCTAAATCTGGATTATTAATAGGTAGATATTTCCAATACATGCTGTTACACATTTAATCAATGTTGTAGCAGCAACAAATAGTTTTGATTTGTAACAAAAACTATACACTGCTCCATTGCGTAACAATACAGAGAAGATTAAAATTCCAAAAGCAAGTTGCAGTTGTCCTTTGAGTAAAATCCT
This sequence comes from Heteronetta atricapilla, assembly GCA_011075105.1. NCBI lineage: Eukaryota > Metazoa > Chordata > Aves > Anseriformes > Anatidae > Heteronetta > Heteronetta atricapilla. The sequence goes on along the minus strand of CM021734.1, from coordinate 25,465,803 downwards.
GCAATATCCACAAAGAACACAAACAGACCCGGTGCAAGAAACATGTGAAATACTTACAGGTGTGATATGGGAAAAGGAGAGAGAAAAACCTTCCCTCACAAACTTCAGTGAAGTGTTCCACAGTGGCTACTGCTGATGAAAAGAAGCCCAGGCAAGTAACCTCCTCATATAACCCAGGTGAATCCCGGACCCAGAGCACATGAGGAAGAACTCACATTTGTACTCATTTTGTATCCGTACAGATAACTTTTGCAGCATAAATTAACTGTTGCTTGTTACAATATTTTGTTTTCACAACTTTATTTCAATACAAATTTTGAATTTCTGTCTCAAACAATCCAAGTGCGCTAATACTGCATGTGTTCTAATATGTTAAAGCCTTTTGCTTTTAACTCCTCTGCTTCCTTCATCCTCATTTCCCAGCCATCCACCTCTGCTATTAGTAAATCCATAGGAGTAAATCACAATCTACTCAATTTTCAATGTAAAATACAGATTTACATAACACAGGGTCACTAAAATCCTGACTTCCAGAGATATTCTTAAGTACATTGAAAATGTAAATACAGGAATAAGAGGGATATTGTCTCCATATCTTCACTATCTCCAGGAAAAAAAGAAAAAAAAACAGGAACAAAAGACACAAACAAACAAAGGAGCTGGAGTTGAAGGTAAGGAGATTGTCCTTAAAATTATTTCTACACTTTCTCTAGTAACTCTTTTTACTCTGCAAAACAGAGCAAATCTTGTTCTTTAAAAATACTGGTATTTAGAGTATGCGCACCTCTGTAGCATCTCCCCATTTCGTTTTGTGAAATAAAAAGTGAAATCTCACTGATGGTATGCTCAATGTACTATGCAGGTATGCACACTTCTCATGTATTTTTTTTGTATAATTCATTCGCTCTACAGCATTTCTATATTTCTAAGCAGTATGCTCATTGAATTGAGTTTACTGCAGCAGTATTCCTATTTAAATCAAGGTAAGATGACTCTCATTAGAGTAATATGTGCTAAAGCTGACTACCACTCCTACTGTAAGGATGATGCTTTTAGGAATGCTCTACAAAACACATGGTTTAGGAAACCTCTTAATAAAACCAGTAACATCACCATCACAAGGCCATCGGTTTTCATTCATCACTTTCAAAAGAATACTTGATAATATTTTCACTGGAAGTATGCATTGAGCTATAAAACTAAAAGCATAGTCCAATAGCTATACAATCAGAACTACAAACCTACCTAGTTTTTCCCTAATATTTCTCATCTTTTCCCAATGTCTTCCAGTAAGAATAAGAAATTACCAAAATACGCTGTTCTTTATTATGCTTCAGAGCTGTTATTAAATTACTGTAGAAGTGAAACAAACACATCTCTGACAATCTGTTTTTCCTAGTTTTAATCTACAATGCATTTGTCTAACCAAATTACGTATTTCGCAGTCTTAGCATTACATGTGCAAACATATTTCCTTCATATTTGTTTTCCATTTTATGATACTTTAATTGTTCTGAAGTAATAACATAGTTGATTAATTTTTACATTTGAGCTGCAATTATGCTTTGAAATCTAATTTGTAAGAACCGGGGTTGTACTTTAATACAAGCAGCACAGGCTTCTAAATTACAAAACAAATTATCCTCTTGGTCCCTTCTCCCCTGCCGTCACCCACCACCACCTCACGCTCTTCAGCATTTACAGAACATTACCTCAAACGGCTGTTTCTGCTGCACAGAAGTACGGGCCCAAAACTGCCTTAAATTTCTAGCAAGGATATAAAACTCACACAATCACCAGCTGTGGCTCAAAAATGACTTTAATTACAGCTTCGCAACAGCAGATGCTTTTACACACCAGAAAGTACAATTCTGTTTCTGGAGTGGTTATCTAACACTATGTGCTTCTAGTTAATTCTGTGCAAGCTTGAGTCAGAGAAGTCAAATTCAACAAACAGTTTTGCCCCTGTTTTTGCCACCTTTATGTCCTTCTGGTAGTGAGGGGCCCAAAGCTGAACGCAGTGCTCGAGGTGCGGCCTCAGCAGAGCACAGCACAGGGGGACGATCACCTCCCTGCTCCTGCTGGCTGCACCACTCCTGACACAGGCCAGGATGCCGTTGGCCTTCTTGGCCACCTGGGCACACTGCTGGCTCGTGTTCAGGTGAGCATCGACCAACACCCCCAGACCCTTTTCCTCTACACAGCTTTTGCTGTAACTAAAGTCCAGGCCCTGGCACTTAGGCACGCTGAACCACATCCCCGTGGCTTCTGCCCATCGACGCATCCTGCCCAGGTCCCTCTGCAGGGCCTTCTTACCCTCCAGCAGATGGACGCTTCCCCTCAGCTTGGTGTCTTCCTCAAGCTTACTGAGGTTGCACTCAATTCCCTCAACCAAATCATCAGAAGATATCACCACCACTCTCTGGGCCCAGTCATCCAGCCAGCTTTTAACTAAGCAAAGAGCATACCTGTCTAAGCCATGGGCTGCCAGCTTCTCCAGGAGAACCATGTGGGAGACCACATCAAAGGCCTTGCTGAAGTCTAGGTAGACTACATCAACAGCCTTTCCCTCATCCACCAGGCTGGTCGCCCTGCCATAGAAGGAGATGAGGTTGGTCAGGCAGGACTTGGCTTTCATGAACCCATGCTGACTGGGCCTGATCTCCAGGTTGTCTTCAACATGCTCCACGGTTAGCATTCAAGACAACCTGTTCCATCACTTTTCCTGGCACCAAGCTCAGACTGACAGGCCTTTAGGTCCCTAGGTCCTCCTTAGGACCCTTCTTATAGGTAAGCATCCCATTAGCAAGTCTCCAGTCATCTGGGACCTCTCCAGGTGATCATGAACACTGATAGATGATAGAAAGTGGCTCAGCAATCACATCCACCAGCTCCCTCAGCACCCTCAGGTGGATCCCATCTGGCCCCATGGACTTGTGACAGTCCAGGTGGAGCAGCAGGTCTCTAACTGTTTCCACCTGAACTGGGTGGGGGGAGGATGTTTTTCTGCTCAGTGTCCCTGTTGGATATGTTCTCATTTTTTTCTTCGAAGAAAGAAAAAGAGGTTACCTATCTGACCAGCCTAGTGAAAACAAAATGTCTTGTGGGAGTTTTAGTTAGCTGGAGTTATGGAATAGCAGACAACAAAAGAAATGTAAATGTTCTGTTTTTTTTTTCTATTTTCTGAAACGTTTCCCATTTCAGAAATGAGTTATTTTGCTCTACTCACGTACTCATTTTCCCATAATGTGGAAAAAGCAATAGAAGATACACAGTGAGTCCACAGAACTGTTATGGCCATGGGTTATGGTTTGTTTTCCCTTTGTTTTATTCCAGAGGGATAGAGAATCAGAATAATTTAAAATGAGCTCTTAATCAAATATAATAACTTAAAAGTGCCTTTTAAACAAAGAGTTAGTTTGTTGGTTTTTACCCTGATTATGTTTTTATTATTTATTAATCACTTCCATAGTGAATATAGCTAGTTATATATTTTTAATATGCTTTTCAGTATAAAAATTGAAGATTCAAAGACCTAGCAGAAAATATTTTCCAAGAAATATTTGCTTTTTCAAAAAGAAACAAATATTTCACTAAGTGTAACTTCATCAAAGGAAACCAATATCCATTACTATGAAAAACACAGTTCATCCCCTGATTCTTAACTATGATAGATAAAAATCTTCTGAAGAATATCTAATGTTCAAAACCCGTGTGTTCACTAGGGTCCTAGAGTAAATCAAAGATTCTAGATTACTGCAGCTGTTACCTTCCTAGACACATCTGCTGTGATTTCCCACTCTTTGCAGGTGGCCAAATGACAGAGACAGGCCACATGACAGAGACAGGCAGCACTTGTGACTATTTTCCACAGATATAAGAAGGAAACACTACTGAAATTTCCTGTCTTGTGAGACTTTAATGTTCCCTGCATCTATACAAAGAAAGAGCTGCGCAGCCAGCAGCAAAGAACTGTAAACCAGGTGGGCTGCACAGTCCTGTGAGAAGCATGCATGGCAGGGAGGAGTGATGGCTGAGCTCCTCAGGAGTGCTGGGAGTGGACGCAGTGTGAAAAAGCAGACGAAGAAGCCCATGCAGGAGATGTACAGGAGCTGGAAACACGAGGAGATCCTCATGTGCACAACTCCTGAGCCCTGAGGAGGCATGTTCTGGCCTAAGACCTTTCGACACAGGCCTTGCTGGTTCCCCAAGAAGGACCTCCTTCCACCTCATGTGTGTGAAGCAGTTCTGGGAATGTATTTGGCCCTTGCAGAAATAACAGCAATTCCTACTAGTTCAGGAAGCAATTTACTGTATTTATAATAGTCAAACTGTATTTGACTGTTGTTGGCATATGCATATTGTACTACAGACTCTTTCCACAGTTTTGAAGTACTTGTTTTGGAGAAATTGATATAAATCCAACCTCCTCCACCTCTTACATATGACTGAAGTGCTATACTGGGTGGTATACTCTAATTCAGCTGATGTGTCTTTTCCTGCTTCTCCACTGAGTTGGAACCACAGCTTGAAACCCAATGTATTTCCAGAGCAACAAGAGTCGTCCGTATACTGTTAGTATTATGCAAGGAATGACGCTTGCTTTCATAGTGCAACATCAAAGTTATCCAGGAAACTGAAATAGTTCAATCATCTTTTATCTGATTGTCCAGATGTGTCTGAAAAGCATTCATTTTTCACATTACCAAAGCATGCCTTCTTGAATGGAGTGTCATACCAGATCCAAATCTTGCAGTGCGGTATCATAGCATGACAGCAGAAGACCACTCTTCATGTCACCGCTTTGGACCAGGGGAGAGCACAGAGGTAAAAACAACACTGACACTTTGAGGGGAAAAAAAATTCTTTGAGGGGAAAAGAGAGTCAGAAAGAATCACCAGCATTTTCAAAAGTAACAATGACATTTTTGCTACTTGAAGATTGTACAGGGAAATAGAAAAACAACTCCTAAATTTTGTAAGCAAGTGCAGGATATACATACACCAAAACCTTCTGAGATGCCAAACTAAATATCTGTACTAAACAGTGAAGTACGATACAGCACTAAAGCTACAGTCCTCTACCTTACCGATCAGTAAGTGCCCGACTGTAGTCACTGTGACTACCATGAGCCTGCTCCTGGGATTTGAAATTGAGCTCATGCATAAGAATCTTGCTCAGGTAAGCAAAGTTGCAAGGTACAAATTACTCAGCTTTGGCACAGGTAATATTAGAAAGCCTCACTACATAGGCCCATTCATTTATTTATCAGAAGAAAAAACAGACTTGCTTATTAACAGTTTAAAAACTGCCAAAGGAGCTGTAGCATTTACCAGGGACCTATAGCCTAAGGTAATAAAATTCCAGAAATATTTCTGATATGGCAAACAGTTGGCAAGTTACTGTGGCTGCTTCATAATAATGGGATCCGTAGCTCTAAAAACAATTTAACAGAAATAATGTCTTTCAAAGAAAAAACAAAATCAGGTATGTGACAACAGATGAAGCAGAAATGTACTTTATGCAGCTTTAAATTAGCTAGCTCTGATGGTCACATTGTCATTGCTATTCTGGACTGCAGTGCTGTCGTATCCAAAACATCAGTTTAAAAAGTACATTAAATAAAGTACAAGTACATTAAATAAAGTACATAATCATCCACTTAACAAAAATGAAAAATTAAGCACCTGAAATTTCACTGTACTTTTTTCAAGCACTAGTAGCACATGGGTGGTTTCCTCAGTGTTTAGATATGAACAGCATGCAGCAGCAAAACATTGTCTGCTCAGAGACATGTCTAAGCAACTTCTTTTTTCCACACTGTCCCTTGTAGTGTGAGCTTTCAGTTGATAGTTGGATCACAGAAGCTGAAGCTTAAGTGGTTTTAAAGCATAACGTTCAGTTCCCTAGCCTTGCTTTCTTTCCCGTGCTTGTAAGAACTTGAAATGGAACAGAGAACTTCTTTTGTCATTGCTCTGTCTCAGCAGTTGATTTATTTATATTTGAATTCAGATAGCAAGGACTGAAATTGAGACTATATAAACAGAATGAACTGTTCAAATTGTTTCTAGCATCAGTGCACCTTCAAGAGCAACTGACTGATTTGCCACAAAAGCAACATCAAGAGGCCTTGATAACTTGAACTGTTGAGAGCATGGGTTTTCTAAGACTTGTATTTCTACAAAACACAATAAAATTAATGCAATATCCTAGACAAAGTGGAGGCCACAAAGGACACAGTAAGGTAACAGCTCACATTCTTTGGTTTTACTCCTGACCTCACACTGACATTCAGACTATCCATTTCTTACAAGTCACAGTCTGTTGTGGAGGGGCAGGACAAAAGCTCAAAAGCAGGGCTCATGCTACTGCCAGCAGTACAAAAGTATACTTTGCCGAGTACAGACCACTTCTCGTCACTTTGACATCACAAAGGATGTCACTTCCAAGCTGCTCGAGATATGACATTTCCTTGGCCAGAGCCTTCTCTGCTTACTTTGCACCTATGTTCTTACAGAGGTGGGGGTTTTGCCCACAGTGCACAATCCCTAGCTATCGACAAAAAACTTCTTCCTGATTAAATATTTTGCAATTTGAAGAAAAATACAGGGAAAAAAAAATGACCTTTAATCCTGCAATCCTGATAATATCTACTCACTGACACTTCAAAGAATCATTAAATTTTGCTGCTACTGTTTCTGGCATGATACTTTGCTGCTTCCAGTAAAATTACATTAAGCAAATACAGTGCATTATTTAAAGCCACAAAACAGCTTCTTTCTAAGATAAAACATCATTAGTCAAATATTATACAATTCACACCAAAGGCATTTTTCCTTCACCCAGGCATCGCAGTTTGTTGTGTACTGAAGGTCTTGCATATCATTCCACTGGGGTTTACAGTATAATTGTATTTAGTAATTAGTAACTGTTTTATTATCTTATTATCATTAATATGTACTTTGTGCATCTTGGATTGCTTTCTTATATAGTTCTAAATATACTCTGTCCAAGGCTCTAAAGTAACCAACATTTTCTTTACATGACTTACTCCTAAGAGTAGACCACTGCTCACCCCCCTGTGATACTTTTGAGCCATGCAAATCAAAACCACTGAAGTTCACAAAGGTAAGCACAAAAATCAAAGCATTCATGTTCTTTTCAGTAAAGGTAATTTACAAATACCTGTAATTATAGTCCACCTGTGCAGATCAGACCACATATGGAGTCTGTGCTAAAGTCAAGGGAATTGAAGGTATGTCAAAGGATTCTTCTTGATATTTACAGTGGATAAAAACAGATGGCACTGGGGTATATAGAGACAGGAGCTGGGATCTCTTTTGTTTCAATTAAAATTGGATATAGGGACAAAGATCCGCATGTAGAAAGCACAGGGTGAAAAGAGAAGTGAATGTGATGCTGATGCTTCACAATGCTTGAGACCTCCTTGAAGCAGCATGCTTTCATCCCCCTGTAATTACTTTGAAAGTTTATAGACAATTTACAGAATTCTTGTTCCAGCAACATGCAAAAGTTTTCCAGAAAGATGTTTTGGTTTCATTTCCATTATATTTGTAAGAAACGTTGGTTTAAAGATACCAATACAGTGATGCTTTTTCACATGAAAAAGTTCAAATATATGTAACCTGTCTAAGCAAAAACTTATTTCTTTATGAAAGAATGCTAGAGCTACAAGTCACATTTTAAGATGTGAAAATTGGAAGAGCAGCAGAGGCCAGAGCATATTTCTGAGACCACTGCGTGCATACGAGAAATATGATTTCAGTCTAATTACCTAAAGGATATCACTAGTCAGGTTGTAAAGCAAGAAATAATAATAATAAACAACAACAAATAGAAAACAGAAAACAGGTTAATACACTTACTAATATCAATAAGGCAAAGGGAAAAACTATGTAAGAGGTGGTGTCATAAAACTCTCAAGTACACGTTAAACACATACAAGACCTTACTTTGAATCTATAAGGAATTATGACATGCTGAAATTGCTGATAGTGGAGGAAGAAAGGAAATCAACACCGAAGGCTTACTTTTTAATGGAAAGAGGGGAAAAAATGGACTCTGTATTTCAGCGCAGTATTTTGTAGTCTATTGCCTTCCCAATACCATAGTATTTAGAAAGCCATGACTGAAACACCACATCAAACAGATGTCAACAGCATTTTGAACATGAATTCACTGTAATAATACCAAGATAACAATGTACTACGTTAAATCTTTAAGTAAAGTTAGACTAGGAAGAAAAGGTTTTATGACCAGATCGGAAAAGAGGCCACTGTCAGATACACACTAAAGCCACAGATGTGTACCAAGGCTAGATTGACATGGGGAAAACAGACTTTACACTTCCTATTATCAGAACTAATAACAGATAGTACACGGATATTTTAATCTGCCTCAAAGTAATTGTACGTAGGTTTCAGGTCTAGTATCTAATTCACTATTGTTTTTTGTTTTGTTTGTTTGTTTGTTTGTTGTTTTTTTGTGGCGGTGTGGTGGTTTTATGAAGCTGGGCAGCCAAACTCCACCACAACTGCTCTCTTACTTCCCCTTCTTAGAAGAAGTGGGGGGGCGAGAAGGGGGTAGAAGAAAGTATGCTGGAAATAAAAATAAAAAGCTCACAGAGTGAGATAAGGATAATTTAATTAAAGGGGAAAGGAAGAGGGAAAATATATATATATATATATATTTACAGAGAAGCTGAGAACAAAGCATCAATTTTAAGGATTAATAATGATCTCATATTATCCATTGTCATACTTTTGATTACCTTCTACAATTTAAAAATGCATGTACCCCAAATTCATGTTGTGATTACCGTTACGTTTTCATTCTCCGAGGACTCAGTTGTTAAGGAACAACCATCCTGTCTGATATTGCAAGACAAGTGTTACTACACATGCTGTGGCTATGATTCTCATTTAATGCAAGATATCAAATTACACTCTATTTAAGTTAATAGATTTTCTTTGGAAGACTACCATCCCACTTTTGAAGATGCCATCATATGTTATAACACAGCAATAAAAATAGTCACTGAAAAATACTGAAATATCTCAAATGAGCAGAGCATTTCAAAATTATGTTCTTTCTAAAAAGCAAGTGCTGACTAAAAACATTGTGCAAGAATGAAAGAACTATTTAAATAAAAGGAATCGCTCTATTAAGCCTGTTAAAAAGTCAATTTCTCAGAGTATAAATGCCCATTCTCTCTGTATACCTCATTACCAAAAGCCTTGAAAAAAAAAATAATAAAGCTAATGAGCAAAAGAAACAGCTTAGCCTCAGGCCAAGTTCTGCTTTTGGAAATGCAGATGTAACCCCTCATGAAACAGAAAGGAGGTGTATATGCATATCCACAAGAATGAATCTGGCCTGATGTTTACACTGTATTTGTAAAAAATCATGTTATTTGAATAACTCACTGTTTAGAAACATCAGGCATTATTGTCCGTTCCTTTTTGCTTGTATCCACTGTCGTCTCTACAGGGGTAAGTACTACAGCAGCACATGAGACTATTGACTGGTATGAGTCTTCCCGGCAAACTGCAAAGATAAAAATTTCAGTGTTAATCTCATTGTATATTTTAAATGTTTAAATATATATATATATATATATTATCATCAAGTCATATTGAGATAAAGAAAAATGCAAATGATTCTCCAAACTTCAGTGTGGTCATCTGAAAATTTTATTGTTTTGTGAGCTGTTTGCCTGGCACTTTTATTTGCCATGGGTTGATATGTCCATCATCATTCTGTGTTTCACTTAGCACAAGACATGTCACTCTGCTCTACCTTGTTGGCTGGCTGAGTCCTTAAAAGGACCAGTACGTCCTAGTATCATATGTTGCACTTCTTTTTTCTGCACAGATCAAAAATCAGAGTGGAAATCAAGGAGGATTTTCAAATAAACCTCCCACCTTTAAAAATTTTAGACTTTGCAATAAACTATTTTTGAGAAACTCTGGTGATTTTTTGTCTTCAGCCATTACATCCCACACTTTAATCCAAAAAGGCCAAATCCAAATGGTCTAAGAGTAATATATGATATTTTGATTCATGTGTTTTTCCCTTAAGACAAATTACGTATGCATTATTGTGCTGGTTGACATGACTCATGATATTTAGAGCTAGAAGAACGATTATTTCAGCTGAACATCTGGCTCAATAAGCACTGATGAATGAATACCAGAAGTACCTGACCTCCAAACAGAGAGCTGTAATTGTTATATTATACATATTCTAAAATCTCAATTGCAAGGGTCACTAGTAATTCAGCACTTCGGCAGTCACCACTCATTGCTACTTGTTTTGAAGTGTTTTATAGAGTTCCAGCACAGCTAAGGTATACCTTTATGAGCCAAAACCACACCAGTTTCTTGTATTTATGGTACTATTATATGTCATATATAAGTTAGAGGAAACGTGGTGATTCATCTTTTAAGAAAGTCACATGGTATTTTTATATGTATGACATATGGAATTATTTTATAGGGTGTACATGTGTGCATACACAGCCAATAACATACACGGTCACAAATTCTCAAGGATTCAAAGCCAGAAAGAACCTATTTTACGACTACATATATTTGTGGTTGTCATAACTGGGGATATTGAATGGTGACATCAATGGACAACTTGTTTCTGATGACGTGCTAACCTTCCTTCCTCCACAATCATATGTTTTCTCAGACAACATACCTTTTGCAAAGCTTATACTTACAAGAGAAGTAAAACTGGAGTAAAACTTCGTTCATATTACTTTGACTGGATGCAAATCCGGAACAACTAACCATGGCATTTTACCCTGAGTTTTACCCAAATTACATTCAATATGAATTCAGTGTGCATCAAGATAAACTGCATGCCCAAAACGTACCCTTGAGCAGTACCTGGTGCTTTAAGGCAGGTAGGAAGTAGATTTTTAAGAACATGGCAGACCATGCTTGGATATTTCTACAAAGGTCTGAAATATCCCAAGGGCTTCTAGTTTTCAGAGCAATTCTGAGCCATTTAGCATACAGCACAAACATCCTGAGTATGGTCTGATTCCAGGAAGAAAATCTTTTTGTGGAGTGCATGTAATTACATTTAATACATTTTATGATCTCCGGGACTGTTTATGCCTATATGTTTAATTATTAATGTGCAAGTTGCCCATGGATAGATACATTAGATGACCAGTAGTGAAACATTGCCTTCTTCGTTTTGGAACCAGTGTTACTCACAACATTGCTGCTATCACAAACATCCATCTCCTAAACACGGTCATACGCACAGAAAACTTGCTATATTGCCTACAGATACGCAAGTGGGATATACATTACAGGTTCCTACATACAAAATGAAGGAGGAAACTAATGTAAAATACACTGACCTAGAGAGAAAAAAAAATAAGAAGAAAACAATTTTCTTCTATTTTTTTATCCTAATATGTTGATATTATCTACCAAGTGATTTTTATCCTACTACGTTGCCTCACTCCAGTTGCTGGGAATGATGAGGGGAGAAAAACAGAGCCAACAGATCAATTACCTGGCTCTGAGCCTGTGGTGGTTTTACTCAGGTGGGCAGCCACATTCCACCACAGCCACTCTCTCACTCCCCCTCCTCAGGGAGGAAGGGGGAGAAAATATGATGAAAACGGTTGAGATAAGGACAGGGAGATTGTTCTACTATTATCGTGACGGGCAAAACAGACTCAGCACAAGGAGGTAGTAAGATTGCCTATTACTAACAAGCTAGAGAAGTGAGAAACAAAGGAAAGAAAACAAAAACACCTTCCCCCCATCCATCCTCTTCAATCCTTCCCTCCCACCCTGAGCTGCACAAGGCAACATTGGAAATGGGGGCTGCAGTCAGTCTACAGCACTTCGTCTCCACTGCTCGTTCTCAGTCACTCTCATCCCCTGCTCCAACATGGGGTCCCTCCCACAGCATGCCGTCCTTCCTGAACTGATCCAGCATGGGCTTCCCACAGGCAGCAGCTCTTCAAGAACTGCTCCAGATATGGGTCCGTACCACGGGGTCCATCCCTCAGGAGCAAACTGCTCCAACCTGGGTCCCCCACGGGCAGCAGCTCCTGCCAGGTCACCTGCTCCTGCGTGGGCTCCTCTCCACAGGCTACAGGTCTGGCCCAGCATCTACTCTGGCAGGGGTCCTTCACAGGCCGCAGCCTCCATCAGTGCAGGCCCACCTGCCCCACCATGGTCTCCTCCACAGGCTGCAGCGTGGAACCCTGCTCCACCGTGGTACTCCATGGGCTGCAGGGAGACAGCCTGCTTCACCATGGGCCTCACCACAGGCCGCAGAGGGGACCTTCTGCTCCGGCGCCTTGCATGGCTGTTCCTCACTCCTCTCACTCTCCCAGCTGCTGTGTGGCAGCGTTTTTTTCCCTTTCTTAAATCTGCTCTCACAAAGGCGCAAACAACATTGCTTATTGGCTCAGCTCTGGTCAGCAGTGGGGCCCTTACCTAACGTGAGGCAGCTTCTAGATTCTTCTCACAGAAGCCACCCCTATGGCCCCTTGCTACCAAAACCTTGCCACGTCAGCCCACTACAGAGCCTCATGTCACTGGCAGATTTTTTACTTTTGTTTTTAATCTTGGGTCATTTTGTACAACACAAGGCCTGCTGGCAACGGATGGGGTTCACCTGTCTCAAAGGGGGAAAAGGACCTTTGATCAGGAGGTAGCAGGGCCTTTAAAGGCCTTTCAACTTGAAATAAATAAATAAATAAAATAAAATAAAATAAAAAAAAAAGGTCTTTAAGACCTAAGAGGTCTTTAAACTAGATTTGAAGGGGGAAAGGGGTTAAAACCAGGCTGGGGGCAGTATGCTAGTGGTTGTGGAATGTTGGTCTAGCAACATCCCTTGGTTTGACATCTCAGTAGAGATAGGGGATGGAGAGCCAGGCAACAAAGGCACAAGGAATATTGAGGGGCTAGAAAGCTAGAAATCACGTAAGTGCCTGAGGAAGGTCACAGAGGAATTAGGTCTTCTCCAAAAAACGTGACAGGATTGCTAGCCCAACTCAAGTGCATCTACACCAATGCATGCAGCATGGGCAACAAACAGGAGGAGCTCGAAGCCACTGCACAGCAGGAGGGCTAAGACAATTGCCATCACAGAAACGTGGTGGGATGACTCACATGGCTGGAGTGCTGCAATGGATGTCTACAAACTCTTCAGATGGGATAGACTAGGAAGGAGAGGTGGTGGGGTTCTGTATGTTAAGGAGTATCTTGATTGTCTAGAGCTTAATATTGGTGACTGTGTTTGAGCGTTTATAGAAAATTGGGGGGAAGGCCACTGAGGCAGATGTCATGGTGAGAGACTCTTATTGACCAACCAACCAGGATGAAGAGGAGGATGAAATATTCTATGTCCAAGCTGGTGAAGGGTCTAGAGAACTCCTTTTATGAGGAGCAGTTGAGGGAACTGAGGTTATTTACCCTAGAGAAAAGGAGGCTCAGGGGAGATCTTATCATTACATTCTCTACAACTGCATCAAAGGAGGTTGTAGTAAGGTGGGTGTCAGTCTCTGTTCCCAGGCAACAAGTGACAGGACAAGAGGGAATGGCCTCAAGTAGCACCAGGGGAGATTAGATATTAGGAAACACTTCTTCACTGAATGGGTTGTGAGGCATTGGAATATGCTGTCCAGGGAAGTAGTTGAGTCACCATTCCTGGAGGCATTCAAAAGATGCGTAGATGTGGTCTTAGCGACATGGCTTAGTGGTGGATTTTGCAGTGCTAGGTTAACATTTAGACTTGATGATCTTAAGTCTTTTCCAACATAAATGATTCTGTGATTCTGTACAACCAGCAAGCAATGTATTAGCAACGTGCTATTTGGTAGGCAACAAGTAATGTACGAAATAGTATCTTCTACTTACATCCAGTGACTAAGTATGTTCAAATAAGGACATTTATATCTGTTTAACTCTTGATTTATAGTCGAGGAAATATAAAAACATAGCTTTGTCAAAGGGTGGTATTGAAATTCAGGACCTGCATTTTAACCTGAAATGCTGATAAAAAAAGGGAGTTAAGGATGAAGCAAATGTAATTATTTTTCTTTAAAAGAAGAGTTGTGATACCACTTAACTATCTAGTCATTAATTTAGAACTTGTGAAAGGCCTAGTGACTATGAAAGCATCACAGGGTAGGATCACCCACTGTCCATCAAAGCAGTTAACAAAGAACGATAAAACAGAAAAACAAGTAACAAAGATGACACCACTAGTCTCCTACCCTTTATAGAAATTTCATGAATTAATAAAATTCTGAAATTGCTTTTGTTTAGTAATTAATGCTACATAGGGATTGTATAATCCCCTAATTTACAGCTGAAGAAAAACTTAGGTCATCTCGTGATCCATGTTCATGGAATTAATTATCCTCCCATTCTAAACAGAGATATACTTTGGTATGGCTTTTGAAAACCACTGTGATTCCTCTCTTTTATCTCAAGACTGTGCACACAGTTATAAGCCATTATGGGAATAGTATAATTAACTAAAATGTCATGAAATAGTGACAGTATTTAATTTGTATCTACTGGAGTGCATTCGCTTATTATCTGTTCATAATGTTCATTAAAATAACGACAATGTGCTTGAATACAGACTAACTCATTTTTAACACTGATAGGCATGGGCACAGTTTTACTTAAGGAAACCATGTGCCACTTCAAACTTCTCTTAAGATTCTCTTCTCTTAGATTCCCCAAATACTACAGACCTCAAAATATCAACCCAATACACTAAGGGATTACCCTTTCTAATCATAAATACTCTCAAGCATCCAAGTGGTATTTCAACAAACAGACGGAGCTTTAAAAATTTAGCCATGCCACATAAATTGTTAAGTCATTCATCTTATTCTCCTATTTTCCTTAACTATTTGCTGAATAATTAAACCAAGCATTTTTCTTCAGTCGATTAATAAAAACTATGCCTTTTGCCTATAGTATATAGTAAGTGAAGTGAGACATGCTTAATCAAATCACAAATACTAAAATGATAATACAAGTAAATGCCTCTGCATTTATAAAACATCCCCAAAGCACTTTATGTTCTATGTGCATGTTCCGTGTACTCTATAGGAGTTCGTCGGCGTTCAGCACTTTATTTTTCAGTTGCAACAAAGGATACTAAAGTGGTAATAAAAACAGCCTCCTGAGGCTGAGCCACTGCTACATTTGTATATATCACCCTAAAAACAAAGCCCAGCTTCCTTGTTCACACTGGGCAATAGTTTGCTCCACAGATGACGGAAAGAAAAAATTATATGATGTGCATACATCTGCCAGGAAGAGATTGGAAAATTTAAGTTATCATTTATTTATAATTGACAATGGCTTCACTGGAGAAAGGTTGGCGATGCATTCATTACCTCTAGCTTGACCAGCTTATTATGAAACCTCAATTTTACTTTACTCAATTTTCAGGGGAGGAAAAACAACTACTGTTTTGTTTGCATACAATTTCTACAATAAAGTAGCAACCTCAGATTCACAGAATCACAAAATGGTTGAGGTTGGAAGGGTCCCCTGGAAGTCATCTGGCCTTGAGGCTGAACAATCCTATTCCTCTCATAGGAGAAATGTTCCAATCCCTTCATCATCTTTGCAGACATTTACTAGGCTCTGTTTAGTATTTCCATGTCTCTCTTGTGCTGAGGAGCTCAGAACTGGTCCCAGCACCTCAACAGGGCTGAGCAGAGGGGAAGGATACCAGAATACCATTGGCTTTCTTTGCCATAAGGGCATGCTGTTGGCTCTTGGTCAGCTTGGTGCCCACCAGGACCCCCAGGGCCTTCTCTGCAAAGACACCTTCCAGCTGATTGGCCTCTAGCATGCACTGGTGCTTTTTTGTTTGTTTGTTTTCTTAACTCCCCAGGGGTTGATCCTTCCCAGGTGCATGACTTTGCACTTCCCCTTGTTGAACTCCATAAGGTTCCTCTCAGCTCATCTCTCCAGCCTGTCCAGGTCCCTCTGGATGGCAGCAAGACCCTCTGGCTCATCACCGCTCTCTCCCAGTTGGGTATCATCTGCACACATACATGCTGCCCCATCACCTTCACATTAATGAAGATGTTAAACAGGACTGGACCCAGTTTTGACCCCCTTGGGTACACTGCTAGCTACTGGTCTCCAACAAGCTTTCTGCCACTGATCACCACCCTCTGGGAGTGACCAGTTCTCAGTCCACCTCGCATGTCTGCTCATCCAGCCCATACATCAACAGCTTCCCTCTAAGAGAGGCATTAAAAGCCTTACTGAAGTCAAGGTACACAATTTCCACTACTCCAATAAAGAAAAATTCTCCACATATCTGCTGCATTTTTACAATGGCACATAAACTTTAATTATATATTTTAGGCAGAGGTTCATTATCACATTTTTGGCTGCATACCTCTGAAACTGAAAAAGATGGTGCAAGAAATCAGCGTGAAGACAATCAGCTAACTTCATACTATCTGGAGCAATCCCTTTAACTTTAAT
This sequence comes from Heteronetta atricapilla, assembly GCA_011075105.1. NCBI lineage: Eukaryota > Metazoa > Chordata > Aves > Anseriformes > Anatidae > Heteronetta > Heteronetta atricapilla. The sequence goes on along the minus strand of CM021734.1, from coordinate 25,449,268 downwards.
AAACTAATATTAAGTAACTCGGAATGTGTTATACAGTGAACATCTGCTGAAAAAATATCCTAATTCACATGCAAGTAAGATGGTATTTCCTAGTACCACTGCATCTCCTTTATTCACAATTCAACTACTACTAGAACCAGACAATAAGTATAGTGAAATAATACGAATGGGAAACATCTTTACTATGCAATATCTTTAATATATTTCCCTTAAAGAAATAAAAGGCACATGCTGACTGTAAGTCTTATAAGACAACTCTACAGAAAAAGAAAAAAAAAAAAAAAGTTTTAGCTTCATATAGTACTGTTATGAGAAATCAGTACTGCTTTCAAAAGTTACATAATTTCTCCCTGGATTCTTCAATTTATACTTCAACAACGCACTCAGTTTGTTTTCTTCCATTGCCAAATGTTTTTTAAGTCCCTCTTCTATTAATAACTTGGAGCATTGGCTTGGACTGATCCTAGCTGGTTTAAGCAGTCCCAGAACATCATTTACTATCAAAATATTTATTTTTTCTTCATCTGGAGAAGAAAAACAAACTTTTTTTCCTTGATTGCTTCTTTCAAGAACAATGAGAATGACTATTTTTAAGCAGTTTTCTTCTACTTTTGACCAACCAGTGGAAAAAAAAAATTAATTCCCCAATAGTAGCCTTCAACAGTTACTAAATATAGTATCATATATTAAGGTCTAGGGGTTTCATTTCCAGCAACTATTCAAACACTAATTAATTGTCTTTTTTTTTCTTTTTCTAAAGAGAGTAGAGAGAAAATCTGGCTATTAATACTGACTATGAAAAATAAGTCTCCCTCGACACAAGATATCAGTGAATGTTTGATGAAATTAACTGTAAGTACTACCTGTTCAGAGAAGACAGAAGGGACATGTTTATATGCAGTGTGCAATTAAGCATAAGGGATTCATGATGCAGGACTTTAAAAAACTTTTGAAGTATTTCTGGATTTAAGATCTAGACACTTATTCTGACAATTCAAATATTTACACTTGTGACTATAAAGTTTAGAATAATCATCTGTCATCATTCAAGAGACAGATCAGGTCTGGAAACAGCTGCTGTTTTATAGAAAGAAAACGTCTGCTTTGGTAAAACACTAAGCAACGTGCCAGGAGCAGGCACATACAAGGTGGTACGTACATTCCCCTGAAATGTAAATTACAGATTCCAGTGTAAGAGACAGGGGACTGAAACATAGCGGAGCAACATCTGTATCTGAAGTATCTAATTGCACATTCCCTTTAACAACCAAAAGCCAGAAAATATGTTCGAATTACTATAGAGCACCTACTCCCAGTGCAGGCATTTGCATTTTGGCGTACTGTTTCTTAAGCTTAGCTTTGCCACGATGAGGCTCAAGAAATGAGCTGAGGTGCTCTGAACAAAGGACAAGGAAGAGCTGCAAGACCCCACCAGGTTCTTCAGATGGAGCAATATGGGAGGACACAGAATCATTATATACTTATTCTAGGTTTTGCTAAAAATTGAACAAAACAAACAAACAAGCCAACAACCAAATGAAAAGGAAATAGAGGGGCTACTATAAATTTCCTCAGCAACTTAGTCCACTTTGGAGGACGAATGAAGAGCTGAGGGAAGAGCATTTTAAAAAACTCAGGCTAATTTCCCAAGAAAATCGCTGACTCTAGAAATAGTTTACAAGAGAAGGTCTTTAAACGCAGTGCATTAGTTGTGATAAGTCCAGTAACAATGTGGTTAACCACTGTATGAAAGCCATTTTTGCCCAAAAGCCTCATATGGAAAAAAATAAAAATTAAAGAAATAATTTAAAAAGCTTAATTTTCCTGCTTCTTGATTCTGGATTTGATGGTGGCATTTGGGAAAAAAGTAAACTAAATGGATCTCTATTTTGTTATTAGTTCAACACTTACTGTAGTGCCTCTTATCCTTTAGAAACAGCTGCATTTCAAAAATATTGGCCAGATGAATACTTCAGAGAATGAGACTATCTGTTCACAGTCCCCAATGGGTTTACAGTAATAATTCTGCAATAAAACCACAGGCCCAATTCTTAAACACAGCGCAGTCACAATAAGAAATTTTCTAATAGCGACAATCACGGGGCCATTACAGGCAAATGAATTACATTCTGCCAGGTTCCTGTGTTTCCTTGCTCTTTTGTGGTATCCACAAAGGCTACACCTATCTGCTTTGTGCTATCTACACTGGCACCCAGGTGTGAAGGTTACATAGCACAGCATTAATCAGCAGCCAGGAAATTCTTCTGACTATCTGCACCCTTGCATTTGTATCCTAAGTTTGTTTATTGTCACAAGCCCCTGTAATAATAGGGTAACAGCCATACATGAAATCTGTGCCTACTGACTCATTCTCTGTGCGTAAGAAATTGAACTGTAAGAAGCAGCTCATACTGCTTCTGTTAATGCTGTTGCTTAGAATGCTTCTTTTACGGTCAATACTTTGTGGAAGGCCATGCCCATGGTCACCTAAGGACCTTGCAGAAATGGTAAGTGAAGGAAACAGTGACTGATAAAATAATCACCGACATAACGATGACACTGATGGCTCACTTCCCATGTATTTCCCGTTAAGCACATTGTATTGACAGAATGATTGTAGTCTGGTCTCTCTGTTAAGAAGGGAAGTGCAGCACCTTCACTCCTATTCAGTCTTTTCAAGCATCCTCCTTGAACTTACAATGACTTGCAGACTTGCTTAACCACAGGGGTTCTGTCTGTATTTACGAAATCCTCCTGGATGTTATGAATTTGTTCCATTAATTCTGCACTTGCACAATTTTTAGCAACCACAGCGTCCTGTACAGTCCCAAAGCTGAACTGTAGGTTACATGAAGAAACATCTCTAATAGTCCGTTTTAAACTTGCCACCAGCTACCTTTGACTTCCTCGAGGTGAGTATTGGAGAAGACAATGCGTAGTTCCTCCCTTCACTTTCCGCTCATGATTTCAAACACTTTCAGTTGCTTTGCTAGTCCTCATTTTAAAGGCTGCAGAATCCGAGTCTGCTCCCATATAAAATCTGTTCTGTATGTCTGACCACCTTGTTACCCTCTCTGCAAACAACACTCTTTGTGGTAAACCCTGTCATGCTGGATCACTGTAGCAGCACTGGGAGAAACCATAATGGTATTTACAGGAAATAAAGTAGGCTAGTTTTTCAACTGTGGCTACTCCATACCTAAAACATTTAAACTAGACCTATTTATGCTTGAGGCTGCTTCTAAAACACTTCTTTATTCATAGTGAACTACTTAAAGCTAATATTGTTCCACACATCCTACACAGGAATTGAAAAAAAAAAAAAAAACAAGCTTCAAAAAATAAAATAAAAGCATATTCTATTTCCAGTAGGTTGTTATTGCTTCTCGGTATCAAAAAGCAGTGTTTTAGAGCAACATTAGGAGGTTTAAAACAGCAACCAATTTTCATTAGCTTTTGGCAACACATTATCAGTCAGAATGATGTCACACGCCTCTATTTTTAGCACTGCAGTATGTGACTTTTTGTGACATGGACATGAATAAAAAGCATGTGTGTAAGTGAGCAAAAGGTTGCGATGAAACACTAATGATGTGAGCCCCAACAATCATGTCTAATTCTGCCAAATTGCAGGAAGTTTCATAATTGAGAGGTATGAATATCCATTAAAAAAAAAAAATAGGAAAGTAGGGGTTTAGTCATTCAGTCTAGAAGGTACAGTAATAATCAAGATGTGGTCCAAATAAGTGCATTGGTTTATTTACAGAGAGACTTTGAAGGTAACTGGTTAAATACTTTTTCTGTAGAGAACAGTAAAACCTTTGTAAGATGCATATGTATAGGTAGATATATGTTCATTTAAACACTACGCCTTTAAGAGGCTATTATGCTAAACTTGGAAAAAATATAGGAATGCAAGTTAGTGGGAACTTGAGAAAATGAGAACACAACAATAACTAAAAACTGTAATTTCCTAAAAGCTATCTTACTGAGTCATTCTAAATGAATTTTATATATATATATATATATATATATATATGGTAATAGTTGGCAATGAATCACTTTTCCTGATAATAATAATATCAGAGATTAAATAAATGAAGCCAGGATCCGACATGCTGGAGTTACCAAACATAATGAATATGTGCCTGCCCACTGTGCTGCTCTAAGTGACTATGGGCAGGTTTATTGGGCAACAGATACTCACCCAGACCTCCTCTGCTGGTAGAACATTCGTGGTGCTTGGCCTATAACCAAGTCTGAACAAAAATATACATTTACATAGCATCAGAAAGAGTAAAGTATTAGCTCTGAGATCTGTTTTTTTGGGCTAAGCAAAGACTATGAAGAGATGAACATAATTTCAAGTCTCCCGTCCTGCCAAGAGGTCAGGACTCACACATACTGCCTGATAACCTCTAAAATGTAAAACATCCATCTATTTCAAAATACTAACTCAAAGAATTCACACAACACGACCTGGGATCCAACGTGCTTTTCTGGCCCCACCAGCAGGTCTGATGAGGATCACTGGCTATGAGGGATCAGTGAGCAGGGCTGGTAACTGCAGCACAAGGTCTAAACCGATCCTTTCACTAGAAACTTTCATGGATTATGCCCCCGGGAAGTATAGGATGCAATGGATTTAGTTTGGGATCCCACTCGCCATCGAGTTTGTGCAGCTTAACAGAGTCACTTCATGCCAGCTGAGCCCAATACATGCCCGTGAGAGCACACTCAGCCTGTGGCAAACATGGGACAAGGCATCACATCTGACATCTCAGCCAGGTGGCTTTACCTTGCAGCTATCAATGGCCATAAATTCAGCTGGCTCATCATCAGCTGGGGCAACAGATGAAGCTGCAGGATCCCCGTGAGTTAAGTTGAACCTGCACATGCAGGCGACTTTATGGTAAACATTGTGACTACAACGGAGAAGGCTGCCTGCAAGGGTCAACCAGTGGCTATCACTGGGAAATCAGACAGAAAAACACCACAGGCATGGATGACTCAAGAAAAATGGATAGCCAAAGCACCTACTTTTCCAGAGGGACTGCAAAAGATGCTATCGAAAGTGCCAATTGTATATGAAAGCATAATGCCACCCTCTGGTAATTGTCATAGGGTACTAGAAACTGGGAAATCCTTGCCTCTGCTTTTCAAAGAACAGAGAGAAAACCCTAAAGTGATTTTACCAGCCCTAAGTACCAGCTGCTTCCAAGTTCCATTTTCAGATTAAAAAAAAAAAAAAAGAAAAAAGGAAAAAAAAAAAAAAAGATGGTTTCAATTCAGTTTTGTGATCTCTTTTGGGTTTGAGCTTTTATGTAAGCTGTGCGATGCCTTCAAGAGAAGAAGAGAAGCAGGAGCAGCTGGTATCTTGAAAGGAGGAATATAAAAAGACCTGCAGGGCTTTTCTGTAGGCACAATACAAGCCCCTGAAGGAACAACTACTCTAACAACAATATCCTTGGCTGTCACTTACCACAAGTAAAACTGTCAAAACTCCACAGTAAGCATTTTTAGGAGCATAGTCTCTTGGCTTCACCTATCATTCTTGGTCTTGCTCAAATAGAGACTGACAAGGCAAGCAAGATTAATTTACTGTTGTTTGTATGGAAGGGCTGCAGTCACAACAAATTAAACAATTAATACACGAATAAACCTCTAATAGCCCAGTTTCCCAAGATAAATTATTAAATAAAGCCACAATGTCAGCTCTACTTGCAGTTTCTAAAAACAAAAGCTCAGCAGGAAAATGTTGGGAGATACTTTTGTTTTGCAAGAGTGCAAGGCTGTTTGGCTTTCCATTATAACCGTATCAGTACGTGCTGGCTGAAATGCTAGGTAGAACTGCCAGTAGAGCTGCACATCTCCTGAGCCTCAGAATGACAGCCCTTGTCAACCTCGGTGACAAGCAACCCAGTGAGCAGCCCTCGCAGCAGCACATTTGTCATAGCTACTCCAAACTTACTCGTTCTTTCACAGGAGCCACCCCGATGGATCAGAAATTTACATCAGACATTGAAACAAGTGGAGGATCCATACCGAAAATGCCCTTTCTTTTCTCAAGGTATGTATCTTCCATATTGATTATAAAACACGAAGAACATATTTCACACCTTTGCCCTCTCTAAGGTGGATGGTTTCTTTTTTTTATACTCTTAAGGGTGCACAGTTTCATAAGGATGGAACCTTGCTTAGTTAATAACTCCACCATTTGCCCATTTCCCTTGAGAAACTTTAAGACCGCTATGTTCCTAACTGGTACTGAGTTTTTGTTTTTCTTAGGTAAAATGTCAAAATTGTATCAAATCATTTTTGTGGTATTATTTAATAAATCTAACAACAACGACATACGTCTGTAGTGGCTGCAGACCCTTCCTGGGCTAACGCGCAGCCTAGTCTTGGCACTCATACAAGACCAGACGTAAAATCCAAGTCAACTTGTAAAGTCCTGTCCATTTACACAGCTTGCAGATTTTGCTGTGCTTGGTGCTTCACATAAATTTACTAGATTTCAAGGCCAAATGAAACTATCATGGTCATCTGTTCTGGCATGTGGCACAAGCACACGCTTTGGTTCTTCTGGAAGTGCGGTGTTACAGCCCTGATGTGAAACTTTGAACAGCAGAGCTCCGTGCCGTGCCAGCTTTGGGAGTGATTTGCTGAGTTCTACCAAGTAACCGTCAAAATAACAGCATCTTTTTTCCGATTGATTTTCGGAAGTACAGAATGCTAGCCAAACACCAACGAAGGAGGTAACGCATATGCCAAACAAAATACATGCATCCATCGGAAAAGCAATAAAACAATTGATTATTACACTAACTTTTCCACTTCCTCGAAAAATCTTAATTTTTTTTTTTTTAAAAAAAAGCAACCCTAACACTTGAAGTCTAAGGAATTTTTGAGAGCAATATATTTCACTTTAAAGACAAGTAAATTGAAATATGAATAGATTACTACTATGTTATTACACTATACTACTATACTAAGAAGGGTCAGTGTCAAAATGACAAAGGCAGGTCTTGAAAAGACATTAAATGAGAGGATTCTAACAAACCATGTTTGAAGAGAGCCAAATGCAGGATTGTAACCCTAGAAACAAAGAATGCAGATTATCGCTACACCACTGAAGCAGAGTTTTGGTTCACAGCAAAACAGCAATGAGTTGCCTTTGCAAAAATGCCCAGCTCAAACTTGGTTCTACACAAGTGGTTCTACACTGAGGTCAGGCTCAACTTGGTTACCATCTCAGCTCCTCATCCTGTGTGGCAAAAAATCCCAAGCAACTTGAAAGCCTCCCTGAATAAGCCAAGAAGGTGTGACATAGACATAAACCTGGTAGATGTCGGACTTTAGATGAGTTTAAAATTAAGACAAACACCTTTCTGAAATGTGTGTTATGTATATATTGCAAGGTTCATTACAAGCACAACTATGCCAAGTATAACCGCCTTGCTATTTAGGAGACCAAACATGATGAACCGAGCCTTTATTTAACTACACAAGTCATAAAAGTTGCTTGAGGTCACACAGCTAGCATGTGACAGAGTTGCTTCAGATAACCTGAGCCATAAACCACAGTTTTTCATTATTTGCATGGCAAAATAACTTCAGAATGTGCAGAGGTATCTTGGAGGCTATTTTCCATACGAAAATTATCAAAATCATTTTTCCTCTTCCTGCCATTTTCAGATCCGATACAGACATTTACATTGCAGCCCCACAGAGCTTGCTGGCATCCTAAAAGAACCATGTATTAGGAAATAAATAATAAAGATCTATGTTTTTAATTTCTATAAAAAATATTTTCCTCTGCATGGGTCGTAACTGCTCTCAGCATGTTATCTGTACTCTGGTCTGTTATCTGACCATTAGCTTGGCTAATGCTTCATCACAACACTCACTGTTGCAAACCTACAAAACCAATGCAGGACCCAAACCCACACCTTTACAAATTCATCAGTCTTTTCTGATTTTACTAGTCATAGCAACTACAAAACAAAGACTGAATAAATAAGCCACTCTTCTTCTACTGGCAAGCAACCATTTGGAGACCTGGTAATAAGGCAATATACATTTGCATATTATCTCTCTACCTTGATTAAGAACCTTCCCTCTGGTTTTGACTCTAAAAAGGAAAGAGTGCCATTCAGTGGCCAGGTGGATTTAGTGCACCTTTTAAACAATGCATACTGTGCACTGGTAATAACAGTGAGAGAAATACAAACGGTAAGAAGCAATAGCGTTATTAATATTGTTGTTATGACTTGATGAAATATTGTAAATGTGTTTGGAAGGGAAGGATGATGTTTTATTTAAAGCATGACTTGGAACGTGCACTTAATCTTTTTGTGCCTTGGCTGCCCTGATAAGGAAGAACTCTGTGTGCTTTCTCCTACACTCCACCAGACGATAATCTAGGCTATAAATTTTATGAATACAAAAGAGGATAGTGGGAAATTCTGTAGGTGCTGACAGGAAGATAACTTGAAAATCTGCTTCAGAGAATAAGTCATTATGTTAGAAAACAGCATAAGAGGCACAGGAAATAGAAGTAAAACACATTACTGATTTCCAAAGGTAACTCCATCTGTAAATAAAATGTCCAAATTCACCAGGAGCTTTCTTTGGCTTCATCAAGCTCAGGATTTCTGAACCCAAGGTGAACCAGTTAAACAGAAGCAAAAAGATGAAAGCTCAATTCTCAAATTGCACCATTTGTCAAAGCAGATGAAGAGCGTTCATGAATATGGAAGACTGGTTGTGCATCTGTGAACGCAGCAGAATCTGGCCTAATGACTATTTAAATAGCAAGAACACACTCAAAGCCTTACGTTCCATCTTCCCCCGGGAAATCTTCGATCTTTACTTCAGATGTCATGCCAGAGGCATCCACGGAACCAGTCAAGTACAACAGATCCTTTCAAAAATTAGCATACAGTGCAAATGGACTGGGTTTCTAGATGTATCTGAAAATGAAGATGAACCACTTTTCTTCTAATCTACAGTGATTTTGGAGACATCTTTTACTTGTAAACAAATACCAGAGAATCTGGTCTTACATAAAATCACCTATATCCGCCAGTGTCCACCACTTGTGTCCAAGGGACATAATCATATAATTACGTAGGTTGTCATTGCAGGATGATGCGGACCAACACCACGCATACATTCATACACATACGTCCAGGTGCTGCAAAAAATGCAACCTACACTGCAAAGCTGGACAAATTAGCTTGCAAGCTGCTAAAATGGAGTAGGCGTAGTGGCACTGTTCCTTTCTCATCCAAATGTCAATAGCCTTCACCTCCACAACCTAATTTAAAATACTATCGTTCATTAGAAGTCCCACCAACATCGAGAGTACTCCAGGATGCAAAGGTTATCCTTGTCTTCCGGGGGGGGTGACTAATGTGATCTACGATATGCTTTTTTTTTTGATGCATTTACTTGCACATTATTGTGCACGACCACCAACCCTGGCACCTCCTTCTGACTAGTTCTTAAAGCTGCTGTGTATAAGGTACTTTATTTCACTCTCTAGTGAACAATTATACTCTTAGCTGATTGGGATTTAAGAGCGGGCCTAAGATTAATACTTGACATTTGTTGAAAGCCCTCCAAATTAAAAACAAGAATTAATTGGAAGTTACCCAATATTTTAAATATCATATGTATTAATGAAAATACCATTTCACTCCTGAAAAAAAAACCTTAGATATGAATGTTATGTACTGCATTTAATCTACAGTTACTATAGTATTCAAAATATAATGATCCAATAATTGAAGGAAACGTATTTAATAAATACATCATTCTCCTTAAAAGCACCTCTCATAACTGTCTCACATAATTAATTTGTTGTTTCATCGGTGGCATTTGAACCTGCTAAGTGCTTTACGCACTCAATAGCATGAAAAAGCAGGAAAATCAGCTATCTAAAGTAATGTTACTGCATATGAAAGAATAACCCTTCCATTTCAATTGAAATATCTTTCCTGAGCTCTGCAGGAAATAAAAATAAAACAACACTACTCAGATGTGAGAAGATACGCATGAAAAGTGTTAAAGTTGCTATGCTCAGGCCATCAGCAAAGTAGGCAGCGCATATTCTAATTAACAAAGCTTTCTCACAATATGTTTTTAGTTTTTCTTTTAGTTTCTTTTAATACGTTCGGTTCCTCTTTACAAAATCGCTGCAGCTTTGGTTTTAGATACACCGTCTAATATAACAATATAAAGCATAAAATACTGCTATGCTTTCCCTGGGATTCCCCCCAGCTGCAGTCCCCTGGGATTAAACACTTGACCAAGGCTTCATTCGAACACCACTCGCTGTCTGCCTTTGTATAACTGTAAAAGAAACACCGACAGCAATTATTGCGTAAAGAACTACCATCCACAGATGAAAAATGCTATAAAAGAGCAATATATTAAAATGCGATATTGATACTACTTCTGAATTCCGAACATCTATTTTGATTTTTAGATCTACTAATGGGTTTGTTGCTCAAATGTGTTTTTAATATGAAGCAATATATTAAACATTTTACAACCTGTCAATGTGGAGCCAGCAGAGAGACCGTTCAATTTAACTACCAAATGATTCCCAGAGCTGTACTGTCAGTATTAATGATGTCGGGCCACAAACATGAAAGAAAGGAATGATTGCTTACTTTACAGAACCATGATTCCTTGTGATAGAGTAGGAAGCACAGATTGCACAGCAAGGTATGGTTCACTGCAGCTTCAGATAGGATATACATAGTCCTCCATGCCACCCAAGCAAGGTCAAAAGTGACAGAAGGACCAACACTCCTCCTCAGTCCTTGAAATTCAAAGATGTAACAAGTAGCTGAAGACTGGCAACTATGTCTGAGAGTCAGGACAATTGTGGGACCAAGACTGACCATGAAAATCTCGAAGACATGCAATAGCTGTGGGGTACACAAAACCCTCCTTCCTTGGATAACCATTTTAGCTGTTCTACTTACTAAAAAAAGCAGCTGACAAGAGGTGTCTTCTCAGGATGGTAGACGTCAAGATTTCTGGATGCACCAGTCAGAAATAACAGCCCTCAGTCTGGTGTCTGACCTAGCATCTAAAACCTAAGGTGTGGGTAGTTTGAAGAACTCTGGGTCACAGTTATGTAGCCCTTTGCATTTTTCTGACGTTGACATAGTCCTGAAGGAGTCAGAGGAAGCACCTGATTTTCTACCTTCAAGAACATGTTGAAAGCAAGAGGAAAGCGAGTAATCCAGAAGAGAGCTGTGAGATGAGATAGAGTCTCCACTTCAGTATTCTCCGTGCAGAAATGGCATAAGTTTAAACCATCCAGCTATGCCTCTAAAAGAGAAGGAAACACACTGAAAATGTGTACACAAATTGCATCTAATGTAAAACTTTCTATGAAGTCCAGGACACAGCTACTGTGCTCAGCTGCTGTTCTTAATAGAAGAAGTTTCCCACAACTCACAGAGGAACAAGAAGGTGTGGAGCTTGCTGTGGAAGCTAGCAGGGATGAGGTCTGTGCTGATGTGCAGAGAGGTGTACAGTCAGTTACCCCACACATCAGTTCTGTTCCATCCTTCATTATGAAATATCTACCTTAAAGAAGTCAGGAATATAAAGAGAATGAAGAAATATTTCCAAATAAACTAATGAAAAGCTGTGTGAAGCTCAGCTCACGGGAATGTATTAGGCAATCGCCAGGTTCTACACTGTTGCTATGAGGCTCAGAAAACAAGGGAAATAACGACCCTTTTGGTTTTTTGTAGTATCTCACATGACAATGAAGTGTCACAAGAAATGTCTGGGGGCTACGACGCTGCTACTGGTAACACCCCGGTCACGTGCATTTGCGCTGCTGTGCAGATGTGTCTCCAGTGGCACGTTCCTGAAAGACAGCAAACTACGACCACCTCTTGTGGGAACATACAAACACTGATACTTACACACCGTCTCCCAGACGAGTAAACGGGGGACATGATGAACTGATTTAAGAGAGATTTTCAAAGAGCAAGAGGCCCTTCGATTGGCTCCACAGTAAATATTGTCTCAGCAAACAAACCGAGACTCAAAAACCTAAGGGGTTAGGGCTGGCTTCCAGTCTCTAGCTCCTTTGAAATCCCAGCAGGAATGGTGTTTGGATTGCTACAGCTACTGAAGACAAGGGCAGAAAATCCTCTTGACGCCCTGTCCGATTTTCTAGTGAATATAAGGCACCAAAATAAACGCTTTGTTTTCGTAAGTGCCGTACCAAATAAGTATCGCTTTCATCTTCAGAAACTGAATGTTCTTTCTTCTAGAAAAGTAGTTCATTTGTTCATTTACACAGAGATTGGCTAGTTTAGACTCACACTAAGAAACAGAGAAAAGTCTGCAGCCAGGATTTCAATGCTACCAAATACATACTTCAAAGGCTTCTGCTTCTGCCAGCCTTAACCCAGTAGGAATCCCTGGAAACAACGAGGATTGAAAGGGACAGCAGGGCCTGCCAAGTGCTGCTGGATGTGCAGTGCCTGGTCTCTGGGATGGAAGAAACCTCCACATGGCTACCACCCGGTCCCGCTGGCGGGTGAGATGTGTGGACACAGGAGGTAAAGCAAGGGTGGGTGCGGGAATAAATCCAGCTCCCAGCCTATCCCTAGCCCCATGAGCCAGCCGCCAGAGCCGTGGTGACACAGGCTACAGGAAATTTCTCGGCACAGTTGAGCAAAGGCAAATAAGGGGTCGGCTATTACTTTGAGTTTACAGTACTTCCCGAGGCACCTCTGGAAGAAATTCAAGTGCTGAGCTGCTTTATTATTGTAGCTCAAGTGAAGGCTCAGGCTAGCTCTTGTTTTCACAGGCTTATCTGTGACTGTGAGTGAAGCTGGAAAGTGTATGACTTCAGCGTATCAATGAAACTGCAAGGCAATGGCAAAACACAAACTGTCATTTTAAAAATCTCAGCACTTTTAGGCTAAGTTATTTTTGACTATTTGAAGTTGGCCCCATTTGGTTGAGATGCCTGACAGCAGAGCCCTGTGTCTTGACTACGGTCTGTGTGTTGACATAGCATGAATGACAACAGTAAACTGAAGCTGCTAGAAAAGCACATGAAAGATGTTTATCTATGTAATAAAATTTAATTTAGTAATACTTAATAATAGTTATGACATGCTCAAATGCCTGTAAGTTTATAGAAGTTTTACCTAAAGAAAAAAAAAAATGAGTATGAAAGCCTTTTCTAAAGTAAGAACATCTGGAAATTATACACGCAGCCTACACCCATGCATGCATATCATGACTTGAAGGCTAATATTAGGCACTCCTGTTAACAGTATATTATATATTATAGATGCTACCCCACATCGTAGAGTAATAAACATGCTGAACAGAAAACTAAGAGCCCAGTTAACCTCTTCTTAATAATAAAGGGCTAAGGAGAAATAAGTACATGAGAAATCTCACACTGTAAAAGGAGCTTGTTGGGAAAAGGCTCTAATTCATATCTTGTACATTATTTAGAATACTTAACAAAAAAGAAAGTCATTTATTCCATAAATCATGTGATTCTTTCCTTCTTTCCCATACATAATCAGCTCTACAGCTAAATGAACTGGCAAGCTTCAAAACACCAGATGCTTTGGGCACTGGTCTCCTTCTAGACTGTATTTCTGTATACCAAAGCAGGCAACGTCTTATTCCCTTTCAAAACAGATTTCCCCCCATGGTAGTACTGCACTTCATTTTTAGTTCCTCCCTCTACAAAACAGAAGGACCTATTCCCCTCCCAGACACGGAAAGTCTTGATTTTTAAGAAAATGTGACTGCCTTTTTCGAACAGATTTTCTCATCTCTCACTGAGCAAACAAAGTCAAGGGCTAAAATCAATTTAGATGGCATCTCTTAGAAATGTTTCTGGAGAGAAAATAAAAGTATTCCTATGGTACCAGCTCAGTTTACAGTTAAACCAATTCCATGTTGTTAAACAGGTATTTCACGGTTTTGATTATGGAGCTCCATTCCCTTGAGAAGTATTTTCACTGTTTAGTTACTGTTGTTACAGTGTAAGAATGTTGAAGTCCCATAGAGTAGAAGTCACCCTTGGATATAATTTGCAGGAATGAACTGTCATGTGTGCGCAAAAAATTAGCCGTTTATTTTCCTTGTGCCTTTGAAATTAATTTAATATTAATTCATAAACCAGCTCGCAGGGCCCATAGCTGATCAGCACAGTTACTGCTCATGTCAAGAAGAATTTTGACTCACTAAGAAGAACACCATGCTCCCACCTTAAATTTTAATCCTTTTTCTAATCTTCTAAATGTCTCACAGGCTTCAGGTATGTACCACGGCCTCTTTGATAGGGTGTGCACATCCTGTGGAGACCTCAGGTTGTAACAAAAATCCCACAGGTTCTAGAAAAGGCGTAAACAGGGCCATGATCCTGAAATACCACGGGAATGACGGCAGAGTTGTACTTCACAGAAGAATTTGCTATTTAATAATCTGATTATTCTTTATTAATTAGTTGCCAGATAGAGAGGGATTATCATCCAATTTTGCAGTGACTCGTTTTGATGATTTATTTTTATTTTTATTAGCAGTATGACCAAATCTGTTGTTGCTCTAAATGCAGTACTCTTTTTCATTTCTGTTTTCATTGGCATGTTTTTTATCAGGTGTACCGATAAACATTCACGTTAAAAAGCACAGCCTCTAAAGACATAATGACCTTGTTACCAGGTTACTAATTACTGCTGAAATGATTAGGATCATATAAAATTTTAAAATAATTATATAACATGCTGGAAAAGGTTAAACTTGCTGACTTATAAGGAAATAAACCCAAGCAGAATTGTGCTGCCTGTAACCCAGAATCACAGTTCAAGTACAAAAACAATTCAACACGCCAAATGTACGATTTGGATGCTGGCCTCAGAGTACGTATGAACAACAATTTTCATAGAGGATTCCAGAGAAATCTCACCGAAAGTCAAAAGGAAAACCCAGAATAACTATGTGATTTTATAAAATAAGACTGACATCAATTAGGTCTTGCAGTGCTAAGCCCAACAACACCTTTAAAAACCTGGATGGAGACCCTCAGCTGAGGAAAACTGGGATAACTCAAAATGAGCACTAATACCTTACATATAAGTGTACCTCAAGTGTATTGATCCTCTTGGTAGCTTGGGAACAAAAGTGCTATAAAACATCCATGTATTGCAAGCAGAAATAGCCTATCTGGCTAAAGCAGAGATGTACAATAATATGTTACAACGTCCGATACAATAATCTCTGTGCAAGGTCAACATTTCTTCACAGATCTGTAAAATTGGAGGAGAGGTCACCCTTTCTTTGGGCGATTCTCTTACTGTTTGGGGAGTAAATGCTGATTTTAATTTTAAGTAACCACTTCTGAAGCCACCATTTATTACCAGCTCTGCAAAGATCATCTAACACCTTAAAATGCTATAGCATTAATTATGCATATAAATCACTACACAAAGGACACACAGTTAATTTTTAATCACTAATTAATTGTTTGCTGTTTTCATTATAAAGACTCAAGACTTAATTAAGTACCACAGGAATAGTCTTTCATGTTTTCTGACAGCCACTGTCATAGATGAAAGCGTTCAGAGACTTTTTTCTCCTCCTCCCAATTAGGCTTACATCCTCTACAGCCACCATGCCAATACAAGACACTTAGCACAGTGTATGAAGGACCACCACACTGAGCTACACATGACAGAGAAAACATTACACACCTTTGCAACACGGTGCTGCACGTAGCTACATCCTTCATTTTCTATCTTTTACAGTTAAAATATATCGACTTTGGGGATAGGGGCACTGCCAGAACCTCGCTGCACTGCGCCATTCAGGTAACGTATGAAAAAATAATAAATAAATAAAAAGTAACAACTTCTCTTACTAAAGAGTACATGATAAAACTATGCAAATCAGCTATACATGAAAGACAACTCCAACAACAGAAGTGGTAATTAATTTAAAATAAAACAATGAGGCGCTGTAAAACTGAAGTAAGATTGTCCCTGCATGACATCGGTTATGTGCCAACCATTTCCAAACCAACACACTTAAGCTGGTACAATTTGTTGTTTAAGCAGTATGATAAAGTCTCCAGTAAAACTTGTCTCTTTAACTAAAAATTTCGTACAGGCAGTTAACAGATACAACTCTCTCGATCTGGATCATCTGGAAGGAATCTTATCCCTGTTTGGCTTTTCCACACCAGAGTTGACTATGTGAATCCTTCAGCTCCATCTAGATTTTTTTCTTACAGTAAAATTACAAAAGCAGACGTATGTTAAAGAGGAATTACATCCTCTTTTGGATGTCATTACTTATTTTATGTTTTATTTTATTATTTCCAAGCAGCGGAGAACTGCAAGGATTATGGCAAACAAATCAAAATGATGATTTCTACCACAAAGAGGCTGCTACGTCAAAAGCCCATTAACTGACACAGTATTGAATGAACAATTACCTGATGAACATACGATTGTCATGTACATGGGCCCTGATGGGTAAGTTACACAACTTAGCTAAGGACCTTCATTCCTTCTAGAAGAGTAATGATGTTTCTTATCTTTAATATGCTCTTCTGGGATCTCTGTCTTCACGAGACTAGCAGGCAGATGCAGGAGTCCATTCTTTCCACCAGTCTCTAGATGGGCAGTTGAGTTCTGTCATTATTTATTTTCCATGTAAACATGGAACACTTTGGGAAATATGCTTCACTGAATACCAGCAAGGATGACAAAAACAAGTCTTTTTGTAAAAGCAACATGAGCACCAAAACCAAACTATTGAAATTGACACTAAGATTTCATGTTTAGGCACCTGTATTTAAGCATTGATGAATACAGAAACCAAAAGACTGAGAGGCAATCTTCAAATTACAGTGCAAGTTTAACTGCCCAATGCCAAGCCACTTGCCTTCTCTGAGAGTTCTATTTAAACGCCAACAGATATGTGGATATTTTTATTATTTATGGGACTGACATGACTGAAAGCATCATCTCAGAAAGACACTATACAGAATAGTCTCATGAGGCCCTGGATTTATTCTCAAAATAATTCTAGAGCAAATATGCTCCATTTATTACTAAAGCTTTTTTTTTCTTCTCCCTCGTGGCAACATTAGAATGCTTAACATAGCCTCTGGGTTGGTTTTTAAGGCTAATGAATAATCATTAATAAAAATTAGAAGCAGCTCACAGTTCTGCTAATGTTGATTACAACCAAGAATAAAAAAAATAGCCAACTTTTTTCTTTCTACACTCTTTCTTCTACCTATGAAGCAAAAGATCAAACAAAGTTTTACAAGTCTGGACATTTAGTTTTGGAAGAAAGTGAGCAGATCAGAATCAGAACACGCTACAAAAACTACCTTACTGAACGAGGAAGTATTTTATCTAGCCATTTTTCCTTATGAAAATAAAGAAACCACGTTGCTTCACAGAAGCCAAGAAAGAAAAGGAACATGATGTGGTAATTCCTTGCCTTTCAGAACTGTATCTGTGTTACAAAGAGGTTTAAACTAACAGCTGATTAGTAATATGGCAGTTTCAAATCACCTATTTTACTTGTTTTACATAATGTAAAGAACAGTTTAAATATCAATGTTGCCTAGGTAAAAGACAAAAATTATGTGTTTTTTGTGTTTTTTTTTTTTTTTTGGGGGGGGGGGGGGTTCCTCTCTCTAGATGGGGGGGGGTGGGGTGGGGAGGAATTTCCAAGTAGTATGAGTATCCCTATGAATTTTAAATATGTATCTGTTACAGATAATCATTACAACCCACATTTTTGATTAAGAATTAGGGTCACAGATGTAAGAAACGCAACAGTGGAATTCTAGACAAGTCTGTTGATTCTCTCATCTCACTGTCTACATACCTTCTGCATCACTTCAGGCACCATCTGGATCAATGAATGCTAGACAGAAATCAAAATGAGGAAAACTCTGAAATTTGGAAAACTCTCAGGGCAGCAGGCCATAGTCTCATAAATAAGTTAATGCAATGCTAATAGGAAATACACCACAGGAAACAACCTGTATTGGCAGGAGGAGGAAAGCAAGCAAACGAAAATAGGCCAGATGAGGTAAATAGCTCTTCCCATCTGTAACTTCTGTGTTATCCAGCCCTACCAGGTAAACTGAACGCTTCTGGTGAAGTGACTAGCAGTGAAAGAGGTAAAGCTGGCATGTAATATTTCAACAATAAGCTTTAGGGTTACTTGCCTATTGCTGTCAACATGCGGTTTATAATAGTTGGAGCAATCACGACAAATTCTTTTTTAAATACATTAGCATTCGCTGCAGGTATTTGGAAACAACCTAGTAAAATGTGGCTTGTTAGGCATAGTTGGAGATTGAGTTTCTCTCATATTAAGGAAGTCATCTCGGTAACTGTTCAAGTTAGCAACTTAATTTGCTTTGAATTTAAAAATTAAAAATAATGGCAGCAAAAAAAAAATACTTTCAGCTCAATTTCAGGATAATGAACAAAAGCTGCAAACATAAACAACAAAAGTGGTCTACGTTTCAACATTACATAGTGATCTTAATTCTACAACAGCTCTTCAAATGGAATTCCCATTTCAGTCAATTATAGACTGTTTACTCCATTTCTTTTTGATTCTTGGAACACCACTGGGTTTAATTAATTAAACAAATAGGCAACAGTTTGATTAATCAAGCACATATGCATAAGCCATTGAAAAACGAGGATCAAGGAAACTTTCCTAGCAAGTTGAAGAGGCTTTGCGATCAGGCTCTGTAAGATCACATAAATAACGGTCCACCAGAAAAACAAATAAATACAAGACAGATAGGGAAACAAAGATTCTGTAGGTATGTATTCCCATGATGCTATCAGTAAGTGACTTCCTGTTAGACACGTCAGCTGGTCTCTGACATGCTCCTGACAACTGGAAACTGAGTTGTATCTAAATAGTGTATATAATTTTAAATGCTGTTTTGACTTATGAACCCACAGAATCATCACAGAATGGTTTGGATTGGAAAGGACCTTAGACATTATCCATTTCCAACCCCCCTGCCATGGGCAGGGACACCTCCCAGCAGACCAGGTTGCTCTAAGCCCCATCCAGCCTGCCCTTGAACACCTCCAGGGATGGGGCATCCACAGCTTCTCTGGGCAACCTGTTCCGGTGCCTCACCACCCTCAGAGTAAAGAATTTCTTCCTGAAATCTAATCTAAATCTGTCCTCTTTTCCTTTAAAGCCATTACCCCTTGTCCTACCACCACACGCCCTGACAACGAGTCCCTCCCCAGCTTTCCTGCAGGCCCCATTTCGGTACTGGCAGGCCACTGTAAGGTCTCCCCAGAGCCTTCTCTTCTCCAGGCCGAACAACCACAACTCCCTCAGCCTGTCTTCACAGGAGAGGTGCTTTAAACTGAAAATGGTAGTGGCTTTAAATTAAAAGAGGGTAGATTTAGGTTACATTTTAGGAAGAAATTCACACACACCTCTGAGGGTGGTGAGGCCCTGGCACAGGCTGCCCAGAGCAGCTGTGGATGCCCCATCCCTGGAGGTGCTCAAGGCCAGGTTGGATGGGGCTTTGGCCAGCCTGGTCTGGAAGGCGATGCCCCTGCCTATGGCAGGGGGGTTGGAATTGGATAATATTTAAGGTCTTTTCCAAGCCAAACCATTCTGTGATGACTCTATGATTCTGCAATCTCCTGAACTACATTTTAAGGAAAAATGTTATTGATCTTGATTTGTCTCAAAATGCTGAGTTGTAAACCAGAGGTTCAGGGAACCGATCCACTGACAGCTCAGACATCTCGGCAGAGAGCACAGGCTTAGCAGCGGGACAATTTTCAGTAACAGCTAAATCACAGAGTAAAGCAATGATTCTAAGTAGCTAGCAGTAGTAAAATATAGAGAAAAATGTTTCCAGGCCCTTCCATGACTTCAAATACGTGCAATTTCTGCAAGTCAGATGGGCAGCCAAGGCAGAGTCTTTGTGAGCAGATACTGGAATTAAAAACAAATGGATATCTCCCAGCAGAAGTGATATTGCAATTACAAAGGGCCAAAAGAAGAACTGAAATAACAGCATAATTTAAAATTTCTAAATACAACCCATGGTGTAAGAGCAACATGGAAGGAAGAAAAAAAAAAAAAGACAAAAAAGGAAAAAAAAACTCTGAAAATTGAGAATTACAGTACACCAAAATGACTGACACTAATTATTGACAATGATATGAAACTGCAATGCATGAAGACACATTCATCCTACAAAATTTTTTCACACAATATAATTAGGCTACATTCATATATCAATAATTGACAACACTTATTTCTTCCAGCTAAGTGGCTTTAAATGACTTCATGTGAAACACAATGAATGTAGGTTACTATGGTGATCAGTTTAATTCAGGAATAATTGGTTTATATTTTAAACAAACACATTCGATTCTTCAACCTGAGGCTCAGAAAATACTTAGTAACAACTTTGAACTTCGGTTTTCCTGCTTAAAGCCTATGATATACTGAAGAAAACACAACCTCCTCGAAGTGAATAACGCATTTAAGATGATCAGACCACAATATTGCATTATGTATAAAACCATGCCGTTCTGCCCTTGACTTCTGTGCGGAGATAATATGTGAAACTTATCACAAAAAGTATCACGCCATTTGCCTGTAAATTGACAAGACTACGTTTAACAGACCGGTTTTCAGGCATGGTATTTCAGGCTGTCATCTCCCCATCACAACACAGTCCACATTAGGCCAGACCATTATTCAGATGAAAAACCACATGAAGAGCAGGAAACGCCTATGGCTTAGGGATTGATTCTGTTGCCTTGACAAGACCGATGGCTCTCTGTCTCAATATTGTGCAATAGCATATTATGCCTTTTCACTTTCATGGCATAGGAAGACAGATGCTTTGGTCATTAACATAAGCCCGGCACTACTGATTTATTCCAGAACTAAAGGATTTATACTGGTTTATGAAGTCTGTGTTTATTGGCTGGATGAAAGATGTCAAAATATTTTTCACACAAATAGGGAGGATCCATTATGTGTTCTTTCAAGATTTCTATACTTTCTTTTGAACCTAGAAGAAAGTATTTTTCCACTTCTGCAAATAAACTGAATTTATCAGTACAATAACTAGTAATTTCTATAGTGGAAGCTTCTAAAATACTAGTGGATACTAGGAAACAGTACAGAGGAGACAGTCTTATAACCACAGGATCCAAAAAGTCACAAAACAATCCAGCCTAGGATTGGGTATAGGACATAACCATTCAGTGCAGATGATGAAAATGGCTGTTTTCATCTTGGTATTGTTTTTGTTTATTTTTGCTTTGTTTGTTGTTTGTTTTTCTTTTTCTAAGAATACAGTTAGTGATATCATTTCATTAATGTTGCTTGTGATGGCATAAAATATTTGGAGATTCTTCAAGATAGATGGCTTTGGTTAAAATATGGATGCATGTACAGAATAAGTACTTGTGAACTAAATACATTTTATACACTGATCTAATAGGCTTTGTGAGAGCACACATGGATTTACCAAAGCAGAATGACAGTGCAGAGCACTGGAGCCCTTGGACCAGCACCTTCTTAGGTGCAGGCTGAATTACATAGCTTGAGGATGCAGCTCTTGAGGATCCTCATTGCTGAAATTTCAGATCACAAACTCCTGTTTGCTTTTATTCATTGTCAATCAAGAGATCAACATCCCCGTGGAGCATTTTGTTTCCTCATCATCACTTTTAAAGCTGTTTACTTTCTATTTTGTTAAAAGTAAGCATCACTTGCAGAATTACAGCAGAAAACAAAAAAGACATAACAAAACCTTTCTTAACAATCAAGTTAGTATCAGAATCTTATTTGCAAAACACTTACTGTAAGTTATTGAACTGCAGAACGTATTATAGTACTCAGATTCACAGTATATAAATACCTACGAAATAAAGAATGCATCCCAACAGGACCTTTATGAGACAGATAAATACTAATGAGTAAATAAAATAAGAGTAGGTATCTTGCAAATAATTAAATAGATGATCTGTTGCACATATACAAGCAGACATCAACTTTCCTGAATCAGGACAACACTCTTTTCCTGTAAACTGCTTGATTTATTTCTGCTTGTCCAGAGTAAGGCTGCAATTCCATTACAGTTTCTGGGAAGACCGTAAAACATAGAAGAAGAGAAGCTGTTCAGAATACAATAGACAAACATGTAAGTGGAAAGCTAACGGTGGTTTAATTTAGGATATTTATCAAGTAAAAACTGTTGAAAAATATGTTCATTCTTATTTGTTAATATTTACACTCCATCTACCTGTATCTTGTAAAAAAATAGTAAAATAAAAATCCATAATCTACATATATATGATACAAGTAATATGCATACTATATCTATATAGAGAGATTTATCTCCTTCTCACCTAGTCTTTCCTTTCTTCCTCCTCACAAAGCAGAAATCCAACAAATGTACAAAATTTTTGTGTCGGTCTAATTATTGATTTCTAGGTTGAAGGTACTGCAGGGAATCCACAAATCTGTATGATGCCCTTGAGTGCTAGATGCACTGTTAGAATCTCTCTGAATTATGTGAAAGATATATGAGATCTCACATCACCAGACAGCTTCCTACTGGGTACAGATGCAAAGAGGAACACGAATCAAAGTCACTCTCTCCGAAGTTACTGGAAGTAAATTCTTCCGTCTGATTCAATAGTCACCTATTTAAAATGATGGTACTTCACAGAATTAAACCTCTCAATGATATCTGGCATCCATTTGTTCTAGTTTATGTAAAAGAATACATCTCTCAGGAAACTGGCTAGCCTAGCTAAAAAAACACAAACCTGTGAAATTCGGGTTATCCTTGAACCCCTCCAGTTTCATTAGTGTTGAATCAACTCTAATACCACAAATCACCAGGCAATAGACCATGGAGGACAGTGAGAGACAATAATATAATTAAGCTGTTTTGCACTTGACAAAAGGAGGAAATTTAGGTCTTTACCAATGCATTTGCTAAGTATATTTTGAAAAGCAAAATATAATTCTGCATTTATTTGCAACGTAAAACCAAATTACAAAAATTTTTATTTATAGCAGATCTGCTTATAAAATTATATTTCTTTTTACCAAAAATGTTGAAAAACATCATCAAATAATGTATTTAATATCATTTTCCCTTCTAAACTACATCCCAAGTATTCAGCAACTGGTAAGGGGCATGAAGAGATCGCAACCACAAAATCCCATTTTTTGTATCAACAAGACAAAACTTATTCCTTGTAAGATGAGTGAAATTTAAGGTTACTTCTCAATTAGAAATTCTAAAAGACTCTGACATGGTGAATGAGAACATCCTTTTAAAGATGTGGGTTGTGTCACCTACAGAATATGTGAACTGCTTTTGTTCCCATTTTCAAGTAATAAAATGTACAAGCAATAATCAGTAGTGACTCAGCAGTGTTGCTTTGCTGCCACCTGAAGAATTAAGAAAATAAAAGACTTTCCAGTGTTTTCAGCTTACAAGGAACAATACAGTTGCTCCTGTACTACTCTCCCATGAACTTAAGTCTTCTCAGGATAATATGAGATATTTTTTTCAAAATAAATCCCAGTTAGGAAAAAGGATTTAAAAAAAAAATACAGAAAACAGGCTGAAGGTGTACAATAAATATACTGTAATTCTCCCTATGCTATTTGCTGGGGAAATAGCAATTACACCTTTTACACCTTTTGAGCTACTATGCTATATTCCAAGGTGGAAGACTGCAAATACTGGATAATTATTGGGTAATTTTACCTCCTGTCCTCTGCTCAAGTAACACAGTGGCTATTATTTTTTAAAATACTTAGGTAAACTAAAAAGGTGTGATAAGTTATTAAATTATTCTTGCATTCTGGACAGCCATACCACACAGAATGTTACATATGAATAGCAAGGGAAAAAAAAAATGAGTTTGTTAAAGTGCAGAAAGCCAAGTCTGGCTGCATACTGAGTGGAGTATGAAAACCTGCATCAGCAAATTAAAAATTACAAATTAGAGCACACCACAATGTTGAAAATCAAAAGGACAATGGCTTCACAGATTTACTTCTCCTGTAAACAGGCTTTATCTAAGCCACTTTATTTTTGCATCCATATGCAACCCATTTACTGCATGTAGGAATGCACTGCAGCGTACTTATCAGATAAAGTATTTTGATTTTTGCCAAATCACAACATCTGATACTGAAACAGTGAGTGCTCCATAACTCCATAAAACCACTTCAATCAGTATGCAACATCTCCATCAATGAGGTGATGACTTGTTCCCTCAGCAGCAGGGCAAGGAGCAGAGCTTAAAGCACTTACTGGCCCAGACCACGTACTCAGGCAGGAGGTGTGGTGCCATTACAAGTCAGTACATACGGCCTCCCCACGTTAAGACGGAATTGCTTTTCCAGAAATTGTGATTTGACTTTACAACACAAAAGCTCTTTCAAAATAGCCTTGTTCAAGTCTTTCACTGGGTTTTTACTCGTTTTCCCTAATGAAGTGTTCTAGACATTGATCTAGATAACGTCAGAGATGGAACATCTTGCAAAAATACTTTTGAAATGTCTTGAGAAGAAGGCAGGAATACAGTTTTAACCACCTATGCAGAAAATACGCTGATAAATACATGTTCAGGATAATATATATATATACATATATCAGCCTATATAGGAGCCTATATATATAGATATCTATATATATATATATATATATCAGCATCAGGAGCTGTAGGAACGTTTGGATAATACAGGAGTAACCAGCTGATGGAATTGCATTGCTGTATTGGTGTGCAGGTCAAAATTAGAAGGACCAAAGCCAAGCTGCAGCTCAATCTATTACTGTCAAAAACAATAAAAACTGTTTCTAGAAATACTTTAAATAAAGGAGGATTAAGGAGAATCTCCATCTCTTATTGGATGTGGGGGGAAACCTGGTGACAAGAGAAGAGGTAAAGGCCGAGGTATTTAATGCCTTCTTTGCCTCAGTCTCTAGCAGCAAGACCAGTTGTTCCCCTGGATATTTCTTCCTCCTCATGGACAGTGCCACCCTTCTAAGGTACACTTTGTGGCAGTTTTTTTCTCTCTTGCTCTTTCCTATAACCAAAGAAAGCTCCACCAGGGTGGAAACCACTCGTAAAGTAGGCATCCCAACCCATCAGCCTTCTTGTGGCCTGACAGCCGACCAGACACAAGTCACCTCACCAGCATCTTCCAAGCCATGGTCCTGCTGCTGGCCCTTCAGCTTCTTGGCTAGACGCAACTGAGCCTTCTGCCTCCTGCTGTCCTGTCATGTACTCAAGCAGAAGGGACAGGAAAACCCATATTCGGGCCTTCTTTTTGTATGGGTCCTCCTGCATATGTAGGCAGAAGGGATCCCACAGTCAGCATACCAGCCCGGTGCCTTCTGCTGGCCTACCAGAACCACTGGCAGATGTCAGGTGCAAAGTACAGATCCCAGGTGTGAGTCAAGGGTGACCTGTCAGCTACCTCACAGAGAAGTGGCCTCTCAGTCCCTTTCTGTGACATGTTCCTGTTGCTGCTCTATCAACTGCAGAGACAGAAGTGACCTCACATCACTTCCACAGTCAAATTCAGGAGATCCTGAAGCAGATCTGCCAACTTTCCTGTTCCCACTAGGGCTCACCTTTCTAGGTTAGAGATTAGCAAAGGTTTAATGGGAAGCTTTGGTGTTCTTCTGTGGGTATCAGGTCTGTAGTTAGGGTATGGGCAAGCTCTGTGGTTTAGGGCTTTTTTGGGTCTGCCAAGAACTTGTCTAGGGTTAAATAGAGCATTTTAATGCTATATATATATAAAATGCTGTATTATATATATATATAATGCTATATTATATATATATATAATGCTATATATATAGCTTATAATATATATTTTATATATTATAATATACATTACATATAGTATATATATTCTGATATATATATATGTATGTATATATATCAGAACAAAACCATGACATCATGCTCTTTGGTTTAGAAGGAAAAATCGAGTATCCTCCTTAGGATTCCTCCACACAGACCAATTCAGATTTGTACCAGCCTGCTTATGTGGTCAAGGCTAGAAAGAAGGACAAAGCTTCAGTTCATATGAAACCCAGGCTGCAGCACCATCTAGACCGAGTTGAAGTTACCAATAGAACTAACCACAAAAAGAATTGACATGCAGCCGAACAATTTTTCCCGTTAGACAGAGAATATTCAGACACCACATTCATGGAAGAGAAACAAAATGAATTTATTCAAGAAGAGCGATAGCGAGGGAGCTAATCTCTTTCTAAGAGTTTCTGCTTTATTAAAGAACCATTCCCACTTCACTTCTTAAACAGGAGCCTAGCAGGTTAAAAGGCATGCTGAGATTTTAAATGAACTTCATCTAAATGAACCTTAAATAAGTTACTGTTAATGTGAGCTTTCTCTTTCCCCCTACATAAATGTTTCCAAAGTCTCTTCAGTAGAAAACTAGCAGGGATTAAAAAAATCTAAAAAATCCTTTAAAAAAATATTTATTGGGAGTAAAATGTTTGTATTACCTATTACATTGCCTGGATGATTAAGAAGGAGCCAGGACTGATTCTCTCATCGTTTTGGGAAAACAGCAGAGTTTGTACAGACTAATCCTCATCTTCCAAAGGATACTTTTTTTCTTGAAAAGACATTAACATTTTAATTTAAATAAACATACTTTGTTTTCCTACCAACTTCAATTTTCCTTGCAATATATACTACAACACACAATTGTAGCATCTTCTGGTCTTTTTCTTACATTTCCATGCCAGGAAACTACATGAAATTAAGCAGCTGGATGGCATCGCTGAATTTATTTGGGGGAAAATAATAATTAATCACTTAATATGATGACCTTTTGCTCTTTTAACCTATGCTGCTATTACTACCAAAATTTGGAAAAAAAAAAAAAAAAAAAAAAAACAGTTTTTATATTAGCTATCTGTAGCCATGCCTTCCTCAGCCAGGCAACACAGTTTGGTCTTGCACCATACCTATTAGCAGTACCGTACTCGTAGTTGTAGCCACATCATCACTGCACTTAAAACAAATAATGGCAACTAAATAGCTACAGGATTCTGTCTCGCAGGGGTCACTATATGATATGAATCCAAGCTATCAGGCCAAGGACACTTATGAATAAGCTTAAATCTAAGTAGTATGATCCCACTGACTTCAGATAGATAGTTATGTGTCTTAGGCTTAATACATGCTTAATGCCCCACTGAGAATTTCACAGCAAATTCTGCTCAGCACAGAATGATGACTGGTTCCCTAAGGAAAGATGTGTTTTTCTCCACGTACTCTGTGATACAACAGTAACTTTTTTCCCAAAAACTAGTGAACATGCACATATACTCAGTGAGTAGGGACATAGAAGAGACCTGAATTTATAATGAACTTATAAAAAATAATAAATAAAAGTACAGGTTGTAAATGTAAAACATGCTGAATCATCCTGGATACAGATAGGAATATGAATGCAACAGCAAACACAGTGACCTAAATGCTGATGAGATGCCAAAATTTCAAATATATTTTGGTAGCAATAAATATACGGACAGTTAATTCCCACAGATAATTAAAATGGAGGCTGATCTGCAAGGGTCCTGCCAACTTTGGCATGCCTAACCTATAATTTATAAATACAACTAGCTTTATTAAATAATCATGGGGAATCTATTCCACAATACAAGAAACAAAATAGTCTACTGGGAGATAGGATTCTCCATTACTGTATCAGTAAAAATCTTGCAAACTTAGCTAATGTCTCAGTTGTGTAGATTCTTAAATTTACACAGCAGAAAGAATTACTGTCATCAACTTACAGCTTCAAAGGAGAATATTTAATGAATACACTTTTACCTGAAATGAAGAACTAACAGAAGGTTGAAAAATACAGGTTGTCTGTATCATACCTCAATATGCAACTTGAACAAGAATGTAAAGCAGAAAGATGCCCATTAAAATACATTTCTTTTTAATAGAAAGTAGACAGAACTAGGTCAAGAGAAAGACGAAAGATGAAGAAATAAGATTTTTGCATGACACCTCTCTAATGAACTGCAACTACAAAAGGATAAACTCATTTTATAGGCTAATGTCGCTATCATAATAAATCCAATTGACATCCATGACAAGATAGGCTCCTGCATATTCCAAGGACAGAAAGCTGGTTAAGAAATAAGAGAGAAATGACATGCTACAGATGAGTTAGAGGGGGATAAAAGCAAAACAAGCCTCACTTGTATTAAGAAGAATGTTACACGACCGAAAGTGTGTTCTTTTATTTAAAGTTCCAAGCAATATAAATTCTCACACTGGAAGAAAATTCAGCCTTTTCAGTCAGCTCCTCTGGCCCCACAGTGTTCCCAATGCCACTCTTCTAGCATCTGCCACTGAGCTGATTCAATGGCTCATTATTCTGGTATTCCAGGATGAAAAATCCTCAGGAACTTTTCTAGCAGGTTACGTAAGAGTGAAGAACATTGTGAGACTAGATATACCCTGCAACACACCTCTCCATCACTTGTTATCCATATTCCCTTTGCTGTGGGGAGAGCCGCACACAAAGCAAGCAAGCATGCTTGTATTACAGCTAGCTCCTACTTACGATCTCTGCAGTCTGAAGAACATATTCCTAGATTTTAATCAACTTGTTGACTTCTTTTCAGACTAGAGACACAGAGTAATACTTCTGCTGATATCTGAAGGCCAGGAGAATTTGGTACATTCTTTGAAGTCACTTGCTGTATATCATTCTAACCCACATTTAAAACAACTTCATTCCCTATTATGCTATTTTTCTCAGAAGTTCAAGGTGAGATTTTCCTGCACCATTTTTCCTTCTATCTCTACTTCTACCTTTTCACCTTTCTACTTACCACTAGCATTTGCTATCTGTGGTAACTCGGGGTCAAAAGATTACCGTATGAGATTCCACAAAAGAACTCAGCACAAGCCTATGCATTTTGCACCACAGACCTCCTTCTGCAGCCATAACAAACTCTTCCAGATGCACATTTATAATAGTCACTAGTTCCTTCAAGAGTCACTCCAGACAGCTCTGCACAACCCAGTATCTGAACATATGCATGCTGTATTTGCAAGCTGATGGCCTTAGACCAGAAGTCCACAGAATCACGAGTTCTCTGCATTTGATCTAATGCATGCTGAAAGTAAGATGGCTAAAAAACGTATCTATGCCATCCTAGTCCATAATTTATGACTAATGCATGGTGTCAGGAATGTTACAGTAAGAAGCTTAAGGAACGCTGTTTCCTGCGAGCCCAATCCTGGAGGAAAAAATAAAAACAAAAACAAACAAACAAACAAACAAAAAATCCAAATAAAGTCAAAGAAAAAAAAAAGATTGAGTATGGAAGAAAACAATGAAAATGAGCCTTGAAGTTATTCCATGTTTTATTCATGGACAAAATGTCTTAGAAATACAGGGAGTTGTCAAAACTATTTTCTGTGAAATTAGCGGTTTAGGGGAAAAAGCACAAAAATAATATTACAACACAGCTGTACTTTCATTTTATCTACTGCTTCATTTTCATCCTCCTAGTAAGCGTATTTTTATGGTAAATTGCTTTTTTATATAAAGAAAAACTGTGAGAAAAACAATTGGTCAAGTCAGGAAGATCTTCAACAGGTTAATCATGTTGCCTGGGGGCTTTTGACAGTCAGCAAAATCACAGTCATTATAATAAAGAGAATTTTGCCACTAACACTTTTTTTCATGAAGATTTCTCTGGTCTCAGTGCCTCTGTAGTTTCCATAACATTTGCAAAGACACTCCTTTACTCTTAATTTCTAAAAAAATATATGAATTGTGTTTGCATGGCTGAAAATATTCCAACAGGAAAGAAAGAAAGAGTGCGTTACCCTCCGTGCAACCAAAAAGGACTACACTCATTTACTCTCAATTTTCTGCTTTATTTCTCACCCTTGGAGATTCAGCAGTTGACATGTGAAAATAAATAAATAAATAAATAAAATACAAAACAAATAAATGAATAAAACCACCTGACACTATTTCTGAAAAGTTGGGAGGTTTTTTTGATTGTTGGCTTGTTTTTTTTTTTTCCTGAAGACTTTGTACTGTAAGAGAAACTGGCCGTGACCTGTCGCCCTGCTCCAACTGCTAGCATGGAGTCCCCTGTCTATTCCCTCTTCTTTTTTGTATGTTTGTTTTTTGTTTGTTGTGTTTTTCCCCTCCCTGGACCTCTCCCCTTACATATTCCTTCATCAGCTTGCACAGTTCCACCTTCATCCCTCAAATATCCCAAACCTTCTTGTTTCCCCTTCTCATCAAAGGCTAGGTGGCCTTCCCCAAGGCTGGGCCTGCAATACCTTCATGGCCCACTAATTAATAACTGGGGACTTAGATCGTTGGCATTATCTCCTTTATCCTTTGTCCACCAGGCTTGCATATCTTTGTACCCTTACTTATGTCTTTCCCCATTAATTAAAATCTGTTTTCCATTGAGAAGTTCCTCGATCAGAAAAAAGGAGCTCTCCAATTACCCAGTCATCAGACTATGCTCTTGGAAGGAGGGAAACCTTCAATGGCAATCAACCTTTCACAGACCAGAACACAGTTCAACCATTTTAATACCAAACTGACATATTTTTAGTTTGGTGAAGAAGGATGATTGACATGGATGCCCACAAATTCAGTGTATTTCAGATCTGCCATCGATATATATATTATTCAGGCTGCAGTAGAGAATTGCTGCTTATTCTCAAAAGCATGTTCTGAGTATTTTCAATTGCAACCATACTCTCCTTTAAAGCTTCACTGGAAATGGAAGCTCTATCCTAAAGATGTTACATCACAGAAACAGGAAAAAAACATCATTTTACAAGATTAACAGTAATACTATCCTCAGCAGACTAAACGAATGCACCACGTTTTGCAGAAGCAATCAGAATGGTGGCAAGGAGTTGCTCTGACAAACTTCCTTCTTAAGGTTATTGCCTACAATAAGGGTTGAAAGGAAGAATTTTGAAATCAGGTATGTGAGAAGGAGAGAGCTGGGCATTGTTCACTTTGGGTCAGATTAAAAATCCTATAGTAATCTTAAACAGAGAAAGCAAATACCAGAAAATTCCTCCAAGGTCACTTTTCAGAATTCATTTCAAATTGTTCCCTTGTCCAAAAGAGGTGCCTGATTTGCTCCTTGCAACATAATATGAAAAACTAGCTAAGCTATATGGTCCAAAAGCACAGACTTCTTACAGGGTCTCAGAGAGCAAATGTTCTTGCAAAGCCCTTGTACAACTGACCTACCCCCCAAATTATTATTTTTATTTTTATTTCACCTATTAAGTCACTTCCTGAAGCTGAAACTAGGCTGCAACAAATCTCAGAGCTTACTTACCTGCATGGCACTCACCTGTGAATTCCTTCCTACTCAAAAGAAATTGTGGGTAAAAACAGAAAGAAAGATTGCAAAATCCAAACCTATTTGCCTTCACTGGTGCAAAGAGGAGATAAGAGGCTTTCCCATCACAAGAGACTCAAGTAGAAGACATACAACAACAAAGTCAACTAATATTTTCAAACACTACAGCAAATATGACCCAATTTTTGAGTAATGATGGATGGTAGGTACTCTTCTGGAAAGATTTAAAAAGTCATTTATTTTTGAGCACAGACTCTGGTTGATGAGTGTGCTACGTTTTTTCATTATTTTTTTCCTTCCTATTACTAAAAAAATAAATAAATAAAATTGTGTTTTGCTTTGGCTTTTTTTAGCAGAAGGAAAGACAAAGATAACAGGAGTAGTAACAGCAGAAGACACACCAGCAACGGCAGTGTCTGCTTCACTTCCTGGAATGAAATACGAAGAGGCACAGAATATAACATAAGCGGTCTCAAAAGACTGCCATAACTCTAGTTATTAATGCAACTTCATCCCAACAGTATCTGAGTAGCTCTCTAATGCCAAATCCCTGTGACTATTGGAGTGCTGGCTTTCAACAAAATACACGTAACTTAGCCCAAGGTAACATTGGAAATACACATTGAAGAACTCAAGCTCAACCCAAGAAAGCTAGACAGCCTGAAGTATGACACTACCCTTCCTTTCCTTACCTAGGAGTGGAGCTTTAGGAATACGAGAGACAAATACTTCAAAACATTAAAATTACTAACTCCCACTTTGTAGGTGCACAGTTCCAGCCTGACAGTGAAGTAGGATAACTGCAGAAGTGCAGCTGATTTTACATAAACTGAGTTATGCCTGTTCTGCAGAATAATTGTTTGCCCATATTTGTTACATTTAAGTCTCTAAATCTTGATTGTATTTGCACACACACACACTCAAAAAAAAATAAAAAAGGAAGAAGAAAGAAGAAAGAAGAAAGAAGAAAGAAGAAAGAAAGAAGAAAGAAGAAAGAAGAAAGAAGAAAGAAGAAAGAAGAAAGAAGAAAAGAAGAAGAAAAGAAGAAAAAGAAAAGAAGAAAGAAGAAGAAAGAAGAAGAAGAAGAGAAGAAGGAGAGAAGAAGAAGAGAAGAAGAAGAAGAAGAAGAAGACGAAGAAGACGAAGAAGAAGAAGAAGAAGAAGAAGAAGAAGAAGAAGAAGAAGAAGAAGAAGAAGAGTGCACTCTTCTGTTAAATTCTCGTCACATTTTATTTTGGCAGGAGTCATTCTTTGTAAACTCACAAAGCAGGACAGAAAAAACAGCACTTAACATACTGCTTACACTTTACCATCTAAAAATGTAGAATTGCTTTAAATAAGACAGTATGCTTTGATTTGTCATCATGTTTATTATTGCATTTATTTTCTGCCTGCAGATACTATTGAAGAAGATGTTTCATCTCAATATATGTATAAAATCAAAGGAACGAAGGAAGGCAGTATGACTAATTTAATTACTTTCCTGGTTCTTTCAATAAATGATGGCTGAGCATAGCAATATGAATAAGGATTTGTAACTAAATATCACACTGTAATTATGAAAGAGCAGGAAATTGAGATACAGATTCTGATTCTAATTGCTTCATGATAACCATGCAAATGCATCTCACTCAAAGTATTCTTTCATGACCCTGGAGTTCAGGACTCTGCTCTTTCACCTTTCTTGTCTATTTATGAAGCAAAAAGCTCTTGGCATCTAAATTATTGGTGTGGTTTCTGTGTGATTTCTGTGATGCTGATCTTCTAACTGATCCTTTTAGGTGAATATTATTTACAAGCGCGTACCATTATTAAAATTTGTATGAGCTAGAAAGGAACTCAGCTAACATTCACTACTTGAAAGTATCAGTTGTTTACCTCTCTTTACACAGGAAAAAAAAATAAAAATAAAAGTGAAAAATACTATTTCTTCAGGAAACTGAATATTTTCAATGATCTACTATAAGTGCCCAGCACAGGCCAATATATAATATCTATAATATCTCAGGCATGTTTTAAATATATTCTGAGGGAAGCAGAGCTAAATGCCTATGCCTATATGCCTCCCATAGAATTAGGTGTGTTTGCACCTCAACATTCAGATGAAACACACTGAAAGAGTTTTAGGATAATGTTAAATTGACAGTACTTTTATGCTGTGATTTTTTTCCTCAATTAAAATTGAATGATATGACTTCATTGATTTACATAAATAGTGGAACAAAAACAGGGCTCTCAGTTCAGTGTTTTCTTCCAGAACATGGATCAGGGTGCTCCAGGATGATGGTAGACTAACTTTACCTTAGTCTATTATTTCTATCTAGTTACAATCCCATTTAGTACTAACTTCTTCTGTAGTGTTGTTTTTTTTTTCCCCTCTCCTTACTGTCAATAGCTTAAGCTTTAAGAATCCTAATAACACCGTTAGCCACAAGCATGTAAAGGTTATTTTTGACTAACACAAATATGCCCTTCTGATTTGATAATACTACCTACTCTTTCATTGCAAAGCCCATAAAATCCATTTCCTATGTGCCTGGTGCTCCCTCAGAAGCTATAGATCACAGTTAAAGACGTTTAGAAGACAATTTTTATTTCATTTCCCTGGAGACCTGGAGTTACTCCATTATTGTGTCAGATTTATTAAACAATGCTTCAGGGCAAAATGTATAGACAGCTTTGCAGACAAGGTTGTTCTGAAAACACAAAAATCCTTCTAACTTACCTAGCCATGGAGAAACTAGTTGAGGCCTTTTCTCAAATAGCAGGACACAACTCTCCACTACATACCTGTAAGCCTTGCTGAAAGCTGAACATTCAATGTTATATGTGTCATCAAGCAGATTGAAGCCTTGACTCGTGCCACGCTCCCTTCACAAGTCTGATGGACAAATAGCATGCTTCTATTCAGGGTGTTCTTCCCTTGCAATATTAAAAACTAACAAGACCTTTATTTTTTATTAGGCTATCTGTATAATGATATAATGAATGAAGTAACCTATTAGTTTTTGTTATGTTTATTATTAGTACTGTCTTTTCTATTACCATATTGTCTAAAATCTCTCATTACAATGCAAAGTGCTACTAAGTTAAATAACCCAAGAACCTAATTCTATCAGAGATGCAGAGGTCTTTGTTAATTTACTCTCACCATTTTTAGTTTGTTCAAAACCTGTAAATACAAACTACAATATTATTACACACATGAATTGCAAGCAGAAAATGGAAATGGTGGCGTCCTAGTTTAGCCTCTTATGCAATGTATACGTCTCTAAAGGGTGGCATTAGAGAAGGATGAAGCTTTCAAAAGATCTCAAGGTGTTGGGTACCCAGTTCTGATTAAAAATCAAAATACATCACTGTTTTTATACACTGGGCAATAATTTGTTGCCAGTGGTATATTCATGAATATTGAGAGAGAGGGAAATAGAGAGAAAGAACATTTCCTATTCTAGATGTAAAAAACAGATTTAAAACACTGCAAAATTTGCTTTCCTTATGCAAATTTTGTCCTTGGACAAAATGGACTCTTGTCCTTGGACTCTTGTTTGTCCTTGGACAAACAAGAATGGATTACACAACCCTTTGTCGGACACTCAGAGACAGTAACTCCTCCCTGGGAGCAGTACATCTGCTTCACTAGCCATCTTTGGACAAACACCCAACAAGTGATATTTGCCCCTTTTGAGATTCTGTGCTGGTGTCAAGCACCAGGGAGACAGCAGCTAATGGGACAGCAGCTGAGGCAGTGCCAGAGCTCACTGCCCACGCTCTCCTTCACAGAAAACAGGGATGACTTCAGGCTTCTGACCCTTCCCTTGGCTGAGGACTGGCCTCAAAGGCACGCTGTAACCTTCCATGTTCAAGGCAAAACACTTAGCCATTGCTGTTGGTTTCAGTGAATCAGAGCTGATCCACAGTAGCTGAGGAGCAGGCAGTTGGGGTTTTGTAGCCAAGATGAACAGCATTACTTTTCTATTCCTTTATTATAAATGGAAGATGCTTCACATTCAAAATCAAGCACATTTATTTACAGTTTACAGATTGTAACTACATCTGTTAATGACCTACTACCTGCATTTAATGTTTCTGTACTTTTTAATAGCATCTGCACTTCCTCCACTCCTGGTCAAAAACAAACAAACAAAACCAAAGGGAACAATCTGAACTGAAAGTTCAGATCAGAAATCCTATCCTCCATTAAAATTAATAATTAGTGCATTTAATTAATTGACACAGGAGGAGCTCCAAACCCACCACAGAGTTTTCATACAGCTTGTTCATCACTTTTAGAATAGCTCAGCAACTACCTCATATCACTCTGTCATTACATCAGCTCTTAGGTTTGGCAGAGTACCGATGGCAATTGGCCTGCACGCTGTCTGGATTTAAAAGAAATACCATAAAATAACCTTTAATTTTTTTTTTTACTTTCAAAAAAAGCACACTGCATTTTTTGCTGGGGACATTGCTCATAAATAACATAATCATGTTACTAATACATCATGATCTGGTATGGTGACAGCAATTTGACATTTAAAATAAATATGTTTATGTTGTGCATTCATTTTAAAACCAAAATGCTGTTTCTACCTTATTCTCAGAAGTCTGCAAAACTACATCTGTCAAATTCATAACTATAACTATATCTATAAATTGATATAAGTATGTATTTTATCTCTATGAACGGCCCAACTATTTGTGTTGTGATGGAGTACTCCAACCCAACCCTCTATGGTTTGGACCTCACTAGTGTGCATCAAATAAAAACCATCTCATTAGAATGTGTATCAAAGGTAGAGCCCATTGGTTCTAATCATCTCACTGAGACGTGCCTCTTCCTCCTCAACACCTCTAGTGATAAACAGCACTGTGCTGCAGCATTACATTTTAGACATAGATTATCTAGTTAATGATTATTTGTATGTTTTATTGAGTCTACAGGAACATGTCACATTGTAAGAGAGAGATTACTACATCAGAACTTCACAAGCTCATTCTTTACAGTTATATTAACACAAAACTACACCAAGAATAGGCCCTTCTTTCTGCATACCAACTAATAAAAGAAAATATATATATATGTAAGGCACATCTCTGTCACTGCAACCGCTTTAGAAGTTATTTGTCAAGTCATATTTTCATGTATGTTGGATCACAGCTTTATAGATGCGGCTGAGGTATTAAATCCAAAACGGCTAGAGCTCTGACTGAAGACAAATCTCTTCCAGAACTCGTACCAAACTACACATTATTCAAATCTATTCAGCAAGCGTTCAAGCAGCAACATGATAGATGCAGCAGGCCGGCCTGGGCACACAGCTAATCAATATCTCATTCTTGAACAGCCACTGCGTACTTCGGAGCCCTGTGTGGGGATACGGTGCATGTGTGCTTACCACCCACTGCTGTGAGGGCTCCCATCAACTTCAGCTGGGCTGCTGGCTACAGATCCCAGGTACACGTACAGCTTTGTCTAAAGATGTAGCGGGACCAGTTTTCTGACATCTATAGCAAACAGGCAAGAAATTTCACAAGACCTTGGGTAGCTATGCAGTTGTGAATTCTTAGAAAAGGCTACTATTTACTGCAGTCGTATTTGAACAACAAAGCTAAAGAGACAACACCAAATAGTGTTTTTTTTCCAACAGGCTATGCACCACATAAGCACACAACTCATCCACATGAATGTGTATTGCTTTAATAAATTCTCCACTGCTTAGATCACTGAAGATAAAGGTCTTCGTTATATATTTGAGTAATCAATACTTGTAAGTTACGTTTCACCAGGGAAAACGAAAATAAGTAAGGTTAAATTAATGCTGTCACTTTCTATAAACAGGTCATGGATTCCCGCTATAGAAACTGCTAACTTCATTAGTTTACAACAGGAAATCAACACTGTAGCATATTTTAAAAGTCTAATTTACTTAGAGTAATAAAAAGCCCTCCTCGAGGCTCATCATATATGTCATGTTATGCTTAGCTTTAACCACTCTAGGTAGAGAACTGTGTGCAAAAATCTCAGCAAATCAAGTTGATTAATATTCTGCATTTGTATGCAGTAGCGCTCTCCACTCACTAAGTATACATAAATATTATTTTATTAGATTTCAAAGCAATTGTGTTAGGTGGGATAATGAAAAGTCTCCATTTTACAGTATCTTTCTCAGCAATATAGTCTTGAAAACAAAAGGAAAAGAAGGAAATTATTACACTAAATTCACTAAAGGAAAGGTCAGAAATTACGGATTCCAGACTTGTAAAGCCATGCTTTGACTCCATTCAGGGTAGGAACATCTACACTAGGTTTGCAGGGATCTCCTTATCTTCAATCACCTGGTTAGATAAAAAGCTAGGGATAGTTTTCAATTCCTAGCAGCCATCACAGTTCATAGCACCTTTCTGAAAGAACTCCATTTCATGAGGAGGGCAACCAGAGAACAGAACAAGAACACAAGCACAAATTTAATTGGAGTAATAAATAAACAAATAAATAAAAGCAAACAAAAGAAGAGGCAAAAGATCTTTGCCTCTACATTTCTACCTTTCTACCTCTACATTTTAATTAATACACAGCTCTACGTTTTGGAGCAATGTTCCCGTGCCTGTCAACTGGTTTCTAGCTCCTGTTTTAACATTCACTCCTTAAATACCAATTTCTCCCAGAAAATCTTCCAGCAGAGTTTTATTTTCTATTCAAAATCAGTCACCAACATTAAAGGAGATCAATACATCATAATTGTTTCATTAAATTATCAACTTGCTGTCAACTTCAGCTGAAAAATCAAAAAAAAAAAAAAAATCCTATCCTCAGCCTATATTACTCTGCACTCTAACAAATACTATTCCTTTCAACCACAGCAGATAAAAACCAGAAATCATTGCAAATCTGGCTTTAAATATTATGTTTTTAAAACTCTGGGGCTCCTAATGGGAGCTAAGCTAAGCGATTTTCTCAATTCGCCATTGACCAACCCACGTATTTCCTAAGTGTGGCCTTTCACCTGAGGATTGCTCTGTTTCAATGTTACAGCCTGCTGCATACAGCCTCCTAACCAAGGAACATTTTTTTTGATGTTCAAGTCAAGGTGTGATGCTAGCCCTTATAACCATGTAATTTGTCATTTTGGAGAATTTTTTAGGCTCTTGAAGGATAGGAACTTGCCTGATTCATTAGTTATCCCTCAGTAAGAACTGAAGAAGTGAATTCTTTTCCAATTACACCTCTTCATATTTCAATGTATTGTTAAATTACCAAGCAGAGCTTCTCTTGGAACATTTCCCATTACAGTAATTCCCCACAGATTTTCTTATGAGGAGACAAAGTGCAGTGTTGGAGCACAAGTAAATTGTAAGATGGCTGTAGGACTGATGGCTCTAACCTAATAAATGTTATGATCAGAATTTGCATGTAGAACATAATAGGATTTTTTTTTGCACTACAATCACATTAGTGTTGGTAAGTTTGATTTCCTGAAGACAATAATGTTAAGATTTCCATGCAAAAAGCAGCACGTATTTCTCTATTTTCATGTCATATTTTTATACTAATCAACACTCTCGTTTTGATAATAGATCTAAAAGCACTTGCTTTAACTTCCAGCTGACTACACCAACAGTACAATACACATGAATGTCACACATACAAAGCAACTTAAGGAATTGTTATGAATATAAACCAATATTGCTACTAAACTGTTTAAATGCATAAAGCTTACATAATGCAGGGATTAAACCTATGTGTGATGTACATACCGACAGGGAAAATGAGGTTCACAAATCTTCATGGCTGGGATTGTCTTCAAGGATTTTTGGTGAAGCAAGCCATAGGCAAGGCATTGCCTTAAAGAAGCTTTTACAAAAAGCCCAACAAATCAACTACTAGCAATACATGGAAAATTATTTACTCTGGTTTTCAGGAGAGTTACATACTGGAAGAATTAAAATAGCCCCTTGCATTAAATAAATCCTATTAGAATAATTTTAAAAAAAAATCTAATATTGGCTTATCTTCAGCATGATATCTGTTGTCTCCTTGTGATTCTATGATTTTATGAAAAGGGCAAGATTAAAGATCTTTCAGAAAATACATATTGTATCTCAGTTATCTGCATTAGCTCATATATGCACACCCATAAATTTATCACTTCCAATCCCATGACCTTACAGAAGTTTAAAGCTCTGTATTTAATTATTTGTATAACTTGTACACGACCACTTGATCACTTCTATATTAAGTTGTTTATAAAAAATTGACTTGAAAATGTATTATAATGTATTTGAATTGAAAAAGGTCAGAAGAATGCTATTTACATATCATTTGAGATGCTTATTGGGTGAAAACAAACAAACAAGGCTAAAACAAGCAAAGAAACAAAAAATAGTTTGATTTTGTATTATTAAAGAAAATTTTGGTTGAAAAGATTTTATTCTGAAAGTGGGCCAGAGCTTAATACAGCAATCAGAACTGCAAGCTGCCAAAAATGTTTAGATGGCAGCATCTAACTTCAGGGCTTTATGTATTTCAGTGGTAAGTTGCTAAAAGTCTCTGAAAATCAAGCCTCTTCTCTCATCACTTTAATATGGATTAAGACTATGACTTTTAAGCAAACACGTATAAGCATCTTGTGCCCGATCCTGACACAGCATAAACAAAGACACCAGCTTTATTTGGTGAAGTTCGGTCACCTTATACTGTGGATCTTTCCTTCCAATTCTTTCTTCTAATTGAATTGTTGGAAAAAACAAGTGATAGCTAGGCAAATCCTAAATATTCTGCAGCTAGCACCACTACCAGACAAACAAATCACCAAGCAAATGCTATTAAGAAAAACACCTTTGTGTTTAACGGTGATGTGTATACTGCAACAAATGCATCTCTACTGCTCAGAATAGAAATGGCTTCCATTCTTCAAAAGCCAGCGTAGATCTTTCCATTTTAAAGGCATCTCATTTGCTCTGGATAATGAGCCAAGAGTAGAAAGATTGTGTGTCATATCACATCTCCCTCTTAATTACTTCTCCACGAAGAATAATGTCAAATAGGCATTATGATCCTAGCTTTTCCAGAACCTGCTACAATTCTTTATAATAATACACTGGACATAAGTTTTCTGTCACCGTTAATTCAGTCCCTTAAAATATCAAAAAAAGGAGGAAAACACCCATGAGGCAAAGCACAACACGTTAGGGAATTTTATTTATGGAAAATGGTTCTGCCAGTTAATTTGTTTCCAACAGGCCCAGGGAATAAGCAAGTCTAAACATTACAATTTCTTATAAAAAGCAAGGCTGGTCTCTGGAGCTTTCTGACCCACGTTTTTTCACCCATGAGCTGACTTTATGTAACCACTTAGAAGCATTATTCACTATTGGTTCAAAAGGGCCTTTCTGTGCAGTTAATTTATTGTACCCTCCAGCTTCCTAGCTCTTGACAATTCAGGAAACTACGATCATACACATCGCTGTTGTAGCCCTCCATACTCTCTGGCTACTCTGCTTTCTACCAAGTGCAATGGAGCCCATATTTTATTCTGTAAGTAGATATGCAAACAGCTTTAAAATGGTATAACAAAATGGTTAAATACAAACTTAAAAAATTTTCACACAGAGAACACTGGAAACAGGAGCATAATTCAAGCAGCAATGGTTTGTCTGTACTCATTTGCTGCATGAATTTGCATCAAAGGAGGGATTAGAACTGAAAATGGTGCACGCCTGCTGGGACATCTGTCATAAAACCACCTCCACGTGAGTCTATGAATGGGCAGTGTGGATATATACATGGGTGGATGAAGAAGTAAGGGGTGATAAAAAAGCAGGTGAAAGAGAGGGTCAGAGTTATTCCTACTTACAGGCATGTCTCTGTCATAATAGAGTATCAAAAATATATATCAAATCATAACAGAGTAGAAACTCAGAGCTCTGCCTCTGATCAAGTATAAATCTCACATGCTTTATACTTCTCTCGAGTCCTTTGGAGTTAGCAGGACTTCTCCTGTTTATGGGAAAAGGAACACAGGATTCTCCACTGCAGGTGCCATGACTTGGGTAATCCTACTGTAAAATTATTCTAAACACATCGCGAGTTCACCATGGCCATTGCGATTAGTCAATGCAGTGCAACAGTGCCTTAACCAACCATGAGAGAAAGGATCAAGCTGTACTCGTATCTCAAGACAAGGCTTCTTTATTTCAAGCATATTATTCTAGCACATACAAAATCAGATTGTAATTATGTCAGAATGGTAACTGCCTGAGGGCAGAAGTCATTCTAAATATCTAGAAAACCAAATGGGTCTGCCCTTGGTTCTGTGCAGTTGGAATTCTTCTGTATCTATAAAAATGTCTTCCCTTTGATAACCAACCCATATGAAGACCAAATAAAGTGTATGAGAGCATCTTCCTGGCAAACAGCACAAGCATTTAGAAATCATACTAAGAAATGCATACCGCGCTTCCCTTCTAAGAAAATGACTCTTTGCTATTTCCAAGTAATTGAACTGAACACAGTTTCATCATATTTCTAAAATAATAAGACTCCTTGAAGATATTCAGTATTTATCTGTCTTACCAGAACGATGGTGATGTTGTTCTTCTACGAACTCCAAGTCAAGCATTAGGTCATCTTCATCCAACTCACAGGAACCCAAGTTATTCAAAACATCCTAATATATATTAAATTAAAAACAAACAACAAAAGAAAAATCAGCATTTAGACAAATGGGTTAACCAAACTCTTCTACACAACAGAATGAAGAGTCAGACCTGGAAAATACGTTTAAGTTGCTACAGGAAATTTTTCCGTTAACATTGGACTAGTGAGAAAATGTATGTAATAACCAGCCAAGTAGGCTATGTATTTGTTACATAAGTAGGACATGTATTTGTCAACATGCTCTGTTTTACAGGATCTTGAATATTTAACTGAAAAAGCAGAAGAGGTAATGCTGTCTGTATTACTTTTTTACTGTTCAATGATACTTTTTCCATTTTCCCAAGATTAAACATAACTTTTTGTGAAGCATAAATGTTATTTGTAGCACGACACACAATTATCAGTATTTGTCTTTCATTATATTTTGGCATTGTCTGTCGATATTATTGGAACAAAGATTTACTATTCTATTTATCCAAGGCATAAAGAGATACAAGTTTAGAATAAACAGCAAATTCAGGCATGAGCCATCAATTCATGAATTCTGAAGTACTCATGTAGGTAGTAAAGGATTACAAGGACAGAGAAGAAAGCCTGACTGTAAGGTGTAGGTGCTTAGGTCCCCGTTCCCTCTTTGTAATTCATTTTGTTTGCTAAGTTTTAACCACAGACAGGTACGGGAGGCTTATATAATTCAATCTTTGGAGTTTTTTTGTTTGTTTGTTTGTTCTTTTAAATGAATAGGGGGCTAAAATTAAAAAAGACTCAAGATTAACATTTTTGCATTACACTTTTCCCTCCAGGATTTGGTTCTCGAAGATAAAAATAAGTAATTATGGCTCAGGTAGACATCTTTA
Source organism: Heteronetta atricapilla (assembly GCA_011075105.1). NCBI lineage: Eukaryota > Metazoa > Chordata > Aves > Anseriformes > Anatidae > Heteronetta > Heteronetta atricapilla. Next base: position 25,406,235 of record CM021734.1, on the reverse strand, counting down.
CTTTGCCAGCTCGTAGTACAGCAGTATCACTGCTCAGGTTTCAATTGTGGTCATGAAATGGCATTCAGTTCAGCCTCAGCAAAGCCCTGTTTGGACAATCATTACCTGCAGCCAGCCACAGGATGGCCACCAGTCTCCAGGTAAGTGACCCACCAACAGAGGCAGAGCTCCATACGAGGAGCCCTGGCTGAAGACAGCCTCATCTCTCAGCCACTTAGAGAGGAACAAATTAAACTGCTGGTAGCGTGGCTGCAGGCAACCCACACCAGGACAGTTCACTGATTTATTGTTCTCCATTCCGATGCTCACCACAGCCAATTACGGAAAACAAGGAGAGGAGGCGATTGTTTTCTCTAGTCTCTACCAGTCTAAAGTTGTTATGCTCAGTGGGTGAAAACAGATAATCATTTTGCATTTTCTTTCTTCCCATGAATGTTTTAAGCTATGGTCAAGCACATATAGTTAGTATGCTATGATTAAAAGACAATGATTTAAAGTAAGGGGAATTAGTATCACATACTGCCAGGTAGGCATTTCTTTTGACATGACAATATCACGACAACCATAATCTTCTCCACAGTTCCAATGTCTAATCAAAAATAATACATGCATTCTCCGGCTAGTGTTTTGTTTGAAAATCCACAAATGATACTAAAACAGGGCTGATCCATAATCCATTCCACAAAGAAAAAAATTCAGTAGACCCCCGCCTTAATATGCTGGCACCCCAGACATCCCGTATGCTGCCCACTCAAATCAACACCAAGGGACACTGCATTTCAGCGTGCAAGAGGCCATGTATCAACCTGTTTTGGGGGAGCTAGAGATTGCCATAGAAATCTGCTGTAGAGAAAGCAGAGAAATATAACAGTAGTATACCTCAAACTAGCAAAAGCCCTTCCTGACCTCAGCTCCAACCATAATTTTTTTATGTTCCTTCTAATTCTTTCAAGTACTTTTCCCCCCATAAGAGATGTCAATTCTTATTCAAACTCAAAGTTTACACTTATTCAACTCTTTTGAGTAATGATTTCTTTAAATTCTGTTTTCCACTATTTCAGAAATAATGCACAGGCAACATAATGACTTTTTTTTTTCATTCTTTCCCTAGCTTACTGCTAGCATGAGAATATCTCTTCTGAGATGCAGAACCGATTGTTAACGCTGTCATTACATTTATAAATGCCAAGCACAAAAAGTGCGAATTGTCACATGTAGAAGCTTCCATACAACCAGAAAGCAGTGCTATACACAAGGAAAACACCCATCGTAAGACCATTGCAGTCACATCAAGCACAGAACATCTTATTCCCTTTATCTTAATGTTCAACATCTAACTCAGAGATCTGCTGGCCAGCCTTCTTCATAGTAACTATATCTTCTGCTCAAGGTGACAAAATGTAGACATTCGATAATCAAATGACTTATTACCATAGAATACGTAAGCATAGAAATTAAACACAAAATGCAGTATGCAGGTGCGTTGTATCAGCTTATGGTATCTGATACCTGGGTAGATACACACTTATCTAGTCTGCTTTTATCTTAACATATAACAAAAACCCAAAGAAAAAAGAATCAGTTTTCTGATATTAAAAATAAAATACTTTTTAAAAATACTGTCTTTTCTATTAAATGAAAGTGGGAGAACACCTATTGCTCAATGTTATAGATAACCCAAAAATTAAATAACTTTTGAATCACTGTTGGAGCTAGTGAAATACCAAAGACTGCAAATCTCATTTAAGGCTTATGTGTATCTGTTAGCAGCTAAATACCTTTCAAAATAGCAGCGAGACACTGCTAAAATTTGTTTTCTGTTCTTTTTCATATATTCCTAGAGACATGAGTGAAATATCTCTAGTCTAACTGTTTTTCCAAGCTGTATTTCAAAAGGAGAATCAACGATTATGGCACGTTAAGAGCAGAACATAATGAAACGGTGTCTAACCAAGTGAAGAGCTTTTTCTTTTATTTTTAAATTCAATTTTTAAATGTAGACATTACTAGGCACTCAAGGTTGACCAAAATGATGTATTAAACAACTCAGAGAAGGTACAACATAACTTGTTTTATTGTTTCATTACTTAGCAGAAGCATTCCAGCAAAAAAAGTCCAGAAGAACAATCCCTGCAATTTTTAAGCAATATCTAAAAGTTTTCCATGCCAGTACTGGTTAAAGGCAGAAGCACGTAGCACACAGGTTTGTTCTTTAAGTTGGAACTATGATTTATATTACAGTTGACCAACTGAACCCATATTGATGCTAAACGTCCTTTGAGGAACCACAACAATAGCAATGAGCATGACTTCATGCTAGTTCAGTATCTCCTCCTCCTAGTGCAATAACTCCTGCATTGTCAGAAATCTTGTGAGATTACGTTTTTGCAATCACTGCAAAAACGTAGTGATTCTTCTAAGCTGAAGAAACTCTACCATGTAAGATGGACTAAGTATACAAGTTTCCACCTGCATAAAACTGCCTTTCAGGAAGGCCTTTGCTTCCAGTATCCTTCAGAGCGGAGACAAACCCTGCCCCATCTCTCTGTTCTTGTCCTTACCTGGGAAGTCCCCCTCTGTCCTGCGAGGCCGGTGCCTACCGTGTTCCTTACAGCAGCACCTCTGCTTGTCCACCTGAGGTCTTCCCCATGCAGCTGTAACCCCCTTGTCTCCCCTTCCCTAAGCCTCTCTGACTGTGCCAACAACAGTAGAGAAGATAAAAGTGATAAAGCAGGGGTTTATTCTGATGCCTATTCTTCTCAGAGAGGGAGCTTCCCTATCTGCCAGACGTGTCAGTTCTGCCACTTCAGTGACTTCCTTTCCACACCCAAGCAGAGGAGCACTGGAAAAGTTCCTACTTCTGTCTTCACAGTGATATTATCGGAAAATATATAGATATAAAATATAATCGGAGGCCCCCAGAAGGACCTGCTTAACGTCACAGTTCAGCAGTACTGCTCTGAGACATGCCAATGTCTTCCGCTCCTAAGCCTCCTAGCCAGGTTCCATGACTCCCTGTAACTCCTTTGTTGGTATGACAATTGGTAAGAATTGTCATTTCTTAAGCTTAATACCTCTTGACCCTCTCGCTGCTCTCCCTCTCACTACTGCTACTATACTCTTTGAAAAGCAAAGCAATTAAATGAAAAAATAAATAAAATTAAAGAGGGACTGAGAAAATAAAAGAGAGAGATGAAGCCCTAAACCAGCATTCAAAGTGAATAGTTTAAGGCATTGTTACATAAAGAAATGAACATTTCCATCAAGGTTCCAAGGAAAGGTTTCTTGTCTATTTATGGTGACACATCATTTATTTATTCCAGGAGGCAAATCATTTAGTGAGGGCAGAAGTTCTGCAGCAAAACCCTTATTTACTTTGCAATAGCCCCTTTATAAGCACTGAGACGTATTTCCTACCTTTGTGTCTGCTTCCCACTTGACTTCTAGCACTGTTCTGCCTTTAAAATGGATCAAGAAATAACATGACGGTGTTCTTCCAATTTATCTAACTATTTCCTATACCTCAGTGTCTCTCCCTCTGTGGTGGTAGCATTAACCATTACAACACACTCCTGCATGGACACAGGCTGATCAGCCCCTGTGGAGGCAGCACTCAGCAGCATCTGCTTCCTTGGGCAGAACCCGTGTGCAAAACTTAACCTAAAATAACTTTAGGCCCATCTCCACCTGGAGTCTTTACAGAATCTTTTTGTCACGGCACTCAAACGCACATAACCTGGTCTATCTATTCTGACCTCCATCGCTGTAACTTTAGCAGATCGAGAACGAAGACGCAGAAACCCAAAGGGACCTTCCTTAGTTGGAAGAAGCATGGAGAGAAATGGACCAAGGTTATCGGAGGAGGTGTGAATACACTGAAGTTACCATTTGCCCATCTCTCAGTTGTCATTTTTCCAGTTTTCCTGTTCAAGACAGGCTTCAGCCTCGTTTTCGTACTTCTCTTTCTAACTTTGACATGGTGAAATACCATGGCTGTGTGAACAAGTTTACGTTTAAACAAGAATTTAACAATTATATTTCTTTGATGGCTGTAGCAGAACACAGCATTAACCCAACAATATTTCAGTAGAGTATTTCAGTGACTTTTCAGTAAGTATTTTTGCATTAAAATTCTTTCAGCAAAACGAAAAGTATTTAACTACAGTTTTCCATCTAATTGAAGGAATCGTACTCAAGGCTCACCACTGGCACCAGTGGTATTCAGTTTAGTTTTAATGAGTCCAGATGTTCTTAACCAAGAAATAGGACCTCAGCCTGGTTTTATTATAGAAAGATATACAATGATTTGTACAGATATAGCTCAGAAATAGCTGAAACATTCCAGGAATAGAAACATATTAGAAATACAAGTCCTTCATCCAGGCAGTACAGTCAGTTTACCCAGGAGTGCTGAAGGAGGCTACCTACCTATCTTAGTTCCTTCCCTTTCTCTGTCTTTCTCTTTTCCTAGTTTCCTTTCTTGTATTCACTCCAAGGAAATCTTAAGTGTAATGTATGTGTTCTTGGTCCTTTTCCAGAATAGTAAAATATTTCAATATTTTTAGCCCTACTATTCCAACCTAGAGCCTACAACTTCTAGAAAGTTTGAAAGCTGCACTAAATAGAACAGACTTAGTAATAAGTACATATTAGATGTCCAACATAACAGATCGCACTTTTACTGTTAGGCTTAATCTAACAACAAAAAGCAAATAACATTTTCATTATGAACCCCCTTTTATTATTGTTTATTATTATTATTATTACTCCAAATAACCAGTCTAAACATATAAATAGCTAATAAAATTACTGCTTATGGAATTATACTATACTTATTTAAAAACAGACTACCCTGATATTCAAAAGTGACAATAAGACATACACGTGAATATACAAATACACAAAGCATATTATTTCATCAAGCAATGCAATTCAGTTCCAAAATGAACCTTACAAAATCATGTAAATTGCACAACATATATAAACAAGGTAGGGCAAATCCGTCTAGAACTGAACATGAACAACTAATATTTGCACAATTACTATCGTATTATTACTATTACAATTTAGTAATTCAGTATAATTCAGCATATTAACTAATATACTGAACAATTGGTTGTAGGTGTGAAATCTGCTCATTTAAAACATCCATAAATCAATGGAACCAAATCAAAGATTAATTTATTTATGTTTACACTCATTTTTATTCTTGACTTCTCTCTCCCATGCCACTGAAATAATAAAGCAATAGCAAGGTCCTAACTGCAGCTGACACAGGTTCTCTGTCATTACCAGCATCTTCAGAGAGTTGCATGCATTATTTTGTAATTTTATTCTAATTAACGTGCAGTCCCTAGCCAATATGGTGTTCAATAGCTTGTGTTTCCTTTCATTTTCTATGCTGGTATCTTGAGGGAGATCCAGCTCTGACAAATTTTTGGTGTTTAAGCAAAGGGGCGTAGGCTGTTTTCTGATCAGTACTTTTGTATATTCAGACAAAGGTTGCCACTGGGACCTGGCGTTTTCCCATGGTTTTCACAGTTCTATTACACAGGTGACAGAGATTTCCCTTTCATTACAGTATGGTGATATTCCAACAAAATCTTGACTGTTGCTTGGAGATTGTTCGAGAGCTTTGAGATCTTGAGGTCCAGTAAGCAACTTAATGCTGCTGCAAGACTGAAGCGCTGACATGCTCACAATTCCTCAGTTCATAGATACCGGTCAGACACATACAACTGAAGATGCCACCCACAGAAGTCACTGAATGCTGACTTGGGCGATACGCACGATGATACAACCTTACTATCACGAGCTTGAATATACTGAATACATTTTAATTGTTAACGTTGCTTTTGGTTAAGCTTTGCATCTGTATTCCTGATAACAAATGTCAGACTTCATTCATGTCTGCGTGTGCCTATGTAAAATCTTGCTACCAGAATTCAAACCAAGAGGAACTTTGGTCATGGGAGTCAGCAGCAGCAGCTGCATCCTAAATGGACATATTTTAGGAAATCCCTAAAACCCAGGGGAGTCACTTTTAAAACTTTTTTTTTTCATGATATAATAGCCTGTGTCTCATTTTCATAAGTGGTTATGTAGGAATCAGGGGGATTTCTGAGATAGTTTAGAACCACAAGAATAAAAAGCACTTTTCAAAAAATACTTTGTGTTCTGTTTTGTTTTCCTCTCTCCCTGTGTTGGCCATCTTTCTGAATCACCCTCCTCTGTGCTTTTGTTCTTAACAATTTTCTGAACACTGATTTTCACATCTTATTGTCTGTTTTTTTGTGTTGTGGTGTTTTAGTTTTTTGTTTTTTGTTTCAAAAATATAAGGGCTTACTGCTCATGCCTCTCAGTCAAAATGGTGGTTTATTAAATTCCTCTTTGAAAGAAAAATACCCTGTTATTATATGTATAGTGCTATTTTTGTATTTAATATTATAGATTCCTTTTTTTTCCCCTCCGTAGAAATACATGTGGAAGGCTATTTGAGATCAATGCTTTTGAAAGAGCACAAAGAAAACACACTCTGGGGAGAATAATTTGATTCTTTTGTAAGAACATATGTATGGCAATTCACCTGTATCTACTCAGGGTCACTGCATATCTGATGCTGGAAAAGATCAGAATTAAATATTTCAAGTCTCGAATGATTTCTGGAGATAGCACTTCATCAAAACTGTACTCTGCAAAGAAATGTGGTGTACAATCAGCATAAGAATGAAAACTCTGAGATATACTCAAGGAAATGAAAGACCTTGAGCTATTTAAAGCAATGTTAACTCCTAGAACTGTACCTGAATAATTCATGGACATAATGAAGTATTTCGCCTTCTGCACTCTCCCACATACTTCAAAAGGAAAATGAAAGTACATGAAGCCTTGCAAACAGAAACCCTGCCAATGGTATAAAAGTCTCTGCGTTAAGCATAAAGTTTCTGGATAACTCATATACCAAGAGCAGCTTAAAAGAATTCTTTTCTTCTGAATAGCACCACCCAAAAAGCTTATTATTCCCTAGTCACATATACGAGAGACATTAGAAAAGGTAAAAAATACATCTTCTAATGGTTGGCAAGATCATTTTTTGTAGCTAATGTGGAAATTCACTTATAATATAGATGAATGTGCCCTTCAGACCCGAAGACAGAAGATTATCAGTGGAGAAAATTGTCCAACTACAGAGCTCAGATCCATCGTACTGCTCCTCAAAATATTTTTTGCACACGTTTCTGGCTGTGCAAGGCAAGCAAACCATCCTCCATCCTACTCTTGTTTCTGCCCTTTTGATTTTCTCTGTGCATTAAATCAATGTCTGCAGTGATGCTCCTTTTGCCTGATCGATTGTAACTAATGGACTCTTCTAACATCCCGGTTTGCACTCACCCATACAGGGATCACGCCGCTGCAATACACAGAAATGGTACCAGCCACAGAAATGCCGAAACCACAGGAATGGGACAACACAAGGCTCGAGCACCTCTGGTGGCAGGGGCTGACGCTGCTCCTGTCAGGCCAATATACTACGGAGTCAATCAGGATCAAACCAGAGAGAAGTGGCATCTACATTCAGAAGTTCATGGGTGAAAGAGTTTGAGCGAGTAACACTCTGATATACAGCACCAACAGTCACTCTGCTGTATTAACCAGTTTTCCTGTCATTACAACAGCACATACAGAGACCGTACTTTAGGGCATTGTGGTACCCAGAGGTGACCAGCACCTTCCTCGCCCTCCCACGGTAGACCTGCAGCTCTTCTTCCTGGAACCGCTGCCAGCCCACCTGAACACATCTTCTGCTGTTTGCTCATCCCAATGCTACAGTGCTGCTGGGGATAATGTGCAGGTGAAAGCCAGAGGCGGATGACCATACTACAGTGCTGATCCCAGTGAAGCAGGGTCACCCGCCTCTACGAGAATACTTTTGAACACCAGTGGACTCACCTTTGCACATGTAACCAAATATACAATTCGTATTTTACTAGTCCTGCACTCAATGCCTATGTGTACAAAAATAGAGAGGCAACGGCCAGTGCCTATGATTTTTGTAACACCGTAACGCCACTAACACCTTAATTAATAAGAGTGCATAAGTAACTTATAACTGATCAAGCAAAGGTATATAAATAATATGCAACTCCAAATATTCAGAGACTCGTGGCACGGTTGCACAAAGACTGTACAGAAAAACATGCAACCAAACAACATGCAAGATAACAACGGAGGAGGCAGAACAGGCAGGAAAGGTGTGTGATGGAAAAATAAGATGCTCTATGGGAGGGACAGACTCACCCCTTCTTTTGGGGGAGGAGGTTGAGAGGCATAAAACCACCAAGGATACGCAAGGTATGAGCAAGCATGTGGAAAGAAGAAGCTGCCAGGGACGGTAGCCATCACCAGTACCCACAAGCTGGCAAAACTGGCCTCATTTGCCAGTGTATAAACAGCCCCGTTACAGCAATCTCTAAATCCCAGACTTACAAACATGCATGCAAAGGTTCGCATGCCCATTTGCAACACATGGGCTGGCTGCACAGGCAAACAGCTCTTAGAAAACAGGAGGCAAAAGATGCCCTCAGCATTTAAAATTTACTATTTTTTTATGTGTCTATTAAAGTATTCAAATGAGTCCGTCTTCAAGTCAACTACTAGCTAAGAATCAGTTCTTGACAAAGCAGCACTCACTTAACATTGAATTAACTGTCAAGCAGTAGAATATCAAAGCAAAAGCCACGTTTAAAATGTGTACATGCTTCTGTGCACCAGGAAGCTTGAGATTCGAGTCTGTGAATAAAAGGAAAAGAAAACAAAAACATTTCACTCAGAGGCACTTTGTTGCTTGTTTGCCATTTTTTTTTCCAATAATTCTGGAGTGCTGAGGTTCACTTTCATTGTATCACGACAACTGGATTTTCTGTGTTCGAAAGACAAAAAGGTGTGAACATTTTTCATACATCAATCGCTAATTTTCACTAACGGAATTCTAGGAAAAAAAAAGTCTTTTGTTGAGAAAGTATAAAAATGCATTCAAAGTAATGCAATAAAGCTTAAAATGACCAAATAAAGCCTTAATAGATTTTTTTTCCCATCCATACACACATATGCTTTTCTCCCAGCAGATGGATGCATCTGCAGCACATAATTTGCTTTGTGGATTAGTTACTGCTTTTACAGCTTTTGTAATAGGCAAAGCACTATGCAAGTGTTCTAGTACAGTCATTATCATCATATAGCTTTGGGAAAGTTTTCTACATCTCCTGTGCCAGATTTTTGTGCCAGACACAGAAAAAGCTCCTTAGGTATCTCTATCCTGCTTTTATATAGCACGCAATTCAGACTAGTCTGTATCTGCATGTACTTTAGGGATGTGTGCTCGACAGGTCATTCAGTGCACGGATTGGTCAGGTAAAACACTAAAAACACTGAAATTGAACACACAACTTATGGCTAAACCTTCTGGCAACTGAAATTCTGGCAACTAGAAACTTCTGGCTCTGTCCTAACACCCAAGTCAATGCTTCAGCCAACATCTAAGTAGTCAAAAATCAAACATCTACTCAATCTTCGAATTCATTTTTGGCTTTTCTTTGCCAGTAATTTGCAGAGGGGGAAAAAATAAAATAAAAATTAAAAAGTGTGTAACCATATTACTAGCAAGGAGTTGTCCTCAGTAAAATACAAGCATTTTAATTCAGGGGATACAAAAGGCATTTACAATCTTGATAATCCACCACTGCTCCGAAAGGCAAAGCATGGCAATTTCTTTAGAAAACATTGTTCTTTTGACAAAACCCAAAAGGACAATCCCCCCTCTGCCACCGTCCCTGGTTGGCAGGTACTGTACTGACAGTGGAATTTAAGCCCCATTTCTCCAAACAAAAGCAACATTGCTTACCATGTCTTTTCAGGATTTCTGAAAAGCAACGTTGAAAAAGGCATATGCGGGGTAGCAAGCTCAAGAATTCATCTGTTATCCTTGCAAGTAATCTTCCCCCAAAATGTCACTGTTCTGGTTGTGTCATCACAACTCTGGTTGTGATGGAGTCAGCAATCTTGGACGCTACATGAAGATAACCTATTTTACAGCTTGGGCATTAATTTATCTCTAAGAAAAGATAATAAACTTGCTTCATGTGAAAAACTCAAAAATCTCCTAAACATATGTATAAATAAATATTTTTGTCTAGTAAGAGGAAAATGTAATACTTTTCTCCTCACGATATAAGCCAATTCGAGACTGAATCTTCTGTTTCTAATTTGTAGCCTGTAATATTGGTGATAAATCACTAAAAATTGATGAGCCCTTTAAATGAAACCACAAGTGACCCTTTACTGTGGCATCATTAATGCAATAACATAATAGATAAGCTATTGCTAATATTATTTGAATTCTTTCTGTTTCCATGGTAACTTTGGCCTACAGCTGCTCTGGTAAACAGGGTTTTAAATCATTCTTTAAGAAAAGCATCTGCTGAAATGTCATTTTTCCTCCACCGAGTATCTTCCCATTTCTTTGTTCTGTTCTTTTTCACAAAGAAAAATCTGTAAAGGCAATTACTGATTTTTTTAAGTTGTTGCAGTTGAATGGGCAGTGAAGTGGGAACTTGAGGACGCAAGGTGTCCTATAACAAGACTCACCTCACATCAGCATCTGCGGAACAGAATATAATATTCCATCTCGGAAAGGTACCTAAACCTCAGAGAGACTGAGAAACAACAACCCCTTGTTGGACATGCTGCAACGCATAGGTTTTACAGGCTTTGTTACTACTTCTCTGTACTTTTGAAGTTTTAATGCTGAAAAGGACTCTCTCAGGACCTGTGTGCGCATTTTCTTCTAACAGATATCTAGCTCCGTAGACACTAGAATGGAAGAAAAGCATGAATATCTACAGGACGACTGCAGAGCCTTTCCCCATGATTTATACAAGGGTTTAGATTGGATGGGTAAGGTTGGTTTGCCACGCACATGCAGCTTAGAGAAAACTATAAAAGAGTATCAGTCACCTGGCTTTTATATCCGAATTCACAAATGGCCATACCGGTGGATTCAGCTGCCAGACGCCGTGCCAACCAAAACTACAGAAAACTAACAGAACCTGTTTGTGTCATTGTATTTGCCCCTACAGATTTGCAGAGGAAGTCAGCATACAATTAGCTTTCTAAAAACTACACGCCGGGTTTGCCACAAAGCAAAACACAAAACCTATTCTTCGTTCTGCCTATGGGTCTTTTACCTGCAATTCTATTTCCATTTATTTCTACTCACCGTGTGGCTATGCGGTTTAAATGGCATCTGCAAGACTTCTCTGACGGTGCCCATTCTTCCCATAAATTTAACAGAAATACTGTGCATATAATATAAAATGGCAATCAAACAGCGTATTTGAGGTTTAAAAGGACAATGAATGAAAATATGCACTCACTTAATAAGCAAATTACTTATTCATTGGAGGCTCTCTGGATTGCCATTAAATACCATGTATCAAATCACAGAATTCTTCATCTTAAGCACGCAAGTGTGCTATTTGAACAAATGGAGATGGACAGCGGACAAGTTAGATGTCAGACCTTAGAAATTTAGGAAAGGCTTAGCTTTGCTAGAAAGTACCCCAAAGCCCTTTGCCACTAATCAACATTTACGCATCTTCAACACAGAAAGCAGTTGAAACTCTTTGAGGTCACGGTGACACTGTCAGAAACTTTCTCAAATCATTACCGAAAAGGACTGTCATTATAATGATTTTCACTTGCCATTAATTCCCAGCTGCCTAATTTAGTAGGGTAGAAAGCAGTCCCCCCAGTACTAATTGGAATAAATTTTTAATTTAATAGTCTAATGCGTTCCAGTTTTTTTTCTCCTTTCAGTGAATCAATGTTCTCATTATTTGTTAGTAGCTAGGCGCGGAATGCATACTGTTGAGAGGCCTAAAAGAAGACAGCTTCTTGGTCAAAAGTCTAAGTTTAAACAGAAAAGGGTGAAATTCAGCCTTCTGTTTTGAATAGAATAGCAGTATGTATAGGTTCAGTTAAAATAACGCCGTTGTTTCGTTCCCATTCCCATTCTAAATAGCCAAGACTAAAATTGCAGACTTGCTCAGCATTAAGAACAGATTTTTAACCTATAATGCGAATAAATAGGATCCTCGTGGAATAAGCTTCAGCAGGGCCATCGCAACAAACTCACCTGGAGAATACTAAGACAAGACATTCAGCATGTAAGAACACAAACTGGATCCTCAAATTTATGCTACAAAAACTTGAGACTCTTAAAGGAGACGTCTTCGATGTCTTTGTAGTCAGGACATTACAGAGGAAATCGAAGTATTGCATTAAAAATACTGTCTTAGGATGGCAGATTGCCTTTATTTTCAAATGTTTACTAAAATGAGGAAGTACTTGTAATATACTTCTGAGCATAGCACTTCTGTAGTACTTGTACTATCCTGACATCAGTGCCAGTAGAACTACTTGATTTTCTCCTGTGCTGTGATTTTCACTCAGATTCAAAGCTAGCTTCAGCCAACAGATTCAAATAAAGCTTAAATATAAGGAGGATTAGTAGACATATTCGCATATCCAAAGCAGGGTGACATGTTTTTCCTTGGTCCATATCCCTATTTTTAAGATGTTTCTCTGCATGTAAGAGTGTTCTACAGCAGCTGTTGCTTTTAGCATAAAATCAGAGGAAAGTATAAAGGTAAAGATGTTTTAGAGATATGCAGTAGGATCTACATAAAGATTAGATACTATTGGATGTGCCGAGCAAAAGGTATCTGACCAGATTATCAACACCTATACCTTCTACAGTCTTTATTCTGTAGTATGGACTGGATTATGCAAAAAAAAAAAAAAAATAGATAGGGCTTTATTTCTGCTTATTGGAGCAATAAAGCAAATATAATAACCGTAATAAAGCCAATGTGTGTAAATGCTGGACTAGGGTTCAGTCCTATTCAGTACTATTATTTCCAGCACTGCTGTGGAAGTGAGCATATCCTTTCATAGATGACAACTCATTAGCCTACTTTTCCAAAGGTTGATGTCATCCCGTTGCATAAGCGCCTTTTGTTGTAGTTCTTTTCCCAGGAATCTCCCAATCTCTTTACCTACACCAACTATATTGGATCGGAAGGTGACGGTCTTGAAGGCAAAATGCTGCAACTGAGAACAGCAGATATTTGGATGGAGGAGTGAGATTGCCGCGGTGCACCTGCTAGGAGTAAAACCGCTGTGCAAACTCACATGTTACAGAATTAGTTATGAAATATGAAATAGCCTTTGATTACAGAGAAATTTTCAGATGAACCCTACATCTTTCTTTGATACTGACATTGATTAATCTGTCCCAAGACAAAATCCATTTGCAGTCGAGTTCCCCTCTCTCAAAAATGTACATTATGTGTTTGCTATACAAACAGTATTACGGAATTACTTTCCATATAGTAATTAATACAGACTAATTCAATACCCTGGTCCTTTTAGGAGATAAATCAGAGAGAGGTGAAATTACTCCACAGACTGAGACTCTGGCTTCCACTCCAGCCTCACGGAGCCACACCAGGCTATTGTTTAATCTCATCATAGTGTTATTTGAGTGAACTTTCACCTGGTGGGACTGACTATAAATAAATAAATAGATAGATAAATTACAAAAGAAAGAAGGAGAGAGAGATCGATTTCTTTAAATTGCCGGAGTCTCTTAGACAGGTTTGTCTGTGTTGCCATATTCGCTGCTGAACCCCATATCCTTTCTTACAGCTCCTGAAACAATGAGTATGTACTGCCATAATCATGTATAGCCTGCTACTAACAGAAATGAGAGGTTTTTCTTCCTTAATATTGCAGCAACAGCTCTCTGGATAGGTGAGAACCCAAAATTGTTAGAAAACTATACACAGATTATCATACTCAGAGATTCTCTGTGATAAAGGTTATGTGTAAACACTGTGATCGTATTATAAAAGCATGATGATTGACACTGACTGAGGAACAGACATGGTCCTTTGGTAAAGTCAAGCTGATGCTTTGACGAAGACCAGCTTGTCTGCTTCAGCAACACCCATCACCACAAACACACAATTTCAGTACCTTCCTCCCTGCTCTGACTCACCGTAAAGGGCAGTAGCCAGATAATAAAAGGTATAAGGAATAGCAAGGCCTGAGAGATGGCCAATTAGCTAGGACTTCAATCTCCTGAAATAGCTGTGCCACATAGACACAACACACTATTGCACAATTGACAAAGATTTAGGAGTGCAAGAGGCAGACTTTAGCAAGTTCTGAGCCAGGATACAACAACAACAATGAAAAACAAACAAACAAACAAACAAACAAAAACTACTCTCACTAGTATGAGCAAGATAAACCAATTTCTGTTTTCATCTGCTCTTTTAGGGATGAGAAAGGAAACAAAAATTAAAACTCTATATTCCCATTCTACTGGTGGCTATCTGGGTAAGACGACTTCATTACTGCTGCAATGAGATTGCACTGCTTCAGTTCCAGTCCTGCACTTCAGCCCCATGGTAACTGCTCTCTACAGTGAATAATTTTACAGCATGTACTTTTGTTTTTAAGATGATGCTTCTCACTACCACAGAAGTATGAAACACAAAGATGTAATAGTTTTGTTGTTTTCCTTTCCCTCAGGATACATACGAAACCAGGACTGAAAAGTTTGAAAACACGGTGTATCAAGGGAAGTCTGACATTCTGATCCCTTGGGAAAAGCCCATTTTAATCTGTATGAAAGTAAACATAAAATGGTTTTAAAAAAATAATAATGAATTAAAAGTTGTGTGCAAAAAGATGTCATCATTGTCTGCAAAAGAGTTCTTTGCATACCAATCATGAACAGAGCAGTAACTGCTCATCTATATTATTTTCCATGAACTATCTAAAGAAAACAGTTAAATATAACACTAAAGATTCTTTGCCATTTTCAAATATTAAACAGAGAAAGGCTACCTATAAGCACGTATTTGTCAAGAGCAAAATGATTCTTAAAAAGCAGCTATCATTACTATTTTATATGGTTACACTAGTTGACCCATGGTTTCTGGGCCATAATTAACCAGTACTCAGACTTACATAAGGCTTTGAATATTTTGCCATAGAAAGGGCTTGCATGGACCAAAGTAGCATCCTTCATGTGCTCCATTTCCTGTATGGGATGGAATAAATGTCCAAGGAAAAGTAGATTTCATGCCTTTTGGAAGAAAAGCAGGTGACAACCTTTTACTCAATGACACGCTGCTTAAAAAAAGGCCTGAAGCAGCTTGGAAGGGCATTTGCAGGGGAATTAGAGCCAGTGTATAATTTTCTTTGTTACATATCTTGCAAAAACCTTCTGAATTACTACAGATACGTTAAACTTGTATCTTTATCTAGTTTGGATATTAAATAAGAAAAAACTTGTTAACTGGTTACATTTTGCTTTGATGTTTTGAGTTTGACAAAGCTATAAACTAGGACTTAGGTATTAAACCCAAACAACAGCATAATCTAAAGGAACACCAGCCAACTGGGAAACTGTTAGTTTTGATACACTTTCTGCACTTTCTGCTTCATTACCTCACATAATCTCTTCAACCTGAAAGTAGTTTCCTCTCCTACTTCTCGTCTGTCTAGCTCATTCAAATAGTAACTCTCAGATAAAATGACTCTGCAAGTGACTTCACATTTCACATTCAGCTGGAGATTTAGCAGGGACAACTGACATCAGCAACCCCATCTCTCTGCTCCAGCAGTCCTCTAATTTATTACAGTGTTATGGGAACAAGTGGGACAAGCAATCACTCTGAACTTCCACAAGTTACCACTAGGAATGTCAAAATGCATTTATTTTAGTTAGTTAATCTCAGCAGTCTGTGGTACAAACGTTTATGACCCAGGAGCCATCATGTCAAAGTCTGCTTTCCCAGCCAGAACAGGAGCCAGGTAGAAAGCACAGGGCTGTAACTGCTTCAGACATAATAGCTTATTTCACTTACAGCTTTCTACGTCTATGCCAAGTTTTACTTCTGATCGGTTGCTTTGTACCAGTGTTCATATGATAAAATAACAAAAGTAAGGTCAAATTTGCCTAATATTATATGCAGTAGTACTTCATATAATATGATGAATATTCACAAGGCGTCTTTACTTTCTTTTTTGCAGGGTGGATTTAGCTCATGAATTTAGCTCACGAAATTTAGCTCTTTCATTAGCATACCACGTCTACGTGCTATTATATAATTCTTTCCTGAAATGCCTTGAGACAACAGCAACAATACACTAGGATTTTATTGTTCCTTCCAGGTACTATTTGCATTTCTTCTGAGCAACAACTTCGAAAGCATGACAAATCCAGTTATAAAACACGTATGTTAAACTTCACACTCATTAAGGACTTTTGTATCATATTTTAATGAGAACATTATGGGATAATATGCTTTAAAATAGGCTTGGACAAATTACTGTGTAGTAAAAATAAATGGAAGTTTTGTTTTGTTTTTGAAAGGTGAAAAAAATAAGGGAGGGTGTCTTTCTTCACTTGGCCTTCATACCCTCTTTGGAGCTCACCTCACAGCAGAATTACATTGCTGCAGCTACTGCCTCTGCTGGATAGTCTGCAGAGTTTGAGTAACTCAAAAAGCGACAGATTTCTTTTCCACCCTCTTGCTGCTTACAGAGGGAAAGAGTGCCGAGCTGTCCTGTCGGTCACAGCATTTGGAAGGCATTTCTCTGGCTCACCAGGTGAACTGCTCAGACTACTGCAGTGCCTTCAGGTTTCACTTCCCTCTGCTCCACACACCATGCCTCTGAAGTTCAAGCCTGGTGCCTGACCGTACTGAGGTGTAACATAAGGGTTGGACCGGTCAGAGTAATTTATCTGTCAGGCTTGTTTACTGGTGAGTGATTTCAGGTACTTCTAATCCCAAGGACAACACACTGCATATTTCATAACTTCACAGGTTTACTGCTTTCGGGCTCTGACAATAATATCAGCAGTAATAAAAGCTAAAAGAGTCTTTCCTGTCATGGGCCTCAAATGCTGAGAAACAATACTATTTCACTTGCTTTTCTCCCCATGCCAAAATACATTTTTCTATGCTACAGTGTGGTATGCTTCTACCAAATGCTTCCAAAGCATTATCACACAAATTATTTTCCTTATTTTCTTCAAATAACTGTTTTAATTGAAATGCTTATCTTTCATGCTGTAGAAGAAATCAAACAGCCTTCCACACTGAAAAGCAGAATCACTTTACAGTCACATTTACCGTTACAAAGAAGGCTACTGCCACCAAGCGGCTAAGAGAAAAATAAATGCGTGCATAAAACTATTAGAGAGTGTCCAGAGGAGGGCTATGAAGATGGTGAAGGGCCTAGAGGGCAAGATCCGTGAGGAGTGCCAGAGGCCCCTTGGGTTGTTCAGCCCCGAGCAGAGCAGGCCGAGGGGAGGCCTCATGGCGGCCTGCAGCTCCCTCACGAGGGGAGCGGAGGGGCAGGCGCTGAGCTCTGCTCTCTGGGGACAGCGACAGGACCCGAGGGGACGGCATGGAGCTGGGACAGGGGAGGGTCAGGCTGGGGGTTAGGGAAAGGGTCTGCACCCAGAGGTGGTCGGGCACTGGGACAGGCTCCCCAGAGCAGTGGTCATGGTCATGGCCTGTGGAGTTCAAGAAGTGTTTGGGCAACGCTCTCAGACATACGGTCTGATTTCGGGTGGACCAATGCAGACCAAGGAGTTGGACTCCCTGATCCTTGTGGGTCACTCCCAACTCAGGATGTTTTTTGATTCTATGAAATGTCTTTATGAAATGCACCGAGCCTGCAGACAGTTTGCAGATCCTGATTTTGATGCATCTCCCAAAAGAATGATCTTGAATTGGTGTCAATGGTCTGTTTGTGTTAAATTAAAAAAAAAAAAAAAAAAAAAAAAAAAAAAAAGTACTCAAAAGTTAATTTATGGGCACAACAACAAACAGACATTCCTCCTGGATCCCTGAAAGAGACAATGTATTGATACCTCAGTGTAATTGCCTTCAGTTTTAGCCTCAGGGTTCAGTATCATTAATTTAAGCTGTAATGAAGAAACATACAAATTTAAATGTTAATGCAACATACAAATTTAAATGTTAATGCTTCCTCCAATTTAAGAAGTACATCATTACTGCTGTTACCAGTGACAGACGTACTGCCTTTTGCCCTGTATATATACACTTTATATTTTAAAATTTCACCAGGAAAAAAAAAAAAAAGGAAAAAAAAATGTTTTAAAAAAGTGACTTGAAAAGAACTATACTAAAAAGATTTTATTCTTAAAAAAATCCTCAGAACAAAGTCTACTTTGAAAAAAAAAATTCTCCTTATTTCTTCATGGGAGTTCTTACACTGAGCACAATCTTGTTATGAGTCTGTGGCCCTCTCACAGTGATTTGAAACTACTATTAAAGAAGACACACTGGCAGATCTTCCGTTCTCATTTTCTCTGAATTATATTTAAAAAGGGTATAATAATGATAACTTTTTGTACCCATATACGTTATATCACAGTTATGCATTATACTACAGAGCTGTTCTAAAGCTCTCTGTCCCATTATCAACAACGTAAATTGTTCAGGATGGCAAACACTTTCTATTTCATGTGATACACTGTACTAGAAACATGGACATTTTCTAGCACCAGTTGGTATTTTCAAACACACAAAGCTAAGAAAAATAATGTCTCCATTTTTACATACTTGAACGCCTTCTACTCATCTCTGAAGAAAAATAACAGCCTCTTGCATAAGCCATCTTACTGTACTCTAAGTCAGCACTGGGCAAAAAGAAAAGTTATTAAAGATTGTTTTTATTTTTGAATACTAGGTGGTAGTTAAATTCTCCATTAAGTGAACTCTAAATTCTCTATTAAGTTAACTCTACTCATGCATTGTCTATGCACTCAGAAAAAAATAATAATTCCTAATTTAGTCTATGCAGTCTAATTAAACAATCTCTTTTGCTCTTTCTTAATATAACACAATGTGATAGAAATGGAAGTAGAAGAAAGGTTCTGAGAGGACCTAAAAGCAGCCCCTGCCAGGAGTGCTGAGGAGGTTAGCGAGTTCACAGTAGGAGCATGGTACAAGGACAGAAGATAATAGAGACAAATGTTTAAACAAGAAGTTCAGACTAGGTGTAAATATAAATTAATTACCCAGCTCTGTAGACTTTCAATACCTGTCTGGATCAAGCCATGAGCGGTCTGATCTCATACCTGGCCCTACTGTGAGCAGGAGGTTAGACCACGGACCTCCTGAGGTCCCTTCCAACCTGAATGATCCTGTGATTATACAAGAAACGATTTGCTAAGTTTTCTAGAGACATGAAATGTATCCTTATATTTGATATTTTAAATAAAGCTGCTAAGAAAAAAAAAAAAAAAAAAAAAAGAAAACATCAGAAGCACAAAACTGCAAGCAAGAGATGAATTTCTTGAAGCAGTATTGCCAAAATAAGCTTTTCTGAAAACGAACATACTATATCTTACACAGTATGTGCTTTTTTCCACTAGTGATAAGATAGTAAGAGATGCTTTCACAGATACTTCTGTTATTGAATTCATGTTCAAGCAGAGGTTGCCACTCCTAGAAGCCCAGAGCTTTTATTGGAATTTATTCTGTAACACTGAGGCAGGTCAACGAGATTTCTTACCTAATAAGATTATCCTCTCAATGATCTGCAAGAAATAATTTGCAATCTTATGGACATCAAATATTCATCCTTTTATTTCACTTACTATCATCGTCAGACTCGTTATGTTACATGTTTTAAAATTATTATTTCTTTCATTAATTACACTGTGTGCGTAGAACTAAGAGAAGTCCTTAAGTTACACTTGTGCGTAAAGGTTGTGAAACCTTGACTTCTAGTTGGGGAGCTGTTGAACCATTTTAGTTCCCAGCTCATAGCTGGGGGTTAACACATAACAATTGTAAACACAAATGAAAAGTTATTGTTTAGTTGATGACACCATAGAGAAAGAGAAGTTCTTTTGAACATTTAATGAAAACATCTCTGTTCTGTGCTTCTTTTGATGTGCAAGATATTTTTCCAGGTCTGTGAAAAAATCTCTTTTCCGTAGTCGTAATTCCAAACCTGAGTTATGAAATGACTTAATGGAACAGCTGTTTCTTATTATACTATTACAGACTTGTAAGAAAAAAATAAAGACTGGATTTTGGTAATTAATTCTAAAGATCAGTTTTAATCTTTGGACAGTAAATACAAATGAACTGCAGAATTCCCTATGTGGAATTCAAGTATCTATTGGTACATCCATGGGTATATTCAGAGCTCAAATTAAAATTAGTCCACAATGAAGTACGTGCTCTGCAAAAACAACTCATTGAGTCTGCTATTTAGCAAACTCAACAAAGCAATCAGGAGTTTAGCTGCAGTTTCCCTCAGATTATCCTGCCATCCCACAGACTTGCAAATTAAACACTTTCCCAAGACCACAATTTTCAACAATTCTTGATCCACAGACAGGAATCATGAAGTTCCATTAAAGAACATTTGACTCTCAGAACATCCGTGTTAATCTTTAAATCTGTCTTAAAATGCAAAGTGAATCAAATTTCATGTTTATTGCACTGGAACTATGCATTAACTAATGGAGGACAGGAACAAGACCAAAAAAACATCTCTTTTGAATTTATTCATTTATTAACTAAATAACTGTACCAACAGCTCAGTCTCCAATGAACGAAAAGCTTTTGCCATTAAAGGACTTGAAGTAATCAAGCAGTAGAAATGTGCAGCTCAGCACAGGCGTGATTATTCCAAGGTGTTTATTCTGAGGTAGGTTTATAACTGAGTATCTCAACATCACTGCCCTTCCTAGATGTTTCAGAAGGGCTTCTTTCAGTGAAATCTGTTGCATGACTTCAAGTGAGTTCCCATCAGTTGGGAATTGTGTCTGAGAGTTTTACTTGAGCGAGTCAAGGTCCAATTCTCACACCCTAGAATTATAAGGAAATCCCAGCAAAAAGGATTTTTTTTTTTTTTTTGAGAAAAGCCACTGATGAACATTTTCATTTAACTCCCAGAAACTAAAATGCTTCCTCAAATTCTTTTCAGTCCAATGTAACCATAAGCATATACATTCGTTCATTTGTATTTTCATGATGACATTTTCCTGGCTGTTTTTTGGTTTATTTGTTTTCCATTTAGACGTTCTTTATTGGAAGCACAAACACAAGTTTCTATTTTCAAAAGTGAAATCATAAGCGTACTGTGCAAATCCAACATGAACACAAAACAATTCCGTATCACTAGGAATCAGATATTGTGTTGTTTTTTGTTTTTGTTTGTTTGTAAGTGTCGAAGGTCTTTATAAAGAGGACATGGATGCCTCACAAAGTCCACACTAAACATAATTTGACTATATGGAATTGTCATATAAAGTTCCAGTTCTGGCTGAACTTCATTACTATCCAATCTCAGTACTGAGAGAGAGAGAGCACAACGCTCTCAACAAATACATAGCTTAGCAGGCATTCGTGGTTTGTATTTCTTCAATTTTTCATCTCAGATCCAGATAATTCAAGATATGCACTACAGTAAAAAGCCGGCAGAAATACTGTTCTTCTCAGACTCCCAGGGGCTTTTATTGACATAGCATAGTAAAAAAGAAATCAAAGTTCTCCATTCCTGTGGTACAGCCAGTGGATCAGACTGTTTTCCCCTCTATGCATTCCTATAAAAATGGGGCCTCTCACCAAGTTTTGAGTTGAGTGGGGAAAAGAAAAAAAATATATCTATTGTATTACTGTTTCAGATCAAGATAGTGAAAATACAGCCTAAGTATAAAAAGCTAGACTTTCCTCATCAGTAGTTATCACACATAAAAATAAGACAGGAACTACCTCCTTGCCTAGCAGATGTATCAAGGCTAGGGGAACAAATGACCCACGTACAGCATTACATCAGTGTATCCTTAAAGTGAAGTTCGGATCTGAAATTAATCGCGCTCTCATAGTGTGGCATACTGACTAACTAAAAAGAAAAAGTATTTGCTGGAGGCAGCATTTTTTTTCCTATTAGTGATGGTTCTGCTCATCCCAATTATTCTCATGAGCACCACAACACAGTATTCAATCTAGGTTAGAAAGATAAAAGAAATAGAAAAAGAAGCGGTACGTGGCAGGGAGAACACCTGTACCGAAGTGATCGCCCATCTTAAAACACTGGACATTTTCCTTCAAACCTGCAGACAGCATATTCAGTTAACGCCAATGCATTCTTTCAGCTAACTGAGCTGCAAGCTGCTTGAGAAATTTATTGCTCTATGACTTTCAGGCAATCATTAAAAAAAAAATAAGAGAATAACCTTCCACAGTAGTATGGGGGGGGATGTTAAACAGAACTTTGTTCCTTGAAACATTTTGTCTATAGTTCTTCAGGAGATGATAAACAACAACAATTATATTTCTCAACACAGGGCCTGTTATCTCCTTGCCACCTCATTAAGGAAAGAATGAAAACATTTTTTCCACACACAGGCTCACTTTCAGAATGCGTTGATTCCATCCACATGGCTTTTGCAGGTTGGCTTGAGGGTCCACAGTAGCCGATGGGAAGCACTAAAGGGCAGAGGGCATTAGTGGAATTTAAGATGACTGGTCCTACCAGTCCCACTTGAAATGTTTAAAGCCTCAGACCAGAAGGTTTTGCTCCTCGAAGAAAGAGAGTGGGATGTCATCAGTTTGGGGGACAAAACTGACAAGCGTTTTCCACTAGTGTGCTGGTGTGCTAGCACACCTTGATGTGTGCAACTGGAAGAAATTTGTAAAATGTTGCTGTAGGAAAAAACCACTGGTTGCTAAAGTTAAAAAAAAATCTCTCTCTCCAAGACATTTCCAATGTAATTGATAACTGTTACTTCTGGACATTTGAAGCCATGACAAATCCATGTAACTTAAACATGTACGTATGCCCTCGCTAGCTAATACAAAACTCAACTTCTCATGTGCATACACACCCATAAACCTCTTGCAGGCAGGCAATATAAGCCCAAAAACTTGGTAACGATGATGCTACTAAATGAGAAGGATACTTCCAAGTTAATGATGATTTCATAGTGCTTTCAATGAGTGTTTCAGGCTCTTGCTAATTCTCTCATGTTGGCTCTTTTAATAACAGGGTTTTTTCTTCCTTCAGTCCTGTGACATACGCAGAGAATAGATGAACTGCCTGTTGAAAACCTTGCATCTCTTGACTTTGTGCCTTCTACATACATCAACCTTCCCTGCTGGGAAGTCATGCTGAAGCTTCACAACTGCCCAGAGAGCACGCGGTACATAACTTAGTGTTGTTCGTGGAATCAGAAAGACTAAAGCACGGTAAAGGCAGTTACTAAGTCATGTCTGCTACCCAAAGACAGTTTGAAGTACATGCATATAATTTCCAGACATTGGTTATGCACTTTATTCTTATACATTTCCAGTGATGGAGATTCCACAATACCCTTAGTTAAGCTAGCTCAGGTTTTTACTCCACTTTAACTATTAGAGAGCATTTCCTAATACACATCCTAGACTCTCCTCAGAGCAAATTAAGACAATTACTTCTTGTCCTAGCCATTTTGGATACAGAGAACATTTAATCCATCTTTCAAGCAGACTTTAATGTATTTGAAATTAATTACTACCTCCTCCTCAAACTGCTCTTCTCAGGCTATTCAATGTCAAATCACTCAAATATTCCCCAGGGTCATCTTTGATATTTCCTCCTGCTACCACACCTCATGCTTCACAGAATTTTGATACATGGGTTCCTTAACTGAACACAGTACTCTCTGCTGAAAACCGAGTTCATATCTCTGCATCACAGAGTTGGGAATTATCTCTTCCAAGCACAAAGGGTTTTCCAGTCACAGCTATTCTGAGTTATACAATTTTCAAGACCATGTTTCAAGTACCTCTCTCTACAGTATACTCTATGCACCAGGATGCGGATATTAAAACTTATATAATTCAAAATATTTTTTTCCAATCCAGAAGCTTGAGGACTTGCAGATGTGAAGTTTTATGCTGAATTGGGGTCATACAGCACCACAAATTAAAGTATCCCCTTAAATGCCCAGTAAACAGGCAGTTTTCAACACACATTTATCCCCAGTGTTAGAGCTCCACCGCTAACCCAGTGCTATATGGGCTTAAAGAAACTGAAAGCTATTCCTCACTCAGTAAAAACATCTCTGACACCTTTGTAGTGTCCATAAGCACACCAATTATTTGAAGTTCTTCTCAATACATAAATAGATAAATAATAAAAATAATACAATGATGATAATTAATAAACAAACAGCAAAAGCAAGAAGAGTAAAAGGAAACCTATCAAGAAATGTAACAGTACAACAGGATGAAAAAGGAAAAATGAAGAAAAAGAGAAAGCATAAACTAAAGAACAGAGGTATTAAGAGAGCCAGGATGATAAAGAGAACCTTCACACCTCATGCTCTCAGCTGATTCAGATGAGAAATTTACTATCTAAAATACTGGCAGATGTTCAGAGACATCAATATCTATCAGGGAAAAGCCATGGAATGGTACCCAATTCCTTTTTTTTTTTTTTTTTTTGTAGGTATTCCCAGACTGCCACCCATGAATCTTTCTCATGACTGTAACACCAGTGAGACTAGAGAAAGTGAAGTTTTAATAATTTCTGATTTAAATCCATTTTCTTCTGTCATTCAACTAGCCCAAGCCTTTCATATTCAAACACATTTATTACCAGGCTTGTCTATACTCTAGTATAAGTTTATGTTGAACTTACAATAAAAATGGGATATGGAAGATTGCTGGTACTAATGGTATTACCAGCTAAAATTAAACATAGACATTTCAATACAAAAGGAGTTTGTGTGTGAGGTCTGGGAGGATGTACCAGCAGAGGAGCTTACTTCCACTTCTCTCTTCCCCTTCTGGTCCATATCTGTTCCCCAGCACTGGGCCTGGCTTTTCATATTTAGACAGACTTCTCTCCCTAATATAAGTGCAGGACACACAACCTCCAAGGGCTCACACTGCCTAACAGCAGTGTGGTTTTGTTTGCTAGACCAAGTTTAATATAACTGAAAAATACGTGTTCCAAAAACCACTATTTCATGATTTGTGCCTGAAGCATCAATATTTTTGTAGCACTTCATTTACCCGCAACAGGCTATATACAGCTCAGAACTGGTATTCTTGGTATCTCTTCACCTATAAAAGCATGGTCTATTATTATACTGGTGAGTGAAAAACTAGCTACCTCACAGTATAATACACTCTCAGTACTGCAAAGCCAAATGTGGGGTTCTCATCTGTGGTTTTGCAGTCCGTGCTGATCCTCAAGATTAGAGCAGAATCGAGTCAGCGAAGATTGCTCCCCTGGCGACAGAGTTTCGTTAACTTGATCAAGGGTTGTATTAAAGCATTAAGTAAAGCATTAGATCATTGTCTCTTGCAGATCTTGCAGACACTCACACACCTAATGTGTATTTGTATGGGGAATCAGATTGATAAAAACAACGTATGAACATACAACAGCAAGTAAACCCGTATAAAACTGCTAGTTATAGCAGGTCCTCAGCTTCTCAGTAAACATGCAGCATTAACAGCAAATTATTTCTCCCTGGAGAAATTTGAGTCAGCTTCCTTCTCTTTTTCATAATACTCATTTTCTTCGTAAAAATAAAAAAAAAGGCAAAAAAAAAAAAACACCTAACCACTACAGATCTATATAAATTAGTGAAAAATGTAAATGCTCCACACTGCCTATCTGTCCTTTTAGTATTACTTGAATAATAAATATTTAAAGTGCATAGGTAAAATGATCTAAAGAGAAAAGAAATAAAAATAGTATTGCAAAGGGGAGGAGTGAAAACCACCACATGTTTGCCACTGAAGTACTGCTCACAACAGTACTGCTACCAGTCTCCATTCAGGTTATTTAAGTGAAAAAAAAAAAAGGTTAATCTAGTAATCTGGAAAAAAATCACTCTTCCACTTTGAGTATAAAGAATCAATTAGGCCTAGAACTATATTATATTTATACAGAGAACAAGAAATGCAAAAGTCACTAGAAAATAATTATTAAAACAACAGCAACAAAACCTGGCACATTCTACAAACTGTACCTCTGACAATATCGTGAAATATTCTAACTCCAAAAAATACCTACATATAAATTAGTTAATCTTCCTGGTACTTGGCTAACTTTCTCCTGTAGGGTCTGCGTTATATTTACTTTGCATCCATGTAATTTTTTGTTTCAGATAAATAGCATAGCTTCATCATAACAGTCCAACCATACCTACAGGCTAACCGGAGATGGAGTTTTCATTTTCAACCTAGAGATTGGATGTGCTTGGCCGGGCATTGCACCAGACAGACCTCATTTTTTTCTCTCTGGTAATATAAAGGCAATAAAGCCAGTCCAGTTAATGGAGGTTTGCACTACAGTAAAAACATGTAACTAGGAGCACAGGGCTGTCTGGTCCAAGGGTTGGTCGTTTCCTAAGTGCAACAGGACGTTCATGCAAAGACATTTTTCTTCCTAGACGAATGAAAATCTGCATTTTTATCTTAAACAAGTCACACGTATCTCCGTCATTCATTAGAATATCAATATTTTAAATAAATGTTTTCCTGAATAAAAAAGAGATTTCTGTGTATTGCTTGCAAGGCTAGCAGGAAAAAAATTGACTTTCCTCTTGAAAAATGCCACTCAGCTGAAATGTCAATAGTCTCATAAAACAAATTGATACCTATAATTGGCTATGACATCTTTAATTAATGGAAAATGAATTCTGAATAATATAATAATAGCTGTAATTGCTGAATCAATGTTCTGAAGTGTATTTCCAGTCTAAAAACATCAGAAATCTGTATCATTGTATCAATAATAAAATGAAAGCTAGAACGTGAAGTAACTACCTCATAATTACAACCATAAATCTTTGTTATCTTCCCTTTATCATGCATGTATACACAGCTTCTTCTGATTCTATTCATTACAGCAAAAAGCAGAAGTTATAAAGGCTTTTAGTTCTTGCACACATTCAGATGAAAAGGACAGATTTTTCTGTCCTTTTTTAAGAGATAGCAAAACTTGAGTACACTATCTTTCATCGTCTTATGCTTCTGAGGAGATAATGCTTCATCAGCATCTTCACAGCCAGCAGGATGACTGCGTTATTTTTATTTTATAGATGGGTAAAAAAAAGAAGGCATTTAAGAGATTTAGCTAAAGCTAAAGCTCAGCCACCGAGAGAGGCTACGGAAGAAACTCTGAGCTAACAGGTCCTTGGTCTCTTCACAAGCTACAGTTCCAGGCATAGCAATAGCAAAGCAACGTTGTTCTTCAACAAATGTGAGCTCAAACTATCTTCCCAGGTTTTATTACTCTCCTTTCAATATGTATATCATATATATTTTTAAATGGGCACAATATATCAAGCATGCCATTAAGCTTTGTACATATAGAAGGGCAATGCTGTGACTATAAAAAGTCTACAAATTAAACAGGTAAGATAAATGGGGCTCTTCATTTCTCCTAGATACTGAAAACAGAAGGAAAAGTAAATGTGAATGATTAACAATGCTCCATTAACGATTCCAATGGAATGTTCTGAGTGATAAAATCGCGAATGAGGAGAGTTTAAGCAAACAGTGACTACAGAACTTTCCAGAAAAAAAAGGAACAGTATGATTTAGTAACCATATTATAATTTTCTTCTTTTAAAGTGAAGCTCCCACTTTATAATGCATGTATTCACGATAAGGAGCCAAGCATTTGCATTATGTTCTCAGTGAACTGTAACGGTATGTAATGCTATGAGTATTACTGGGGATGTAGCCAACTATGCAGAGTGACCATCAACGTCCTTTTTCTTATATATATATATATATATATGTGTGTGTATATATATATATACATATGTATGTATATAAAAATATACACACTTGTTTCTTGAAACACCTTTATTTCCAGTTACAATACACTGCTGATTCCTCTTCCCTTCTCACACAGCTTATACTGTTGGAGGAAGGAGTTTCTAATTCCTAAAGGTCCTATTTATGAGTTGGTGACTTGCAAAGCCCTACAACCATTTGTCTTCCTCGAGAATGTAATGGGTGAAATGTAGTGTATCAAGCCTAAAACAGATTTCACCCTGGAATCAGTAGGCAGGAACATTGAAGAACATGATGTAGTGCTATATAATACTCATATATTTAGAAATAATTCCCAAAGGCAGCAGCAAACCAAATTACCCTAATATATCAATCAAGAGAGGGAAGCAAGTAATGTCTGTACTCTAAATATTAGGCTGCTTGTTCTTTATCTGTTAGTTCCACATTCTGTCCTTTTAGCTCCATCTGTATTTTCAGCTCATTGGGTAAATTGAGATAAACGTTATTCTACCATTAAAAGATATAGAATAGGAATCTAAAAGATTCCTGTTGACAATCCCAGTAATCTTCCTGGTCTTGTTGCTTCCTTATTTAACTCCCAGTGATGGGTCAACGGCACAGCAAACATTCTTCATAGTAAGAACACATTCTTCCAGCAGAACTATTTACCATAACAAACCCTTTTCAGTCCTTTTGCAAAAAAAAAATGAGAAAACTCTTGCAATACCACAGGCTCTCTTGAGAGCAAAGCTACTTTTCTCTTTTTCTAACCCCTCTTTAACCCCTCTAACTGCATGAAGTTCAACAAGGCCAAGTGCCAGGTCCTCCACCTGGGGCGCAATAACCCCAAGCAGAGCTACAGGCTGGGAGATGAGTGGTTGGAGAGCTGCCAGGCAGAGAAGGACCTGGGAGTGATGGTGGACAGTCGGCTGAATATGAGCCAGCAGTGTGCCCAGGTGGCCAAGAAGGCCAACGGCATCCTGGCTTGTATCAGAAATAGTGTGACCAGCAGGGCTAGGGAAGTGATCGTCCCCCTGTACTCGGCTCTGGTGAGGCCGCACCTCGAGTACTGTGTTCAGTTTTGGGCCCCTCGCTACAAGAAGGACATGGAGGTGCTTGAGCGGGTCCAGAGAAGGGCGACGAAGCTGGTGAGGGGCCTGGAGAACAAGTCCTATGAGGAGCGGCTGAGGGAGCTGGGCTTGTTCAGCCTGGAGAAGAGGAGGCTCAGGGGTGACCTTATCGCTCTCTACAGGTACCTCAAGGGAGGCTGTAGCGAGGTGGGGGTTGGCCTGTTCTCCCACGTGCCTGGTGACAGGACGAGGGGGAATGGGCTTAAGTTGCGCCAGGGGATTTTTAGGTTAGACGTTAGGAAGAACTTCTTTACTGAAAGGGTTGTGAGGCACTGGAACAGGCTGCCCAGGGAGGTGGTGGAGTCACCATCCCTGGAAGTCTTTAAAAGACGTTTAGAGGTAGAGCTTAGGGATATGGTTTAGTGGGGACTGTTAGTGTTAGGTCAGAGGTTGGACTCGGTGATCTTGGAGGTCTCTTCCAACCTAGAAATTCTGTGATTCTGTGATTCTTTACTAAAGAGTATGCTAAGAAAAAAAAAAAAAAAAAAAAAAGGCCTTGTAGTACTAGGTTTAGAACGGATATTTTTTTTCCTACTTTCTCACACTAAAAGGAATGTACTTGCTCAGTGGCTGGTATTTGAATAGCGATGACATCAAAGCTTTGTTTATACACAACAAAAACCTACTGTTCTCCTTCACTCATTTCTCAGGTCATTAATTCCAGGATCATGTAAGATGAGAGTACACCATCCCTTCAGTTCATGTAAGAATTCAGTAAAATATAACCTCATTAAAAAAAAAAATATTTTGAAATTTATACCAAGCAAACAATCTAGATTACAGACGTTTTCCAGTATTCAACAACAGAACTTATATCTGAGTATTATGAAGAATAATGGTGTGATCCTTGGCTATATCCAAGATTTTAATTTTCAAATTATTTTTGTCATTGATCTCAAAATACAGTATTAGTGCACAGAGGTGAAGTCACTAACCACATTATTTGATGGTCATCAGAAATTTCTTCAATTAAATAAAGTCCACTGAGAATAAGAACTGAACTTCACAAAAACAAACAAACAAAAACAACAAACCAAGAACATGACAACATCGATGTCTTCAGCTAGACCACGCAGCCGCAAAGATCCGAAAACCCTGGGGAGCCTTTTCCAGCCGAAGCTCCGTAGGGATTTTATTCCACCCTCATGCTATGTATAACAACAGACGGATTAAACAAAAAGACAAACAGACAAATCCTGTTAGTGCACATATGTACTTATAAAAGCTAGGAAGGAAAGATATTTTTTTAAAAAAAAAAAAAAAAAAAAAAAGCTCACAAGTTAAAAAGAAAATAACCTTAAAGCCTAACCTTTCTCCTACGTGAAAACCATTAACTCCTCACGGAGCTGCCTGAGGAACGCCCTGATTTATCACTGCCCAGAAGCTGCCTTCTGAAGGTGCTCCCCAACAGCTGGGTCGCAAATTGTAGTCGTACTTTCAGTGCTTTCTCTCCGTTACACACTGCTCTGGATATACCTGCTGTATAGGAAAGACAGGAGAAAGAAACAAGAAACCTAGCAGAGAGGACAGTTTCTGAAAAATGTAAGAACTATGAAAAACTTTTGATTATTCTGAAAAACCTACAGCTATAATTCTGACATTGGGCAAGTGACCCAAATTTCTACTGACTTGAAATCAAAGAAAGGGGACGGTTCCACATTTGTAGAAGAATTCTTCAGAAAGAGAGCAGAAGATACAGGTTGCTGAAACAGAACGGACTGACACTTGAATACAAAACAAAATCACAAAAATTTGAATTTTATCATAAGATAAACTCCCCCCCTACATTCTGGTAAATGTATCTTCTGAAAGCCTGACTTTTCATGGACTCCTTCATAAAACAAAGAAAAAAATCCAAAAAGAAGTAACAATGTCCAGCTTATAATATCAGTTCAGCTTCTGGCATGAACTATTAAACTGAAACCGCACTGAGTGCGCCTCAAAACTAGAATAATACATAATAATTTGTATCTGATTGAGAGTCGAACATAGAAATTAATTTATTGAACGAGTTTATAAAACAGTAATCTGTTTTTGAATATTTTAAAGATATATTTATAACAGGTTTATTCTTTTCTTACCCATAACATGTTGTCCATATGAATTACTATTGGGTTAAAAAGAAAAACAAGTCTGGCAGTTTTCCAGATCTTTAAGGACTTCCACAGGACACTGATATTTCTGACAGACATCCACTCTTTAAAGCCACTGTCTTCTTTTCCAATCTCCTTTCCAAAAGACCCTTTAAGACAGCAAATCAAATGTAAACCTGAAACTAATTATTTTCAACAACTTGCTGTAGCTGTTTGTGATGCCCTGTAATACCTTTCTAGTTAAGATTTGGGATATTTCTTTTTGAAAACATTTAGCGACAAGGCTGAGACAACTGTAGGATGCAAAATCTCATGGCAAATAAACATTTCCATAAGAAAATGCTGGCTCACATCTCCTGTACATGGCAGCGCCAGTCTGCAAGTACAGGAAAAAGACCTCTATAAGCTGTGCAAATACAGTATTTATTTAGCTTTATTAAACCAACTCCCACTTAATGAGAAATGTTGTGTACAGGCTCTCAAGTTAGACCTCAAACTGTATAAACTGGCTCAGATAGATGAAGTGAAAAATGAGACTCATTTACATAACGAATATTCATATTTACATCCAAGTAATAAACACCAAGCTGATACTACGGAATCTGGCTATCCAAACCTGACTGGGAGTCGACAGGACAAATGCTGCCAGCTGAAATACGCAACCATGTGGTACACTCGCAAGTAACCAAACAGATCCTACCGGGTACACGCTACACAAAATCACAGAGGAAAAATGTCCAGGGTTAGGAGAAGTTTGGTCAGATCAGAAAACGTGAAAATCCATATGCAGTGCAAGTAAGGCAAATATATGAGTCATTTATTTATCAACCTTGAGTTAATATAAAATATTCTTAGGAGTTAGCCAAATCTTTTCTTCCTTTAGCTCTAGGCTCAAAGACTTGCTCCCAATAAAAATCAGAGATGCAATCTTCAGTATATGAGTGAGAAATGTTGGGAAGCTATGCAAAATGTAATAAGATCTACTTGCTGTTTGCAAGACAACCCTGGAGGAATTAAGCTGTTCATGCCAAACCCTCGAAGCATTTCATTAAGGCCAAATTCATCAAGCCTTTGATCAAACCACATGGGAAAAGCAGCCAGGGAAATCCTTTACTGTCAGAGTCTTCCTACAAGACGTTAAAAGCATGAGGAATGGAAGAAACAGCAGGTTTAGTGATGCCACATGTCCAGTAACGAAAATCTACGGGGCCAACGCAGATCCTGAGGAGACAGCAAATAGTCTGTCCTCTTGTGCACTGACATGGACTTTTGTTTCTTGGGAGTAGAGGGGAGCATTTTGGGGTTCAAAGAAAGAGAACTAAAGTTTACCATCAGTTCAAATCAAAGCAAATGCAAGATAAGCAGTGCTAGCCAACAGGAACAGCTCTCCCTTCACACGTTGCCTTTTTTCAGGAAAGGGAAAGAATGGCAGCCAAGCACAATAAGAAATTCAGTAGATAATGTCTCTGCTCTCTGAAGAGGTAATCAGAAACAACAAAATAAAACCAAATAGCCTACAGGTTCTCAACAACATCTGGTGCAGAAAACTTCATCTCTAGAAGCCATAAAAAGTTTATCCATCTTTTTATATGGCAATATATTATAAATGTTCCATCTTTGTGGTCTCTTCTTAGCCATTATTCCTGTGGTTATCTCATTTTTCTGCTGTTCCTAGATAAAATGAATGCTTTTAAAATACATGCCTACAGCCACGACATCCACATCCAGAACGTAAAGCTTAAGGCTGGGTTCTGCTTCCTAACCATGAATGACGTCCCTATGAGTAGCAGGAAAGCTTGCAATCAGCCCATGGAGATGGCATACCTGCTTGGTTCCTCCCTGCTGTCTAACATCTCTTAGGTGAAGGAACCTGTCAGACATGGCCTGAACGATGGCAGCAGTCTCTGAAGCTATCCCAGTACGATACACAAAGCATTGTTAATTATAACACAATCAAAGCACAAGTCCCTGAGCTCATCACTTCCACTACACACAAACGAGATTTTCTGTTACCATCAACACCTTCTATTAGCTTCTGTCACCTCCTGCAGCACCTCACGTGCAAACATTGTAAGAGGACTTTAGAGGCTGACAGTTTGAGTTAATGACTGTACAGAAGAGAACTTGACAAGCATGAGGAAACAACACAAGTATCCCCTTCGTGAGCTGAGCCCCCTAATAAAACTTGGCAGCTTTTACCTAAAAATGTAAATGATGAAACTGTCAAATTAAGAAAGGCATGATCTTCTGTTTAAATCAACAAAGTAAGTATGAAGAAATGGGAGATGAGCAATAGCAATAGCATTACCTTGGTAAATGTTAGCTATGTTAAAAGTTTATCACACATTTTGTTGTTGTTGTTTCTTTTATGATGTACTTCTGCTACTCCAGACTCTTCCATATTTTAAAAAACCAGATACCTCACCTTCTGCTTGTGTCTGCTGCTGGGATATAGAAGTGGGGAGATAAGAAACCAAAAGCTGCTGAAAAACTACATTAGCGGAACTGTTGCAACCATGATTGACTGAAGATATAGGAGAGGTGAGGTTTATTACAAGAAATAATTTCTCTTACCGGACCAATTTTATAGCTAGAAAAAACAGACAAGCTCCCTGGACACAAACACATCTTCCAGGATAATTATATAATACCTAAAGAACAGGGCCTGAAGGATTTATGTGCCAAAAGCCTGTTCATTTTTTTTCCTCCATTTCAATTAGCCTAATAAAATACATTCCTTGTATCGTTCACATCTGTCCACACCACAGCGCAGCACATCTCTGATGAGAACAAATACCTCTTCTCAACATCTGTGTCGTTCAGTGCAAATGGATGATACATGAATTAACTAATGAATAACTTTCAATTAATGGCTGACAAATTAGCAGTTATGATCGGCAGCCCTTCCAGAAAATACAAATGTAGCTCTTGGAAAAAAACATTAAGAATAGCAGAACAGCTGCAACAAAGAAAATGTGAAGTCACATTATTTTTTCCTGTAACATGCTGGAATCATTTCATGTGTCATCCCACTGAACTGCCACAGGACTCCTACTTCAGTGACTACAGCTGATGACACGAGATGCGTGTTGCTGCCCACGTGTTGTTTTCCTTAATGCGTAAATAGTTGCATTGGCTTTACAGAAAACAGCTACCACACTGGAAAATTGCCAGTTTTGCATGAAGTTAGAAAAAGCTACTCTCTTCACTAAGCAAAATGCATAATGAGGGACAAGATGTTCAAATCATTTGCATGAGTAACATTTAGGCGATCACATTATGCTTCTGCGTAATCAACCTTTCCCCTCACCGTTTCTTCATACGGCCAAGTAAAACGCTATAAAACCAGGAGTCACATAAGATTCTGCTTAGTCAGATATGTAAAAAATTTCAATGTGTTCAACTGAAAAAGAGAAAAGATCAAAAAGGTACCCTTATCGACAATTTACAAGCAGCTTCAATGGACAAAAAAACACCAAACACTAAAAGATGCTCTTTATTGTAGCTACAGAAGACGAACTGAGGCCTAATGGGTTGAAGTAAATTTACCATTAATTTAGAGGTTAGGATTTTTAAGAAAAAAGTGAAGAAAAGAGAAGAAAGAAAAAATAAAAAAGCCTTTTAAATAACCTAGCAAGCAGAAGGGTAGCTGTTGCATTTCTTCATACTTCTGGTATCTTTATTCCAATGTAATATCCAATGTAATACATTGACCTTTATAGAGAGGTACCTGATAGAGTTTTATGACATAACCTACAAAACCCAAGGAGTCTAGAGAGAGTCTAGCCAGAGAATCCAACCATCCTTTCTGCTTCTAGAAATCCGTTAGTACTTTTCTGTCAAAACCTTTGGCTACATACATAACAGGAAGCTGTTTGGCATCACCTTTGCTATGCACACACACCATTGCTCTGTTCTCTTTTCTGTGACCCCATCTTCTTTTAAGCTTTGTCACACGCACTGATACTCGCCTTCTACTTGGAGTCAGCACCGCCTCCTATCTCAGGAAACACAAGTACAGATAAAAGCAAAAGTAGTCCGGTTTTGGTCTAGAAACACTGTTAATAAAAGAATTTCCAACAGTCTAAGAAAAAAAATGCTACAATAGAGGGGCTCTTGGGCAATAGCAGATTATTTTTTTTCTATTCATACACATACATCCTTTTAATTTATACTCAGGAATATTGTTACACACCAGTTTGGTTTTATTCAAACCTGTCATTATTGCGAAGCCACTTGTAAGAGTCAAGACTTGCATGAGTTCGGTCTGCCCTACATTACATATTTGTTTATTCTTAGAAGTACAACGATTCCTGACAAATACCTATTAGCATGTAAATATCGTAACGGTACTGTGCAAAATCTCCATGTAGCAACAGCGTATCCAAACGCAACGCAGGTCTGAAATGAAATCCTAATTCCCATTAGGATCTGCTAATCCTTTCCGTGAAAGGACTGAGTAGGAAAATAAGTTGCAGTACATCTATACAAAAACATTGCCTGAAGCTGCATCTTTGTACCTCTGAACGTGTAGAATTAATGAAAACTGAAATTTCCTTTTCTGTTTGCCAAACTGCTCTAAGCATGAACAAAGCCCTGGATCGAATCTATGTAGTGTTCGTTCTATTTTTGGTAAACAAATGACGTTTGCCATCACAGCAAAGAGACAGAATGACGAACAATGCACTTGCTCACCAACTTTTAAAACATGCCACAACGATTAAAGCATGCAATCATGAAAAAGTTTTTATCTTACAATAGTCCTATGAGGTTTTTTTTTTTTTCCTGACAACAACCAGGCTCATGAACAATTTAGCATTGGCAGCTCCGTGTGCTAGCTCCAAAAAGAGAGCCCCTTTAAACAAACTGAAATGCGCATTACAGAGACAACAGAGGATCCTAAAACCTTTTTATCAGACACCCTGCTGCATGGATTTCTTTTTTAAATAAATATTGAACAACATCAAGTATCTTTGAACTTCTCTAGTTAATAGACCTTACAGACCTCCTACAGTGCGGCAATAAATATGCCTCAAGAAATCAGTGTATCACTTCATACCATTTAATAATGCCACAATTGCCTTTGTCATGCAGACTATATAGAAGGGTGAATGCTACCCGAGACCAAAACCATGCATTAATGTTGCTTTCCTTTCTTGTGTTAGCAAGCAAAGCATCCCTGCTCAGTTCTATTCTCTTCCACCTGGAAGTGCTTCCAGTAGACAGCTGAGTCCACTTAAAGCATCAAGTTCAGAACAGTTTGGCATCCAGTTTCCCGACTCAAGTTATTAAAACAAGAATTGCTGTGATTCATGAACCATGGCTGAACGGCTGACTATTCCTTTCAACTCAAGTTCAGGACCGGTATTCATGTATCTGTATCTTTTGGAAATAAAAACCTCACAAAGACACCAACATGCTGAGATTCAATGCTTCAACTGATCAGAGCCTACTACAGGCAATGAAGAATCTGATATTCAGAAACCCCCATCCTAAATCTGTCTGTTCTGAAGATTTCATTTGCACAAATAAGCTTTGTGCATCACTACTCACTTTTCAATAGATTGTTTTACCCACAATTTTGCATTTAGGCACAGAAAAGTAGTAAGGACGTTGTCATTTTCCATGTTGTTCTTATTTTAGAAATACTGAAAGGTGAGCGCAAAATTGAACTTAGATAAAAACAAAACGTTAAGGAACAAATCCCAGCCATTTCCTTCTGTATTCATCAAACATTAAAAATATTTTTCGTAAGGAGTACAATAGGATGCAAATTCTTTCTTTCCTTCTGTGTATTAAACAAATTCATGCAATACAACTAACACATGCAAAGAACATTAGGAAGACATAAGCTTTAAAATCCTGAAGCACTTTCGTGATACATATGCAAAATTCTTAGCATACGAGAAAACTTAGCATTCTGAAAGTGTTTGTATTTTAAATACAGTGAAAAGGAAGATTTGGAAGGAAGGAAGAGGGGAGGGAAGGACGGAAGGAGGGACGAAAACTACTTTTGGAGTTAAGCTACACAAAGTTTTAGAGAAGAATAAGAATGTATGCTTATTTATGAATATATAAATTCACAATAACTCAGTAACACCTATTTAATGTAAATTTGTCAGTTCTGATCATATCTTGTTACTACTCTATGCTATTCTGTGGAATTTATTTTTTTCTGCTTCCCTTCTACTCTGGGGAACCTGAAAAGCAGCAAGTTCGGCATTTGAAACAGGTATTTCTCAGACATTAGTGATGTCTGATATGTGATTTTTTCCTTAGAAGACACACACGTTTTCCAGGCTGAAATCAAGCAGTAGAAAATAACTTTCTTTTTAACTTATTTCAATCAAACATTTAAAAAATATAAAAAAAAGTCAACCTGCACACTACACTGTGGTTGAATAAGAACTATTTCACATTAAGTACAGATTGTGTTACACAAAAACCACATCCTTAACATGTCCCCGGGGGTGAAGAGCAGCTGAAGACCAGCCATTATTCTTTGGGAATTTCCTTTATTAATCTTATCTTCCAACATTATCCGGCAAAAGATGTGAAGCATAGTGCTAAAACAATAAGAATATGGTATGAATAAACAGGTGACACATCTTTTCATAATTCCCTTGGAAATATTGATTCATTAAAAAAAAAAAAGAAAAAAAGAATTAATTTCAAAAGCTCACTTTTCTATCAGCAGGTATATGTTCTCTTGTATACAATTCTGTCCTTAACCAGCTTGGAGTCTCTATCTTTCTTCCCCTCTTTGTCTAAATCCACTTACTATAGCCTCAGTCTTGCTCTGAAACTATTCGTAGGTACATTTGAACATGTTGCACTACTGTTTTTAAATATTGCCCCGCAGAATGCCAAATCATTTCAGGAATCAATTCATAACATAAGCCTTAATCACAGATTAAAGAAAAATACTGTTTTCTGTGTCATATGCCTGTAGCCTAAGGAACAGAAAGGTGGAGTCTAAACAACAGCCGTGAAAACAGTCACATCGTGCATCTCATGAGTAACAGGTGAAAGGACAAATGATACAGAACAAGAAATATTGTGATTTATTGGGAAAAAAGCGTAATTGTCATAACAGAAAGGAAGAATTTATCTTGTATGAAGACTTAAATTAAAATGAAGAAGGATGTCAGTGCTGCGGATACCTTGTGCTTCAACTTTTATCAGTAAACATGAATGAAAATTACAGGCATAAATTTCTATTTATTCAGATGCAAAAATATTCTTTTTTTTTTCCTTTATTTTATATGAGCCTGTAAAAGAGGAAAGTGTTTCAAAGAGAAGACGTAGCTTTGATAACGAGATCAAAATGTTTCCATGTCATGTGTCATTAAAGAGAACAGAAAAAAAAAAAAAAAAAAAAAAAAAAAAACTTCTTATTCTAGTCTGGAGGAAAATCTCTTAAAATGTGACTGACTAAAACACAAAGAGACTTCTACCACCATGCACTGTGCCACATTTACAGCAGGAAAATTGCATTTCCTTTCTCTTTCAGAAATGTCTGACAGTTCACTGCCAATAAAGCATATTTAACAGGCTGTCTTAATTTCCTATGAAGAACGTTCTTTAGAGAGAGTATTTATAGAAAATAAAACTAACCCCTGGATTTCAGTATTTTAGGCAATTACAAGGTTACATATTTTTCTTGGCAACCATTTCTGTCAGCTCTTGACCTTCTTCGTTTCTTGCTTCTCAATTCCTATGCAAATTACAATAAATAAATAAAATAATAAAAGCTTCTCCACTCTCTCCAGCTGCTTCCATTGACTGACTTCCCCCATCCTCTTACTTTCGGAGGAACCACAGACCCTAAATCTTCTATAAACCTCCTTCCTTTCTAATGCTTAACCATTTCCTTTTCTACATTCCCTGCAGTGAACGCCACCCTGTTAACTCCACCTCTTACCTAGTCCCAGTTTTCTTACCTTCAG
Source organism: Heteronetta atricapilla (assembly GCA_011075105.1). NCBI lineage: Eukaryota > Metazoa > Chordata > Aves > Anseriformes > Anatidae > Heteronetta > Heteronetta atricapilla. Next base: position 25,367,125 of record CM021734.1, on the reverse strand, counting down.
CACTTTTGCTGTTATTATCAGCACTATTATCCTGTCCATTTTTCAGAGGGAACATAGCCCATCCACCACTAAGTCCTAAGTTTTCTTTACCCTCCCCATTCCTTGCTGGATCAGTTCTCTCCCTTTCCCACACTTCATCCACTTTGGTCTGCAGATTTGTAAAGACAAAAGTCTGCCAAGTTTGCAGATTTATGCAGACAATTTCATTTCACTAAGTGTGCCATCCCACTATTTATTCATTTTACTTTGCACAACACTTACTTCATGATGCTTATTTTAAGAGAATTTCTTCAAAATATAGTCAAAATGCCTGAAGTTTGATCATTTTAGGTTAGAATAATGAAGTCAAAACTGGTGGGGTTTACTTTTATCAACTGCAACATGCCAAAAAAGATGACAGGAGACTTCTCATGCAAATGCAAACTTCTGATTTATGGAACAGTCAAAACTAGCCTAATTTCCTGTAATATATTCCAAAAAGTTACCCAGGGAAGAATCTTGTAGGAGTCATTTTTAGCAGACAACACGAGTTCTGCTACACTGCTGTCTATCTTACAGGATCAGATATAACAGGGTGGGTATGTGGGAGTAACTTAAAACATACATGCAGATAAAAAACAAAAATGAGTAAGAAAAATGGGAGCCCTCCTTTTTGTCCAAGCTATCTCAGTCTGAGCAAACAACAGGAACAGACTTCGGTGAACAATCTTCCAGTGGTCTTGGACTGATTAAAACTCTCCATCCCATTGCAGATGTTCGAGATCCTAAAGCAGACTTGTTTCTAAACATTTTAACTCCCCTCCTCGGGTTTTCTTTGGTATCAAGAAGTGGATTTTAAATAAACATCACACAATGAATTGCCCCGTTATATTACTAACTAACAGTGCTCTATTATTACTGGCTAACTCTCAAGTGGCATGCTTCTCTCACTTCCCATCAGCTCCGAATCGTAACAGCCTCACAGTCTGTTTATGTAACTGGAAATCCCAGACCACTTTCTAACACTAAAATTCTTCAAGATCAGGAAAGCTTCCCGAAGCACAAAAAATTCAAAATATCTCTTTCTTTATCAGAAAATCAATTACAAAAATACAGACTTTTGTCCTGAATTTCAAGTGCAAAAATTTCAAAAAAGTATGTGGTGTATGCTTGTGTGTCTTTGGTTTAGGTGTTTTGCTGCTGTTGTTTTATGGAAACATCCATCTAGTGAGCTATGAAAGTTCAGAAGGAAAGATATTAAACTATTCACCGGGCCTATATTATTTCAATGATTTTTATGAGCTTTACTGAGTAAATTGTATGAATACAGAAAATCTCCGAAGCAAAAAATAAAATAATAATATTTTTTTTAAAGTTTTCTAATGCTTCATTCCTTTTTTGAAGGATTTAATCATATTTTTGCCTGTTCATCCTTTTAAGGTGCATTAACCTGTGTTCCCAAACCTAATTTCCATATATCTATCAGTAATATACTGTGCAAAATGTGATCCTGAGTCCTTAATGGGTTAGCATTCACCTGACTCTAAATCAGAAAACATTCTAGATGGCAAGCTTTGGGGTCTGCGTCTAATTTTCCAGCCAGTGTCATGTTCTTAACCCAGGGCTCATCTAGGATCGCCTCCAGCAGCACACTGGCAAGACAAGGACTGCAAAAATAAAGACCCAATAACATTTCCATTTCTTCCCCCATTACGTTCCCTTTATCAATCAAAGAGATCAAAAGCATGGAAGCACCCTACCTGAACTGTCTGGGGGAAAACAGCACCATATTTATTCTGAGTTATGTATTCTGATTTATTTTCATAAATCTAAGTGAGTGGAAATTAGGGTGTGTTTTCTTGTTGTTTTTCCTTAAATACTTTAATTTATATTCACTAGTCATAAACTTCAGCTGTGGTGAATAATATGTCTATTAACTGCCACCTTTAGAGAAATTTCATGCTAATTTCAGTTCTCCTACTGTATTTAGTTAAACTTATTTGGATAAACTAACCTGCTAAGGGCTTGTCTCAAGATAAAGATGTCATGGTAGTCTTCCAGTGCATAGAAGTAATTAAAATCATTTACCTTCTTTCTTAATGGAGGATTGCTTTCCAACATAAATAACAGAAAGATTTTTCCATGTAATTATTTTACCTATTGCATAATGACCCGTCTTTCCTTTAAAATACAAGTGGAGTCATTGAAATACAGAGATCAAATCAGCCACACAACAGTACAAAGTCATATAGCCTGTCTCCATCAAGAACAACTCCCAAATTCTCCTGACTTGCGTCCCATCTACACTGAGAAAGAGGAAGAGGCAAAGGCGGAAAGAGGGCTTTCCTCCCCCCACCACCCTTTTTCACCCTAAATCCAAGCTGACCCTGTTCTGAGCATAGACACAGGACCAGGCAACCCCCAGAGTCATCTTCCAAACTTGCTGTGTGTCCCACTCCTACTACCAAGTTAAGTATTGCAATAGTTGGCAGGGACCATCAACTAAATTTGTCAGAGAACATGGCAAAAGCCTGACCTCACCCACGTTTTCAGAGCGTGAGAGGCATCAAACAGAAGGTAAAGGTCTTCACCAAACTAAATTGTCTCTTTAGACACATAGGTGGTGACGTACGGATTTCAGTAGCCTGCATGCACAGGCTGAAGACGACAGAATGGTCTCCTTCAACCTCACTACGTAACAGTATCACTACGGTATTTGCCTGCACTCAGCATATGTGATAACAGAAAGCGTGATGATGAACAAGAAAATAAAAGGTAGAAATCTGAATAAAATAGAAAAAGAACAAGCCTTCCTCGGTCTAACAAACGTACAGTTGTTTAAACAGCATCAATCACTGTTGCATAGTTCAACACGTGCCCAGATCTCTGTGCAGAGAAAGAACACATTACAGAGGGCACCTATCTGTAGTTTTAAAAGCCCAGTCCCCTGTGAATTAATTCAGGCAATACTTACAAGTACTCCCATATTAGAGCTTTAGAAGAAAACACATTTCCAACTGAACTAATTCTGTTCTGTATTCTCTATGTAGCAACACATTCATCCACTACTATGATTACTCTGGGATTTACAATTGCTAATAAGTTCTACCTTTTATTGGTACTAACACAACTGTATTCAAATGAAAATTTTCTACTAATGTTAAAACAATAGTTTAGCCTTTTCTTGGACTATAATGATTGTGTCCTTAAAAAGTGCATAGAACATTCATTTTTAAGTATTGAGTAACGTCTAAATTAATTTCTGTTAGCTACTTGATCTCACGAATGAATTCAAAGTGTATAACAACTGCAATCTGATTTTTTACAAGCTCTTAATATGTTAAGAAATGAGTATTACACTACAGACATTAATTTCCCACAGGGTATTTAGCTGAAAAGCTTCTAGTTGACTTGACCTAAAAATCATAGACAAAATTCTTAAATCCCAATTTGCCCTTTCCAGTTTCTTTTTACGCTAACAGTACATGAAAGGCATTTTCTCTGTGCAAAATGAAGAACATAAGCTCTAAATTGCTGCCTACCTACAGTCAGTGGTTTATTCCTATTTACGCAGTACTGTACAAGACTTACAGTATGAAAATGGTCCTAACATTTCGTGCTTCCACAGGTTCCTTCCACAAGGAAGCAAAAGTCAAACGCATTGCAAATGGGGAAATTTTGTTATGTTGGAACAAAGCTGGTTATAAGCACATGCTGTCGAGTCCACTTCACATGAAGGGCGAACAGCTGCCTTACAGGGCTTCCTTGAGCAGTTCAATAAAAATGGATGTTCCTAAGTATTCTCCCTTGAGAAGAGGGAGATTCCTCTCAAATAGCAGAGACTAGTTTGAAATAAGCAGAAATATCACAGCTGAATGACAGAAGAAAATGTAATGCCTATTTTAACCATGAAAAGAACTTGTGTCAACGTGACTGATACTAGACGTGATATAGGGATATCAAGTTGACAACAGGTTGTGGTTATGCAGAGGAAACACAACCTTGTTAGTTCTAAAGAAGGTTGCGTAGAGGATATTAAAAGAACGTAGACATTTTGTTCACCTGGTTCTTGTTTTTTAAAACACTTTTGGTATATCTGAAAAAGGAGGTTGTTTTGGTTTTTTAGAAGTGAAACCCTGAAAACTCACATCCTCTCCATAATCTTTCATTCTCTGCCTTCCCAGCACAGGCTGTCAAGAGAGAAGCTTTTCTGCTGTTAACAGATTAAACATTAATGTGTTTCCAGCCTGTGGACGGCGAGGTGGTGTATCCCAAAGGGCTGTCTCGAGCCTTTACAGGTCATAAGGACAGCCATCTTCAATTCCACTTTCAAGTCTCCTGGTCACCCACTGTAACTCATAAACCATTCAACTCGTGTTTTTACAGCATCTCCCAACTTAAGCGTTGGCCAGAGATGCCTTAAAAATCTCATCTTCCAAATGGTCCCAGCGCAGACTGTCAGAAGGTATGAAGCAGAACATCAGGTCCATAGTCAGGGAGAGAAACGGGTAAGAAAATAAGGTAGAAGCAACTTGGAGCGAATAGGAAAATTGTTTCAACCTTCCCTAGGCTAGCAGCCAAGTTAGTTTTACCCATGCTCAGTGCTTCACCAGACACTAGAAACTTAATTACTATTCAGCATAGAGAAGAGAAAAATAGAAAAGCATTTTAGCCCTTACTTCCCCACTCTTCTAGCAGCCTCAGACGTACATTCAGCAAAGTCCATAGGGGCACAGAATCTTTTTGCTTCTCATGATGTAGCAACTGGAGTAGAACTGATGCTTGATAATTAGCTTACTTGGGAAACACTAAAAACAAAGCTATCACACACACATTCGTGAGTTTGCAGACTTCAGTAATACTTCATAATGTACAATATCAAAGGCAAGGGCGGATTTGAATACAGTGGCTTGGAGAACTGCTCTTCATTAGCAAGGGCTAGTTCTGAAGTACACGAGGAACATGACTGTTAGTTGCTAAGGTACCCCAAATAACCCACGTAAAGTGAATGCACAGAATATTCAGGACATCTAACTAAAATGCAGACGCCAGCGGCTAACGAGTGATAATTATCACAAAAGTACATTCCAAGCAGGAACCATAACACATTTCCATTAAAGTGTCCTATGTTTTTATCCAAGCTTGACAAACCCAGTGTTCTCAGCCTCTCCTCACAGGACCTGCCTTCCAGCCCTTTTACCAGCTTCGCTGCCCTCCTCAGGGCACATTCAAGTACCTTAACACCTTTTTTTTATATTGCAGAGCCCATAATTGCATATAATATTAAAGGCAAGGCCAGATCAATGCTAAATACAGTGAGATAATCAATTCCTTTGACTAGCTTGCCATGCTGTGTTTAATTCAACCCCTTCCATCATCAAATGGAAGCCTGCAATATCTCATAAAATAGTCCCAACACAGTTCCAACACAGCTTTTTGTATCCCAACTTTGTTTTTGCATATTTGTATATTGTAGATATATTTACTAAGATTCTGGGTACTCAAAGCCTCCTACGTAATAAGCATAGTGCCAACACGAGGAAAAGGGGACGCTGCTTAAGTGTTAGCACTGGATGGTTAAACAAAAAGTCCTTAGTAACACAGTACCAGCGTGCATCTTGATAAATGATCTTAGTTCAGTGTTCTGTTTTCATTTTTAAGCAATGCAAAGGATGAAGTGAGATGAATGGAAGTGAAGAAAGTTTCGTGACAACTGCAGTTACTTAAGGCAATGACGGGCGGTGTGGGAGAAAGCATGAATGCAACTTGATTGCTTGGTACTTTGACAAGTGGGCAACGAAGGCTTGCATCACTGTTTAAGCTGAAGAAACAAACAAACAAAAAAAGCTGGAGTGACCTTAGGCCATAAAAGTTGTTTAACTGGAAACCCACATATTTTTTATCTAATACATTGGAATCATGGAAAAGATGCAAAGCCACAATCTGGAAAAATAAATTGTGCAGCTCTGATTCAACTGACACAAGTAGGCAAGGCTGCCCTGCCTGAGGCTAAAGAAGAATGCAGAACAGAGGCCAAGCATACATTTTTATATTTTTTGTTTACCTGCAAGGATGAAGACTCATATCTCAATTTAAGAAATGAAAAACTTGCAGTGTTCAGACAACACTGAAATATGAGAAACCGGAAAAAAAAACTGCCCAGGGGAAAGCCTAGAAAAATGGGGGCCTGCAGAACAGAAAGGCCACTGATGATGATGTTTACCCACTGAGAGAGGAACAAGCAGAAAAATTACGTCGGCTTTAGGCATTGCATATGCTGATAGGCGGGTGTGTACAAGGGAGCAGTTGCAAAGACTGTCAGATATTTCCTGTGTAATGCAGAGCCACAGAGACAGAAAGGCAGGTCTGTCAGAGCCAAATGTAAGTGGACTGTCTCATTCTACTGCACGCATACAGTCATATTTCTATTCATTCCAGACAGAATGAAAGCATGTTTACAGCACAGGATAGCTCACATGTTGGTCACTGTGGTCTAAGAATTCCAACAGCCCTCTGAACTTCCTTTCTTTAAATCTTGTAGTAACGTACAGGTATTTTCATCCATATCTCCCTTCAAGACTATTTGATTTTAATGACCGACTGTAATTTAATTTAGCATTTCAAAATCCTTTTCAGCACCTTTTTTATTGTGTTTTCTGTTTGTTTTGTTTTCTAAACAGCAATTTCTGGGTTTTGTTGTTGTTTTTGTTCGTTTCATTTCTTTTTGTTTTTTATTGCTGGTAAAGGTGATATCTAGGGTAGTCACCTTTCCACATCAAACACTACTTGGATGTTTATGGTGACGGATTATTTTGTTGCTTACATTCACCTCAATTTCTACTGTTAATTTTCAGTATTCCAGCACATACATTCTTTATTTTTTTACCCTGGTGATATGTTCCCTGATGCTCTTAGAGTATTTACTCACACTGATTGGGAGGCTTGATCATACTGTTCAATGTGCTTGTTTTATTGTTTTCTTACATTTCAACTTCCCAGATTTATGTTCTTTCCATTAGTCTTGCAGGCCTGTGTATTTCAGGTCATTCAGGCCTTTAACTATGCTGTTTACCTCCTTTCCTTCCTTCCTTCCTTGCTTCCTTCCTCCCTCCTCTTTCTTTCTATCTTTCTTTCTTCTTTCTTCTCTTTCCTTTCTTTCTTTCTTCTTTCTTCTCTTTCCATTTCTTTTTTCTTCTCTTTCTCTCTTTTCATTCTTTCTTCTCTTTATTTTATTTTTCCAATCTTATGCATTGGAAAAGAAAGGGAACTTAAATAAACTGGGAGGATAGCCATAGCCTCTATCTTCTGAGCCATAGTTTGTCGCCATCTTATATCTAAATATTTCAAGTTGTAACTGATAACTTAACATTTTAATGACCAGACTTTCTACAGAAATATGAATCTCTTTAAACTGCGTATGTATCAGCCATGAACATTTGCAAGTATTTTATTATCTTGCACGGGCTAATCAGTTTCAAAGTGTTCCAAAAAAATGTGTCCTGAATTTCAGTTCTCACCTTTTGTGTAACTAGGTAATACTGAAGTCTAAAACAATTTTTAGTGAAATGTTGACATCTTGTGGCATAAATCAGTCACTGCAAGAATGACTGCTTCAAAGCAATGTTTATTCTGATGAAAACACACATAATTAGTAATCTGAGCAGTTAATCTCATGCATCTGCTTCAGTTCATTATTTACATAGCCACAAGGTTGGCACATGTGCAGACTTATTTTGAAATACTTTTTTTTTTTTCCTTGCACGATATTTGCATTGCTCTCATTGAGATTATTTACTTCCAAAACCTCGCAAGTGAATTAATGCCACTCCCTGGGGAGCTGGTGACCCTTTTAAAGGTTCGACACATACAGTGGGAGATCCACCTATTTAAGCTTTTACCTATTGTACACTGCCGATCATACAAGAATACCATGCTGAGTTAATTCTTTAGGAGGAAGAACAATTTCTCAAATGTAACCTGTTTGTTTGTTTGTTTGTTTTCCCTCATCTCCTGTAAAAATCTAGTATCCCCTCATATCTTCTGGCTCCTGATTCCCTCTAGGCAGTCAGCAGAAGGATCCCATGCTTTACGCCAACAAGAAAGCAAGCAGAGTCTTGGAAGACTTTCTTCGGTTTGTGAGGAAAGGGTATTTAGCAGGCTGCAAAGCTTCTTCATCATAACATGACTTCTGGATGATGACAGAACACCAGCATCCACAGCTACTGCTGCTCGGGGCCACAGAAGCGAACTGAATAGCAACGCTGCCCTCGTCAGGGAAACCCAGGGAATCTCACATGAACCTTTGTAATTTTCTTCCAAAAGTGAACAAAATGAATACGAATAGCTACAGAAGAGTGATTAATGATTTTCTAGGCACACAAGAAAGGTAGGTTAAGGTTTTTAATAATACTTGGTTTAGCAACTCCAATTCTTTAATTAGTATTTATTCTTCATTATGATCATACACTGGCAACAGGCTGCTACTGTGGCGTTAAACATTAATTGCTTGTGACAAGTATTTTGAAGGGGCCTTTTTTCTCTTTAGCTTTGTATTATTATTATGAACATTTAATTTCTTCCATTTTCATTTCCTTTTCCTTTCAGGAACTTGTGTTATTCTTTTGCCTTCTGTGTTTTTATTTCCTTCCCCTTAAACCTCATTTTTTAAATACGAAACTTTCATTTAGCATTTCTCTTACTATAGAAAGATGGTAGCTGCATTTATTGGGGGAAAAGAGGAAGAACTTTACTTTCACTCCCGAGGGTGCACAATAATCCTGACACTGAAGTTCTTGGTCTGTGACCGAAATACAAATAAGCACAAATACTAGCCAATCTGTGGACAATCTTGCTAATGAAAGTTAAAACAACAAAAAATGTGGATATCATACACAAAACATGAAAACTAAAATAAAAACCGTCCCATGTTCACTTTGCTTTTTTGCAGTTGCTGTCGTGTTGTCACTTCCCAGTTGCATCGTTAATACAGGACTAAATAGAATGAAGTTAATACATCAGGTCTGTCTAGTATTCAAATAAACACAAAGATCTGCCTAATAACTTGGGCCTAATGACCCAACCAGTATTTAAAGGCTTGAGCCAGGGTTAATGAGTTTTTTAGGGCAGAAACTATGTCTGCATAATGCCCTGTATGCCTACATGAAAACATGAGCTTTAAATGTCACGGTGTTCTGGTTTTGAAAAATAAGATTATTCAGTGATATTTGGATATGAACATACTGAATAAACATTTTGCACTATACACTTTAATAGCACAAATGATTTTTCTACTTTTTAGTCATTCTACATCTTTATTTCCATCCTGCATCTCTGTGTGTAATAATTCAGTTGATTTATTAAAAAAGAAAACAGGTGTGGCTTTTTTTTTGTTGTTGTTGTTGACATAAATTTTGCTCTATGTTACTACCACACCTGACAAGCTGGCAGCAATCTAGAGAAGAGGAAGAAAGGCAGATATATAAAATCTTCCCTTCTTAAAATGAATTTGCTTTCTGCTCTTTTATTTGAGTGTTCCAGTGACTGCTACTTAAGGACACTGGTACAACTGGAAAACCTGTTGTACCTTGGCCAGACATAGCATGAACACCTTCAGTACTGATGTAATTTTCTTCTGCCATCCAGAGCAGTGTTGAACGTGAGCAAAGGTTTAGACTAATTTAGACGTGGGTGAGATTTACCATGACCAAAGCCAAATTTCACGTGCTTTTGAGAAAACCTCAAATGACATTTTCCTGACACAGTTTTCCTAAGGAGAATTCATGCTAAATCATTTCATTGTCTAGGGACGTATTTTATAATTACCAGCCAGGAACCAGTATTGGTGAATCTGACACAGGAAGACAAGTTTAGGCTCCTTGGCTTCTTGGTGAGAGAGAGATAAGATGTTACCTTTAAAGGCAGACAGGGTAGCACAGAGACAAATATTACCTAAGTAATGGTATTAATTGTTGAGTTTCCATGTTATTCTGTCAAACCACACCAAAAGAACGTGTTGCTTTGTACTAACATGCTTTGGAGATCTAATGTCAGGTTACAACAATTAGTTTCACATCTTTGAAAATCTGCAAAAAAAATTATCTTAGAAAAGGCAGTTGTGTTCACATCTGAGTCTCTTAGGAATGTGTTTGGTCCTAAAACATTATAACACAATTGCTATTAGGTGAACCTGAATAGGAAAAAGCCCATTTATATAGCTGTTTATGTATCTATTTACCCATTTATATATCTGTTTAACAGCACTGGGCAGGAGTAAGAAACTTAGAGCTTTTTGCTTTCAGCAGTAAACACTATTCAAATATGAGTGCAAAGTGATTTTTTTTTACAGTTAGCATGTTAAATAAAATACTTGAAACTCCTACTAGCTGTAAAACTTTAGTGATTTCCATAAACTGAAGAGTAGATACCATTGCTGTCGATGTTCAATCTTAGCATCTTCTTTTTCATCTGACATCTCATATTACACTCACCTTAAAACATTTATTCTCACTGGCTATAGGACAGCACATACTTGTCAGTCACTTACTTCTATTATTATTTCACCAAAAGAGGTTTCAAAAGTACTCTCCTACAGTGATGTGATCTGTCTTAGATTTCCCAGTCCTAGGCATTCTCAAGGGTTCTCAGAAGTGAACCTTTCCTCTCATCCTTAATTTGTGCTCAGTGTGAAAGCACTGAACCTTGTCACCAGCTTTCTATAATGTGTCTCCTCACCACCAACTTCCTCTCTACAAAACTTCTGCTCTGAATCTTGTAATCTCCCAGGCAAATCAACAAAGCATGAGTTCAATCTCCTCACAGAAAATATACAAATCTTTTCACAATGTCACATCATGGAAAAAAAAAAATAGTTTTTATCTCTGCAGCTCAGCCTGGACATTTTGGAAGCCTGACCTGGCTTTTTTTTTTATTACCATCCATTACTTGTGAAGTTGCTGCTCGGTATAGTTATGCTTATCATGGAAAAAACAAACAAACAAACACATATATGAGAATAAACTCACCATGCTGTTCATTTTTGAAGAGGATGAGCTTGCTCTCTGCTTCCGTAGGCTGTTAAGTTCTTCTGAATTCCCATCCTTTGGTTTTATGATCAGCCGACTGCTTCCAGCAGTACCTTCTGAAGAGGACCTCAGTCGCTTCTCAATAAATCTGCCGTCTCGGTACGGACTGAAGCTATTGGCAAGATCAACTACAAATAGACAAGCAATCACCAATCATTACAGAGAATTATTCTCAACAAAAAAATTATTAGGGAGAACAGCACTTTGCTTTAAGTGTTTACCACTGAATAGCAATCACGTAAAAACGTAAGAATAATACCTTAGGTGTTCTTCAGAAAGCAGATCCTGTTTAGCTAGATAAAAGTATGACCTGGGCCAGCTGCTTGCTGTTCAGCTCCTGCTGACTCGTGTGCTCAGCGTGCTACAGCCCAGCCCACAGTTTTTTTTAACAAATCCAGTGGGACCTTTGCCACTTTCCTTCCTTTCTCCCCTCGTTCTTGGACACTTAGGAACTTCTTCCCAGTAAAACCCACCAGAGAAACTATCACTGATTCCATGGTGCAAAAAGCCAGCCTGCCTTATCCTGTCCTAAACCAAGCCCATTTTTTTTTAGGGCCAGCTCACAATTTTGTTTCCAGCGCATAGCATCGTGATGCACACAGGTTTTAGTTTCTCTTTGGCCTTCCCACATCAGCTCTGTGTCTGTGCTCTCAGAACACAGCGTGCAGGCTGCATCCCAGTCCCCAACACCTATTCAACAATAACACATTGGAAAAGAGGAAAAAACTACATTTTGAAACGTTAAGGAAAAGTTAGAGATGAGGAAAAGAGAAAAGCATCATAGCATAATGGATGTAACATTGAAAAAAAAAATCAAAAAACCACGTTCATTTGCCTTTTGCAAGAGAACATTTCCTCAGTGGCTTTAGAAAAAAGTTCCTACCACTTAAAAATATATAAGCATGTATTAAGAAATGTATGACATGACAAACCTTGTAATCTATCAATGAAATCTACGATGAAACCCACTCTGGAAAATAAAATATCCATTGCCAAAAAAATGCACAAAAATATTTTACATAAGCACCTGGTTTTAAATACTGTTACAGCAAAACCAAGTGTTCCAAACAATATGCTGTCAAAAAACATAACTTACACCTTTCTGAACACCACATAAACTTTTTCTGTACTCTTTTCATTTGACATGTCAGGATTTTATGCTTTTTTCCAACGATCCCTGTGTATGCTTTCCCATTTTCTAATTTTAAATACATTCTTCACTACACAAGCTGCAAAGAAATGCATTTGGAACAGAACTATAAAACCATCATAATTAATCATCAACTGTGAAATAGCGTAATATTAGCTCTAGTGTTTCTGTGAATACCAAGCCTGCTTGTAAAAATTTCCCTGTTGCAGTTTCAACTCCAGCTGCCTTACAGACATGCAGATTAAATATATAGCTGCTGGCGCATGAGTTTCAAAAACGCTGTGTATTTCTAAACATCACTCTGAGCTGCTCACTGGCCTGCTCTACAACTACTCCACTCTAGTACATTAGATTTAAAAGCGTGAACTCATTCACAGATGAGCCAAAGTTGCAAAGAAGACCCAAGCGAAGTGCTCTGGACAGGTAATATATACATATATATATATATATATATATATATAAATGGATATTTTTTTGTCCCAGCTGACTAATGTTCTGAGGCAAACACTTTTCCTCTCGTGGAAGACAATTTAGTGGAGTAATTTGGCTATACATAGTTGTTTATGCACAAGATATCCAACTATTGCTGTGCAGAGACAAATAGCTCCAAAAGTAAGATTGCTTCTGATTGCTTATAGTCTACATGCCTGCATCACCAAGCAAAAGGATGGGTATGAACTCGTATGAATTTGCATTCATTCCTCTTCTGGTGCTAACAATATAAATACATTTTATTAACTGTCAGACATCTGGCCCCACCAGATACAGCCTCAGGATTATTCAACAAAGTGCTGGCCTTCAGGTCGGTTGAGAAAGCAAACTGGTGAAGCAAATGCCATCTGACAGGTGTTCTTCACTCAGAGGCTGGGTATCTTTGATGAAAGATGAAGATCTACATGCCTATAGGTAATAATTCCAACTGCAGCCTTTCCACTTACTCTTGTTAATATTTCCAAACTCCTTTTTATAAGGTAAAGACACAGTGTGAAACGTATTTGGTGATTAACTCTCTCCATTTCATAGGTTATATAATAAGAACTTACATAGTGCTACTTCAGATGGAAACAGCAATATATTCCTGTCCTCTGCCACAGAAACATTCCCTCCAAGGTGCTTTATAACATACCTGAGAGTCACGAACCCAGATCAATATAAGATAAAAGTATGTTATCTTTCGTAAACAGACTAAAGGAAGCTTATTCTCTGGCAATCCTTCCTCCTCAAACAATCCAACTCTTTGGCCCAAGTCCAAAATAGCAATGCCTCAAAAATCCCATCCCTGGCTTTCAACAAGAGGCGAGAATCGATACTCTTTCTTAATTCATTTTCTATCACAAGGAAACAGAGCTACCAACAGCACTGATGGTTAGCATTAAGCTGAAAAACATCAACTCAAAAAGTCAAAGCCTTTTGTTTTATTCCTTTGATAATTCTGAATTACTCATCATCTTGGAAGGAGAGTAAAATTCTTAACTTTTGATCTTTCAAGCTAGCACTGGCAACACTACACAAACACTTCATGACCAAACAATTCTTACAAAAGCAGTAAGGACAACAACAACGACAAAGCATTCCCCAAACCATCAAAACCCACAATGTAAAAGCAGAATACATACCTTTAGGATGGTTTGTTTCATATCCTGGGTGTGTTTTAAGGGACTGCGGTTCAGAACACTGAATAATCTTAGACTCCATTACAGGAACTGTTTCTCTTGTGTGCTTAGATAGAGCGCTTTCATCTTGGTCCCCACTCAACCCCTGTGCTGTTGGAGAGCGCATCACCGGTTCTTCTCTGTGCTGTAACCCAAAGGTTTCTAAATCTGTCTTTGCTGAGTTCATTTCTCCTATGTGCCTGGTATCTGTAATGCATAGTTCATTGGCTTGCAATGATACTTTTGTTTGATTAGCAGCTGAGGTTTTAGATTCAACACTACAAAAGCTTGTGCGACTCACGGGAGATACACCACCAGCAGACTGGCAAGTACTTTCCGCATAATCCATTTCCCTCACCCGAGCAGCAGCAGGATTAAAGAAGATCTGAGAGGTAGAGACATTGTGGCCAAAATCCTCCGCAAGCAGCACTCCATTCCCACTGCCGGGCAGAGCATCAGCCTCCGAAACAGAATCCTCTGTCAAGGCTATGAAGTCGGAGGGGGTCTGGGCAGCCGTGAGGTCGGCCGAGAGCAGCGGGGACTGCAACGTGCTTCCCACGCACTCCGTCGTCTCAGCTGAGCAGGGAGAAGAGGACCTGGCAATCACTGGTTCGCTTTCGACATACGATTTAATCTCCAGCACGCATCCAGACTGCTGCACGGAGGAAATGGACTGACTCTGCGGAACCGGCTTGGAAAACTTGTAGTGCGATGAGAAAGATTTAGTGAGAAGTTTTCGTGTGGATTGTTTCACAGAGTATCGGCTCTGCTCCTCTGCAAAGCCAGAGTCATCACCCTCATTTTTCCCAGAGCTTATACAATTTATAAAGACATTCTTATTAGCTGAGGGCTCCTTTCCCTTTTCAAAATCATCTGTCAAAGACCTTGTTATCTTCTTGCTACGTGAGCTGCCGAAGCCAACCGAATGTTTTCCTCTACTTTTAATGTGTTCCTCCAGGCTCAGTTTTTGAAAAGTGCTGAGAGAGGACTGGGCACCATTTGAGATGTTAACATTTTGGCTGGCGGAGTCAGCCTTCTGCTCGCTCCCCTTCTTGTTATGGAAGCTAATGGAAGGAGTCCGAAAAATACTCCTGCGCTTGCCTGTGCTCCCTGAGCTGGAATTAGTGCTGGATGGGGAGGAGGTGTGGACACCCACGGCACTAGCAGAGGAAGGTGAGGAAGGAAGGGAGTCGTGTCTCCGGCTAATACTTCTCCTGAATATTGGCAACCGAGATACCAGAGTTGATCGTCTGGATCCTGAGTCCCCCATCAGGGCACGAAGCGTTTCCAATTCTTCACAGCCAGTAGACTAACCTGGGTAGAGAAAAAGAGAGAGAAATGATTCAGCCTCAAAGTCTACTTGAACAAGCTTTAAGTCAGGCAAAACACCTCAGACGCCAATATCTATGTTATGTACAGCTCCAAGTTGTTGCGTATTGATGTTGCCGAACATTTTTTCTAGAATTTCAAAGTGACGTTTGATCTGTAGCTCCAAAATCCTAGCAATGGAGCAAAGACATGGCTCAAAACATTTTAAGCGTGACATGTGTAATCTTATATATAATGCAATGCACATAATACTGGGCAACAGTATGTTTCTGCATGATATACAAACATCTCACCCAAAAGTCCTTCGTTTCTGTAAGTTCCTGGGACAAGTCTCCTCATAAACTGTAAGTTTTCTGAGAAGAGATTATGGATTTTTCCTGATCTGAGTAAAGCAAAACGTTATTTTGGCTTCCTAGATACTCATTTTTGCAAGAAAAAAACAGGATTTAAATTTTCCGATCTTCATGTTCAGTTGGATTTTTAATTCCTTTCTATGCTTCTACTGACGACAGCATGTATTCTCTTACAGCAGACAAAATGCTAGTGCTGCAGTCAAGCTGAAATATGCACCAACAGCCATTCTTCCTAGAGAACTTCAAACTCTTGGAATTTACTGTCAAAATATGTGATCATGTTTCTAGTTATGAATTTGAAGCTTTCCTTTTAACAGTTCTTTGAAATCCTTCTTGAAGCCTATTTTTCTTGCTTATAACTAGATGTTTTTGCACGTTTTTTTGAAATTAGTGAAATGTGTTTCATACACAGACATTTGGCAAATTTTAAGCAATAAAAACGTTATCAGCACAGCCAATACACTAGAAGAAAATTAATCTTTTAGAAATATATATCAGTTCCATCTCCTTTTTGTTCTTGTTATAACAAACTACTGTGGTGAGAGACAGGACCATGGAGAGAGCAATAAAACCAGGTGACATTGATCAGAAGAACAAGAGGTGTGGATGCCAAAGCAGAACTTCCTCAGCAGCAAGTATTCGGCACGTAAGAATAAAATCAGGTCATTTATCTAAACAATATTTGGATGCCAAGCGCAAAACCAAATTCATTCACCTAATGAGGAATTTAATAGCCTTGATGTGGCTGTAACAAATACGTATGAACAGTACGTATATTTATACAGTGTGTATTATATATGTATACACACACACATGTATATTCAAATGGATACTGAATAATTAAGGAATAATTAACCGCATACAGGTTATATTACTGGAAAAGAACAGGTAAAGAGTAAGTTTGAAGATGATTTGTGACTAGACACTGAACTGCAGTTTCTGCTTTGATATTTTTTTTCTTTAAAAGCAAGAATCTGAGCATGCACTGCCAAGCAGCCACAATGTAAGGAGTCACAAGCATCAGGAATCAATAAGCAATTTGGTCGTTTGTGGAAGGAGGCACAGCTTGAAAACAGTCACTGATTTCTAGAACTCACTGGGGATTTTGGATGACAAGCTAAAACCTGAGCTGCATGATGCTGAGGTCCTGCAACTGAAACACAGATTTGAATTTCAGCCTTACTGGGACAGAAGTGATGGTAGAAGAACAGACACAGGTTATCAAAATGGCTTTGTATCCACTGAACAGCCTGATGCAAGGCCAGTTGTTGTATTTCACTGAGAAGCAAAGTCAACAAGAGTAAGAGTGCAGGCAGCAGTAGAGAGAAGCCAAGGCCCTGCAAACTTGAACAGGAGCTTACGTTACATTAAATTGCTCACCTACCACAACTCAACACACTGAAAACGTGTGTCAGAAAGCCACATGCAGCCTTCCCTACCCTCCCTCTCCCTCCAAACAAATCTATGAGTTGTTTAACCACTGATGTATCATGGTTTGTTGTGGTTTTTAATTGGTTTGCAGACGTGTGCAGATATGCACACATGCACCACACAAGTGTATTCGATTACAGATTGTGAAGGCTCTTCCTTGTATTTTAATCAGAAAAAGAGGTTTTAGAATGCAGTTTTACAGCTGCAGTAGATAAGAAAATATTTTTTAAATATATTAAATTGGTATAGACTTTTTTATGCTCAGGCAAAACATTATTTGCTCCCATTGTTCACTCCTGTGCCCACATCTGAAGTGTCACTTCACTGTAGAACAAGCCACTCTATAATTAAGGAATTCTTTGAGAACAGAAGGAAGTTGAAAATTGAGCGAAAAGCACAAAACTGCAATTCCACTGAACATAAGAAGTCTGTGTCTAAATAATAATAGAGATTATTCCTATCCACTGACCCACGGGACCGATTGGTAACAATTTTTAATAGAACACATTCCCTCTAACAGCAACTAACATAAATGGCATTGGTTCATTCATTCGTCCTTGCTTCTTGAAGGAAGAACACAAACAAGCTGTCAGCCCTTCTCCTACTGTCAAAGCAGCAGAAATCCTCACACACAAAATCTAAGTTCATTATAATAAAATATAAGCTCATTATAAGAATGCATAAGCTCATTGTAATGAAGTGTAAGCTCATTATGATATATACCGCTCTTTCTAAGTACACAAAAGCTCTCAGAGAATGCTTCTGAAAACAAACACACCCACATACGTGTACGTGTATATACAAATGCTTATTTGCATGTACAGGACAGCGTTAAGTGGCAAAGCTTGGCACTGAGTTAAAATGACAATTTTACTTGAAATATAGGAAAAAAAACCATTTTAATATATTGACAACCTCAGACACAAATACGTGGGTTTTATTATTATTATTATTGCAGGGGGTTATAAACTACCATCTATGTCCTAAGATTATCAGAATAGGAGGTGCTTCCATTCAGTCTTCATATTTAAAACACGGGGTTATAAACTACCATCTATGTCCTAAGATAACCAAAATAGGAGACGCTTCCATTCAGTCTTCGTATTTAAAACGCTGTGCTTACCAATTCGTAGCCGTAACTCTTACAGAGTGAAATTCAGTTCAGCGACATTCTTATTCTCTGCACCGCCGCATACTCACTCTCTACTAAACCTCTTGTTTGCTATATCCAACATCCTCATCCCTACCAACATAAATCTTAAAAGCCACGATACGGGAAAAAGAAAACAGCAAAGAAACACACCTTTTCCAGGTCATTATGTCATTCCAGACTAATCTTTCAACCAAAGTGGGCTCTTCTACAACAATCGCAGCAATTCTGACCCTGCACGTTCAACCTAGGATCTGCCACAAAACTCTGTTTATCTTAAAGAAACTGGAGCCTTGTCAGAATACTAGCACACAGCCAAACAGACAAGAAGGACCCTGGAAAAAAAGACAGACTCTCCAGGATGGCTTTCAGTTATATCGGGCTCCTCATTTAAGACAAAATGCATTTTGCACCATTGTGACATTATATGAGTAGCCAAAATACTCTGTGGTATTCTGCTCTAAATGGAAGTTAAAATCCAGCTACTTGAGTCACCACGAATCAAACTAGCCAGAATAAAAATTGTATACTTTTTGCCTTGATTTTGAAATTATTGTTCGTTTTTCAAAAATTATTTACATTCCAAATGATGCATGTATCTCGCAAAAAAAAAAAATAAATAAAAACGCATTAGGAATGATTGTAATCATGTATTTCTTTGCTAATACAGCAACTTCCACGGCAAATACATAAACCGCTACTTTTAAAGTATTTTTCTAATTCTAAAAGTTAAATATTACTGGAACTGCTGCAGTAGAAAAAAGTTCAAATTTTGCTTCTTTTGGGATGGATTTTTGCTGCGCGTTTTCGCATCTGGTATCACGCAAGACAAAGTATGATACGCTCACTGGAAGAAAATAAGTAAACAATTTTTAAAACACATAGCTCAAGCCAGAGCAATGGTGGGTTAGTTCAGGATCTGCTTTTCCTCAAACACGTGGCTACAGCTCCAAGTTTCCATACACCCACGTTGAAACCAACGCAAACGAGAAACAGGCAAAGCGTGAAGCAAAGCGCCAACAAGACACTTTTCCTCCTATTGGCAATTTCAGAAGTTGGTCGTAAGTTGAAATCCGTTCTTTTCACGTTGCTCGGTACCAAGATATTGCAGAAATGTGAATTAAACAAATATAAATAAATAAAACAAACCCCTGATTAATCTTTAAAATATTTTTAAGTCATGTACTTCATTGCAAGAGGAAACAAAGATTCTTGCTTTACACTTGAGGCTTACTCCTTTCTCACAGGAGCTCCTACGAGGAATCATCCAACCACACAATATTTATTAGAAGATGTTTAAGTCCAAAATACATAAACAAACAGGGTTAGAATTTTACAACACGTTCGGTACTTTATATATTATTGCATCTTGCCAAAATAAACAAATTGGTCAACTTTCAGACAGTAAAAGTGGGAAAAAAATATATTAAAAGGGGTAAAATTATCAAAATATTACAAAATGAAGCCTACTCCATCCACCCACCGACTGAAAAATAAAAAACATTTTGAACCTTCTGCGCAGGGTTGCTCACAAAGCTGTGCCAAAGCACTCAGAGGCATTTCATTAGTGAATTCAGTAGAGCGCGGCTCTGCCTGGGCTTTTTGAACTCCAGTAGATGGAGCCGTGGACCTACTCTTACATTGCCTGCAAACACGAGGAAGCATTAGTCAGTGTTTTTTGCATTTCCCGCGGCCTTTGAGACAAATTTAGGACTTGAAATTATTTGTGAATTTTACCATTGCCGTAAGTGCACATCCACACAGAAAGCTAATAGATGCTTGTTCAACAAGTAACTGATGTGTAGGCCTAGACAAAGGCTCCCTTGGTAAAATACTACCTCTCAACACTTTCTATAGAAATCTTTCCTTCAGGTGTTCTCCTTAAAGATACACCTCCTAGAAACATCAAATATCCTCCAAACAAAGGAGAAAACTGTCAAATTCTAAATTGGAAGCTACTGTAGGCTAACATTGTGGTAAATGGGGCCTCATCAGGCTGGAGGACTGTCACTAGTGGGGTCCCTCAAGGCTCCATTTTAGGACCAGTCCTCCTTAATGTTTTTATGAACTATTTGGATGTAGGACTAGAAGGTGTTTTGAGCAAATTTGCTGGTGAAACCAAACTTCGAGAAGTTGTAGAGTCGGGTAAGGACAGAAAGGCCTTGCAGAGAGCTCTGGGCAGGTTGGAGAGCTGGGTGATCACCAGCCACGTGAAGTTTAACAAGAGCAAGTGCCGGGTCCCGCACCTGGGACAGGGCAGCCCTGGCTACGTGTACAGACTGGGCGATGAGACGCTGGAGAGCAGCCCCGCAGAGAGGGATCTGGGGGCTGTGGTAGACAGCAAGTTGAATATGAGCCAGCAGTGTGCCCTGGCAGCCAGGAGGGCCAACCGTGTCCTGGGGTGCATCCAGCACGGCATCGCTAGTAGGTCGAGGGAGGTGATTGTCCTGCTCTGCTCTGCACTGGTGCGGCCTCACCTCGAGCACTGTGTGCAGCTCTGGGCACCACAGTACAGAAAGGACATGAAACTGCTGGAGAGGGTCCTGAGGAGGGCGACGAAGATGGTGAAGGGCCTAGAGGGGAGGACATATGAGGAGTGGCTGAAGTCACTTGGCCTGTTCAGCCTGGAGAAGGAAGGGAGACCTCATCACAGTCTACAACTTCCTCACAAGGGGGAATGGAGAGGCAGGTGCTGACCTATCCTCCGTAATCACCAGTGACAGAACCCATGGGAATGGTGTCAGGACATCAGGAAGAGGCTCTTCACCAAGAGGGCGGTCACACCCTGGAACAGCCTCCCCAGTGAGTAGTCACTGCACCGAGCCTGTCTGAGCTTAAGAAACATTTGGACTGTGCACTTAGTCACGTTGTCTAACGTTTTGCGTAGTCCTGTGTGGTGCCAGGAGTTGGACTTGATAATCCTTATGGTCGCTTCCAACTCGGGATATTCTGTGATTCTAACATAACAAATAACTGAAAGGCCCCAACCTTCGATCAAACCAGAACAGAAATACTCTTCTGCTCCCTGCTCCACAGCAGGGTGATTTTTAAGCTGAGCTCACAGATAGAAGAGGGAGGTGATGCTTTTCTTTTTTTAACGCTATGAATCAGGAATCCTCTAGTATATGAAACATACACAGGACTATCATGTGAACGCTATAAACTGCGAACGTGCTCAATCATCACAAGCTACCACAGGATAGGATGCAGGGGCCATACCACAGAGAAGTCAGTCTGCAGGAACTACTTGGCTCCAGACTTGCACAGAGCAGACATTTACCCCAGGGTAATACAGATATATATATATATATATATACACACCTGAAATAACTCCCAAATAAACAAATACATGCAAAATAAATATATTTAATTAGTGATGAGTCAACAGAAGTCCATTGCGAAGTCCTGTCCTTGAACCCAACAGGTAACATCATAGCCTCATAGCCTGGGGCTCCCGCCCGAATCAAGAAACTCCACATTTGGATCCTTAGCAGTTCAGCATTACTGCCTTCAAAACTATCCCAATTTTACCAATTTTATTGCAGTATTATTTGTTTCTCTAGCACTTTTTTTTTTTTTTTGCATAGCTTCCAGAAATCAGAGTGAAAACCTGTACCCAAGGAGAACTTAAGAGCCTACGAAAGCCATTAAAATACTTGTTTTACTTTTAAAAGAATCAAACTCTTACATATAATCCCCTAGAACTTTAGTTGTCATAATCCAGGATAATGCAACTGGATTAAAATGGCCTCATTGACAATATTATCAGAGACAAATGCCTTTACAACAGAATGCCTTCACAAGCTAAGAAAGGTCGGACTGCTGATATTGATGCAATTTGTTTTTGCAGATGAAATGAATCCTATTCCTTCTAACACGTAACAGCTCCATTTGCTTTTCTAAGTAACACTTTCTCCTTTTCTTTCTTTGTGCATGTAACCCTTGTAGCATGTCACTGAGCTCAGTCATTTATTTTGCAGAACAGTGGCCACAGCTGTATTTTGTGTGTGATTTTATAAGCTACGATTTTTGCTTAAAGTTTGATTTCTCCTCAACAGTTACCTATAATCAAAGGAAGACTACCCAACATACGGGGCTAAACCTCTGGAAAACTGCACACACGTACAACCCAACACACTGTTTCAATACAAGGGCTGAGAAGGCAAGGAATGACATTTCCTTCAGTGTTCTGGCGTCCACACCTATTTTTTTCAAATGTGTTGGTGCTTTCAGGAATCAAGAGAGGAAGGAGCCAGACCAATTTACAAGAAATAAAACCAAACACACACATCAACACCCCCTCCTCCGTTTTTCACCTATCCCACAATCAGACACAAGTAGGTCAGAAACGGGGCAAGGCTCATACCACAGTGCTCAAATGGAAGTGAATTACTCACTTGTAACAAGTGAAGTGGCCTTGCCTTGCATAGGCCACTGAGTGCAAAGGGAGATGGAACCATACTGAAACACATCGATTAATGCTGAGACACCTTTACTGGGCACAGAAACAGCTGTCTGGTAACCAGACAGGATTCGACAGCACTAAATGACATCCTTCTTCCCTCCTCCCCCACACCCATGATGCTGACGGCACTATTTTTATGACGCTTAGAAGTAACAGAGAATCTTGGGCAAAGAAGACGTGAAGAAAAATAAATGTGTTTGGACTTCACACCAAGTACTAGGATTTAGCCAAAAACACGGGATGTGTTCCTTTATAGATGCTGATCTGATTTTAAGCCCTATAGATGAAGCCCCATTATTAACCTGTGTGCACACAACACCCTGCTCCTCACTACGCGCAGCCTTTCCTTACTGTTATGCACGCTGAAATAATTAAAACTATCTGAACAGGAAAAGCAACCAAGAAGGCATCAAGGATCTTCTTGTTCCTTCATGCAGGAAAACCAGGTGTAACGTGCCCACGGGAGCACTGACTAGTTCAGACACCGGCGAGCAGCAGAGCTAGCGCTAGCGTTTCACTCGGCCCGCGACGTTAAAAGCAGGAGAGACTCCTTGGGGCTCCTCGCTCGGCAGCTGAAGTGGAACAGATCACTGCTGCATAAGCACGTTGGTATCCTCGCAAGGAAAACACGGGAAATAACACGGCCCTACTCTATACCCGCACCGCACTGCTCGCTCACGGCATAAAACCTGCCAGTAGCACGAAGCGAAGTGCCGGTGCTGGCTACAGCTCCCAGAGGCATTTGAAGGACCTGTAGCTGCTCCCCCATCAATCAGCTGAAAATATTCTGCTGGATCACAAGACGTCGTCAGAGCCTTTAAAGCACGATCCAGTTGACTGGCACAGCCGCTAGTGATTTCAAGTTCTGCTTTAATGTGTTCCTTCCAAAATCTCCTTCGATGCATTACCAATTCATATCTCCTGCCACCTTCAAGCAACCATCTCACAACTGCCTTAGCTCTCTGTGGACCCATTAGGATCCAGTGTATTTTGTCCACATTCTCCCTTGTCTATTCCTCTTAGCTTCCAGAATCACAACTTCATTGTCATCAGCAAATACCAGAAGCGTTTTTTCATGCTTAAGCTTCCTGTATTTTTTCTAGCCTGGCTGTTTGCAGTCTCAAGAGCCGCCTGCTTCTGCTGTGTATATGGCAACCATAGTGACAACAAGAGCTGCGGTCATTTATTACCCCTGTCACTGGGTGAATGTGTGACCTTAGCTGCATTAAAAAGAAACAAATCCTCATCTGCTGTAAATTCACAGGGCTCCGCTGAAGTGAATCATGCTGATTTAAACCACTCGGCCTCTCCTCCTTACAAGCCTTGGCCACCCCACCGTTAATATTTCTTTAACTCTTGCTAAAGCAATCCTTGGACACGTATGACATGATCACCTGTAGTACACAGATTCCCAGTTTAACTGAATCGAAGCAGGGTTTTGTTTGTGTCTCTCTTTTTCACGTTGACAATGTACAAAAGCCCTTTTGTACCTCAGTGGGCTGTAATGAAAATTGACAAGTCCCTTACAAATCCATCGCGCAGTCCTGAAAGTCACTCAGATGTATGTGCTCCATTCCCACTTTTCCCTAAGTGTCTTTTAAAACCTATACTAAGACAGAAGGACCCATAGCCCACCTTACATCTGTAACAGGAAAAAAAAGACTGGGTGATAAGAACCCTGCCAGGAGGCCCAGATAAATAGAAGGAATTAAAAAATAAAAATGAATCAATGTAGTTAATAGTATTCATAAAAGCAAATCATGATGGCTTCGCCTAACGTGATACAGACTAATTTATAGATCAGTCTTTGATTAACAATAAGGTAATTGCAGCACATCACTGTAGCAGCTGTTGACTCTGTTACCATGAAATATATCATTAACAGCAACAGGAGTGAAAATGCTCTTTTCCAAATTCCCCTAAATTCAACAGAACAACAATTCCCATGCTGTCCCTTGTAAGAAGATGAACTGAAAATCCTCAGACAATCCTCAGAAAATCCGCAGCTTGATGACTTCTAGTGAAAGGAACTGCACAATTCCTGCTCCCTGCAGGCTTTACCAGACATAAGACGTGTGCCTCACGGGGCTGAATATTAAATACATTAATAATTTCCACCTCCGGTATTGTGTAATTTTAGCTGAAAACTGATTGCTTTGGTTTCTTTATATGTTAATGTACTCCACTGGACATCACTTTTTGTAAGAAGAATACATTTTTTACAAATAAATCACACTATAATTAGAAATAAGTCATATTTATCATGACTACATGACTATGAAGACTTCGCTGAATCTTAGCAAAGACTCAGGGAATTCCACTTTTTTATTGAATAATAATAATAATAATATATTAGATGTATTAGACTCATTTTACTAAAAAAAAAAAATGAAAGGAAAACTCCAGATGAAAATTCTCACAATTCTTGAATATATTCATATTCTCTAATTGTGACCGAGTTTTAATCACTTGTTTTAAGTTGAAAACACAGTGGACGATATTTCTAGGGCAGTGAGTCTCTTCAAGGACTATTCAGGGATCTTCTCTGTGACCAGGGGCCCTGTGGAAACCCATCCTGAGAATCCTACTGAACTATCACACGGGCATTTTAGTTTCATCCTGTAAAAGCAAATTGACACAGCTAGATGAAAGGCCGTAGTAAAGTCTTGCAGCATTATCAGAGAATTATGGAACATTATACCAGAAACAATCTTTATTAAAGTTATTCACACCAACGTGACGCCTTACAAAGTCATGACAATTCTAGTAGTTAGCACTGTATGAAACGAGAGAGAAGTGACCTACCCACAACTACAGCCAAAACAAGATTTAGCGTTCAGGTTAGCGTTGTATCGAGATAAAGTGAAGGCGATGAGATGTGGTGGAAAACAACCCTCACAGAAGAATAACACTTAAGAGCAAATACTGCTTATAACAAGGGAGACAGTTTCCAGAAGAAGGAAGCAGTATGGCAGCTGCTATGAACAAAGGACAGTTTAGTTTCATGCAGATTGCTTGAGTATCAAAAAAGTGAATAAAACCGGCTCCCAGTGGATAAAACCAGTTTAGGTGTTCAATTAATAATCTTTTATAATTGCTTTTTTTTTCTAAAGATTATTGCCTCACAATATTGTCTCTCTGAATTGAGATCTGTCATCTGAACCTTCCTCCGCTACCACTTTTGAACAGTTTTGAACGCTCATCCCCAAAACTGATCAGATCCTGAGACAGTTAACCACTTTTACCGTATGTTCCTGGATGTCTCTGCTGTGCCTTGTCGTCTTCAACCAAAATAAAGCTGTACAGCTTGAAAACATCTATCATCAGACTCCATCATAAATAACATCTTCTAAGTTGGGATCATTTACTTCCCTATAGCATCAAATGTAACTCTCAAATCCAGCACAGGCTTCTTACCAATCAGGTATACTTGCGATGGCATTTTCATAAAAGCAGAAGTTTCAATTCAGTCCTTGTAGTCTAATCAAAAATTTAACTTCTTCCCAGGGAACCGGACAGGAAGACAAAGAGCAGAGGTGACTACACGAGGGCCACAAGTCTGGCAGGAAGAGCAATGCCTGTTTCTTTACAGCATGTCCCTTTGCATCCTAAAAATACAGATCTGTAACCTGCCTTTCCTCTCCAACCACTTTCAACGTACAAGGAGTTTGAACTGAGCCCAAAGGCTGGTGAGCAAGGAAAGAAACAAGGACAGAAGTCATCTCCCACGTCACGTTCAAGTGGGCTATTGCACTGGGGACCTACCTCAAGGCTAGGGAATACAGAGAATGGGGAAGGTAGCATCCGACGGGACAGACTGCCAGTGAAATACAGGACGGCTGGGAAACTCGAGGAAGAAATTTAACCCTCCTCTCAACCTAGAGAGAATGTAAATGGGTAAAAGGGACAACTAAGAGAAAAAGCAGCTGGAAAATACAAGAAAAGTGAACAGCAGATATAAAGATAAATTTTTAAAAATGGTGATAAAGAACAAGACGAGTCCCCAGACCATCCTGACTTTTTAATTCCACAAACAGCTATCATGTAGAACTCGTTACTTATACTTACTGTTTAACAGCAGTACCTCCGAGCCAGTTAAATCCAATGGCACTAACAAAAAGGACCTTCTGCACGAGCGTGCACACTGTTTTATCCCTGCGCTAGCTCACAGATGCTAACTAATTCAATTCAACAAAGCACTTAAGCACATGCTTGACTTTAAGAATAATCTCGTTCCTATTCAGTAAAACACTTAAAAGCACATACTTAACTTTCAAAACATGAGTGGTCCCATTGACTTCAATGGGACAGAAGCACAATGCTGAATGCTTCACCGGATCAGTGAACAAGGATATAATTTACCCCCGGCCTTCACTGGATGAGTTGGACATCCCGTATCTTGCATTT
Organism: Heteronetta atricapilla; assembly: GCA_011075105.1. Classification (NCBI taxonomy): domain Eukaryota; kingdom Metazoa; phylum Chordata; class Aves; order Anseriformes; family Anatidae; genus Heteronetta; species Heteronetta atricapilla. The sequence continues at coordinate 25,340,128 of CM021734.1, read as the reverse complement.
CATAATAAAAGACAGAACTTTAAAGGTTAAATTTGCTACATGATAACTGCAAACCAAATTGCCCTACTCCGAATGCTTTTTAGGGTTAAGAGCTGTAATGAATTTTCAGCGTATTTTATACGGTTAAAACAAATGAATCTATTATTTTATTAAATTTATGCACAAGCTTAATTGCTATGCAAACACAACTACGAAGATCTAAGAAATGTAAAAACAAGACACCACGTGATTCTCAGTTCCAAAAAATCAGAGACATAAAAGCAGCTTTCTCACATCTGGGTGTGAACACAAAACTCCGATTAAAAGCCAGCTAACTGCAGTGGATCTCTGTGCTTTCATGAGGTGCTGAAACACAATTTGCAATGCATAAAAGGTGTCAAAAATCAAGCTTGGGTATTTTCCAATTACATCAATTGCTCTTAATAAGTGAACAGTTTGTACGCTAATTTTTTTAACACTATACTTGCAGGTGAAAAATTGATTCAGAGGCACATCTTACTGCAGTTCTGTGTAAATACTCATGAAATACACTAACATACATCCCTGTCATCTAGCTCTATGCAAGATGGAAGATTTTGCTGATCTAGTCGTGTTCTTTTGGGACAAATGAGATAAGTAGTTTTGTACATCCTTTTACGCAAGCATGCTTGGGCTTATTTATTAGCATTGGTTTGTCTGAAGAAAACTTGCTGGGGATGGAATATATTAGCAAACGGGAGGATAAATTCAGAAAATTAAACTATGATTTCATTGACTATGTTGGCTCTCACACCTGAGTCGCTACAAGCCCACAGTTAGATCTGAACAGCTTTAAGTATCAGTCTGTGATAGTGTCTATTCATGTCTTAATCACATCTGAGCTCTAAAATATTAAATAGCAGTGATGCTTCCATAATTTCAAAGCAACCCACAAATATTAGAAAGTGTGCTATGAATATAGTCATGAATTCTCGTAGCTGCTGTGAAAACAGCTGATCAGGAGCCATCCATTCTTCCACGGCCTTCAAGCGAACAGAAAATCAACCTACCACTCCCAGCAGTAAATATTATTGCTTTTGTGCCTAAACCTGCTAGTATTTCCCAGTAAAAGGGCTTGCTTTTACATGTGCAATAATTCTACCTTATTCTTCTTGTGCGTACGCGGTTTAAATTGGGCAATGTCAGTCAGAAAGCTTTGCTGCACCTGAAAATGAAGCCGAGTGATTCTGTCCAGTTCCCTGAGCCGCCGAGGAACGCGGAAAGGGGCGCAACTGGCAGCACAGCTGACTGTGCACCAAGACTGCCAGAATGACTGCGTGCCAAAGCAAAACACCTGGCAGACTAGCGTCAAACCTGAATTCCACGTGACTCACAAAGGTGCCCACAAACTGATTTTAAGACTTGCAGCTTTGGGAAAGTTCTTTAATAAGCAAGGAAAAAATAGAACTGAGCTGGGCCTTCCTATACGTTAGCACAACGCGTGAATGTGTTCCCAAAGCCGAGTACATTTACATTTGAATACAAAAAGCAGCTGCAGATCTCCACGTATGCTAGCTTTCATTCATCAGTTTTTATGGACTCTGTCATCTTTTTGCTTGTTACATAATGAAGCTTGCAAACTGGCACAAAGCAGCAAGATAAAAATCAGAATGGGGACACTTAAGCTATTGTTATCACCAGCTCTGGCGGATAAGCAGTTAGTACCTGAACCAAGTACACTTGTTTAACAGTTTCTTTCCATATTTGCAGCTTTCCCTGTACTTTCCTAAGTTTAGTTTCCAGAAAGTGAATGTGTTCATTGGTTATCCTTCAGAAAAAGAAGACCAGAGAATGTTTTGTTAGAAAATGTAAACTGCAACCACAATTTAAGAGAATAAAATAATGTCACCTAAATTTCAACAACAGAAGTCAGTCCAAACAATCTTACTGTGAAAGCATGAAGCAACCTTGTAAATGCAAGGTTAGGACACGTATTTGCTGTTCTTGTGCAGATCCGCGAAGATGGCATGAAGATATAGATAGCATGAATCACAAAAGTGAGCCAACAGTATGCCCAGGTGGCCAAGGCCAGTGGCATCCTGGCCTGCACATTGTGGCCAGCAGGATGAGGGAAGTGATTGTCCCCTTGCACTCAGTACTGGTGAGGCTACATCCCAAGTACTGTGTTCAGTTTTGGGACCCTCACCACAACAATACCGAGTTGCTGGAATGCATGCAGAGAACAGCTGGTGAAGTGACTAGGACACAAGACGTGAGGAGAGGCTGAGGGAACTGGGACTGTTCAGTGCTGAGGGTAGACCTCATCACTCGCTACACCTCAAACGAGATTGCAGTGAGGAAGGTGTCAGTCTCTTTTCTCAGGTGACAAGTAGTCATCAGGGACCCAAGCAAACAGCCTCAAGTTGCACCAGGGGAGGTTTACACTGGCTAATAGGGGGAACTTATACACAGAAAATAGCAGATAGGCATTGGGACAGGCTACCCAGGGAAGTGGTGGAGTCATCATCCTTGGGAGGGTTAAGAGACATGTCGGTGTAGTGCTAAGTAGGACCTGGTAGTGTTAGGTGATGGTTGGACATTATAGTATCAGAGATCTTTTCCAAACTAGCTGATTCTATGATTCAGGAGCAAGCAAATACACGGTACAAGTCTCATCTCGATGGTGAGTATATTGGTACTTAGCCTAGTAGCTCTCATTAGTCCTAACCATCAACTACATGTCAGACAGTAAGCAATTGCTCTGCACTTCTCAATCACACATTCAAATATATTGCTTGAAGATTCTCTTTGCATCCTGTAAAAACTGGATTTTAAAAAACAAAAACTTCTTGTAATATTTTTTTTTTCCTCATCACTTACAATTCACAGTAGGATTTATTACGTGTCTGGAAGGAAAGTCTCTGAAAAAGTATTAGCAAGTTATGGCCTGTAAAGCCAAAGCATGGGCCACAAAGGGACATTGAAGGTCCCTCTGCAACAAAGCATGAGCTAACGAGTCCTCCAAAAGGAAGGAACTTGCTACATGCAGGGGCACTGAAATCACAGAATCATAACGCTGGAAAGACCTCTAAGACCATCAGTTCCAACCCTTAACCTAGGAAATTCGGCTCCCCGGGCCCTGTCCCCCTGCCCAGACCTTCCCCTCCTGCTGGGTGCCCCATGCAGGCCTTGTGACATCACGGGGCCATCGGTGACAGCACCGTGGGGC
>CM021734.1:25309807-25336931 GCA_011075105.1 Heteronetta atricapilla | reverse complement strand
TCCTTCTGGGGATTTCCATACGGAGAAAAGCCAGGAGATGCCAGAGAAAGGTGAGTGACGGAGGTCAGGCAGGCCAGACAGTGCCAGGTTGCTGGGACGGCCAGGCCTTGGACTTTGGGTCAGTAACGGGTAGGACAAGGACTAACAGCCCATGTGGCCATGAAGGACTCAGTAGGACCCTAAGGTGTCCTGGGTCTTCCCTGGATCTCTTCCCACCCCTGGGAGGCAGAGGTGGGTCTCATCCTCCAAAAAGAAAACAGGGACAAGGTGACACAGCGGGAGAAAAATATGGAGCCTGCCTGAGGCTTTCTTTGCCCATCGTGCTGCCCGGTGCAGCCCAGCAGGACCCAAAGTTCTCAAGAAGAGGCCAAGCCCAGCTGCAGATGTCCCGAGCCTCCCCAAGGCCCATGTCCCTTTCATCATACCCCCTTTGATTTCTTGTTTCCAGATGAGCAAGACACCCTCAGCTTCCTTGGGGACATGCTGCCACTGCAGGTACTCCTACGGCAGCTATGAGGTGCTATGCCGGATGGAAGGAAACATTGTCCTGATGCAGAAGCACCTCGGAGAACTTCTCCTCTACCACCCAAAACCTCAGAGAGCCCAAGAGAAGAGAAAGGTGGAAGACATGGAAGAGGAGGAGAGCATTTTCACTAGCTGCTTAGACAGCCACGGCTCCCAAGAGGTTCTGGGAAGGGACTGGGGGGGATTGCTCCCCAGTCAATAACGTGTGTGAAACAAAACAAAGGAGGTTGCGTGTATTGCCTTCATCCCACCCTGGTACACATGTCCCCTGGGAAAGTGGGAGAGGAGAAGGAAAGACAAAAAGAACAAGAGAGGTGATCTGAAGTGGGGAGCCATCGCTCACCGCCTCCCAGAAGCAGACCCATGGCCAGCCAGTGTCTGAGCCATGGCCACTCTGTAAGGCCAAACCCATAGGTTTTACTTCCGAGGAGGACGTTCCACGGTGCTCACTTTGGGTCAGCTATCCCAGCTGCCCCCTCCCAACCCGTGGTGCCCATTTGTCTCAAGTCACATCCAAAACAGCAGCATGGGAGTTGCACTGGACAAAGTCACCTCCCTCCCAGACAGGTTCCGGACAATTTCCACTGCCTGCGCCTTGCTCAGGTCCTATGCTACCCATTGCATCCTCAGGCACCACCCCTCCTCTCCATCCTTTGCTATTTACACAGCTATCTTTCACTTGGTCTAGGGGCCATCGCCATCAGAGCCCCATCACCTGTCCATTCCAACAGCCATGCAGATTGGCTCAGTCCATTTAGTCTGGGGCTTGGGCTGCCTCTTATGGTGATCATTCCAAAAAGGAGAGGGGGCCTGTTGGCTTGGGTCATTGGGTGCCACTTTCCTGGTCCTGCTGGCCACACTGCTTCTGATACAAGCCAACACGCTGTTGGTCTTCTTGGCCATCTGCCCATAGCAGCCAGCACGCTGCTGTCTGATATTCAGCTGGCTACCGACCAACATCCTCAGGTCCTTTTCCGACGGGCAGCTTTGCAGCACTCTTCCCACAGTGTTACGTGGGGGTGCTGTGCTCCCAGTGCAGGACCCTGCCCTTGGCCTTGTTGAACCTCATCCACCTGCCCTCGGCCCAGCCAGCCTGTCCAGGTCCCTCTGCGACCCAGAGCCTTCCTACGGAGCCTCAAGCAGATCGACGCGCCCACAAAATGAAAGTCCTCTCATCAAGCATGTATAGTTTCCCAAGGGAGAGACAGATTCACCGGTGTTTTAGAATGGTATGAAGCTATCTGACATCACCACAATGAAAGCTACGCACTGAATAGTGAAGAAAGGTGTGAAGAAGAATGCAGTCACCAGTCTACCACCAAATTTAACCACTGTGCAACACGTTAAAGTCACAAGACTTTTATTAGCCAACAATTTGCCCCAGCAAGTTACACATTTTGAGTTTGTATCAAAAAATGGAGAAGGATAGGGAATGAAAGCTTTTTCCATTTAATAATGATATTTGTGTCATCTCTATGCAATATTGACATGTATGAGAATGAGTGAATATATTTAAAATTTTAATATATATAAAATGTTATTTACTGCAGAATAAAGAAAAGTTCCAATTATAAGATTTTACATTATTTCATTATTATAGTAAGAAAATAAACTTGATAAACAAAAGCAAGGCAAATTGAACTAATGCGGCACCTTTAACTACCCTCTACGTTTCTGATTCAGGGTTCTCCAGAGTAAAAGCACGAACAAGGAGTACTGCACCAGCAGCAGTTAAAGCACCATCACAAAAATGAGACCTCTCCTCTACTGCATGTGAATGACATTATCCCTACAATTAGTCCCACTGAGTTAAGCAAGGCTGCTTTCCCATGTAAAGTTAAACGCGCATCCAAATGCCTGCAGAGACCAACGTGAAATTTTGCCAGTTCTTACTAGTTCCATTGCCCAAACACGTCCTTCGTGCCTCTCACCCTGCTATTCATGCCTCTTCATTCACATAAAATGCACCTTTGTCCTCAGCCACGGTCTCAGGTGTTGTAATTAACTGTCTGTCTTTGCCATTCTAAGTACTACTACAAACCAAAGCAGGGATTTAGGAAAACCATCCCTTTAAAAACTAATTTTCCATTGCAAGCAAGGAAAGATTTCCCCACTCAAAGACTGGGGTGCAGGAACCCAGTTAACAAGAGGAGAGACCGGGAGAGAAGTACAGAGAGGTAGATGCTAATAAGACCAAAGTACGGTTGGGGTTTGAGACTCCCTGGCTCTCTGACCAAGAATAAACTGGGCAGAATCCCATATGGATGTGACCCATCAGGTCAGCATGAAACCTACAACATTTTTGGTTTTTACACTTATTTTCTTATCTTAATACTATTTCCAAGATGACTGTTATGAGATATATCTGTTACAGTTGGATTGAGAAGGAACACCATTACTTGAAGACAGTTGTTAAAAACAGTAAAATGGTTACCTCCTTTTCTCTTCAGGCCATGATCTGAAAGTATATATAATATACTTTCATACCCAATAGCCAAAAGAGTGACATTTTTTTCAAGTAAAATCGATACACCTGTAACAGATGCACATATGGGACTTCAAGGCCAACCAAAGGCTTCTGGAAGTAAAGGTATTTTGAGTTTAGGAAGGTATTTCAAACTACTAAAAAGGTTTTAGGATTAGTCGTTTCGTGCTTCTAGGGTAGCTGGTTGTCTTCAAATCTGAACCCTATGAGCTTCGTCTTTTAATACAAGGAAGGTGATTTAATCTTAGAAGAAAAAGCATAGAAGAAAAATATACATTTTTCAAAGCCATTGCTACCTGACTGTCCTGGAAGAACAGGTAGTACAGTGAAAGTCAAATTAACAAATGTCTTTAGAAGTTAGAAAAGTTAAAGACAGATATGCTGAAGGCCAAAATTAATGACTGTCTTCCTAGTGGAAAAAAAAATATCCATGCCTCACCACCAGAACCACCACTCATACTCTGGGCAGTACAGAATAGTGATGGAACTAATTCAGTCTTACACAGTTTGATCGCTGAAATGCAAACGAACAACGGTAGGATGTTTTGCTTGCACTTTATTCTCACAGGACACTTTGAATACTACAGTGGCTGGATAAGCTAAAATTACCTATAATGTAAGAAAGAAATGTATTAAAATTTTGTCCACATACAAAAAAAACCCATGTCATTTGTTCCCATTTATGGCACTTCTGATAACTTTCTGAACATCAAAAATTAAGTATTTCAGTGTTGACTGGTTCTCAGATCAACAACAGGGAGATCAAACATCTACAGGCTGCAGAATTTCTAAGGAGATACTTGACAATTATTGTTTGGCTTAAGCAGAATGGAGAAAAAGAAACAAGTGGACATCTAGTCCACTGTAAATAAAAACTGTAGAAAGAGACCATAACACATTGTACGGAAGATATCCAAGTTTGACATTTGACAAAACTACTACAGAGAGTTCAATGGTTAAAATTACTGAATAGAAAGAATAAAAAAAAAAGAAAAATAAAAAATAAAAATAACTAAAAAGAAAAGAAAAAAAAGGAAAACTTTTGCCTTTTCTTACAGATTTGGCATTGCTTTCAAGAACTTAAGAATCAAGGCCCCATAAAATTACACGCCTCTCTAACCAAGGGACCTTCTATATAAGAAAGTCATAAGATAATTTTCCACTGAAGGAAGGTTTATAAACAACATACACATTTCCATGGAAATGAGGCTAAACTGGGAAAAAGGATGTTAATTAATACATTTCTCAGGAGGATATAAAGGTTAACATCGTATTTACAGCAAACAGTACAGGAAAACTAGGCTGGAACAATTTTAACTGATTATTTTATTTAATCTATCTTCTACAACTTGTCAACTCCTTCCCACAGCAATGCTTATTCTAGCGGAATTTAATTTAGATTGTATCCTTCAGACTGCTCCAGGGTTGAGAAGATCCATCAAAACTTGCAGCAGAAATCAGGCCACTTCCCCTGCTTCCATTATTTTGTGTCCTATTCTGACATAATTTATACCTGCCTTCCACCATTCAGTGGTGTTAGGAAGCAAGCAACACCCATCAGCAGAGAAAACTGGAATTAAAACCCGGTACCTGGAATCCCTTTTATTAATGAAATATATATATTAAAGCAGCTGAAGAGCCACTGCCATTCAGCACTACCTCCAAGGTGGTACCTCCTCAAAGAGCAGATGCTGTGCCCCCGGGCAGCTCCCCGTCAGCTCTGCAGCTGTGGCTGTCTTGGCAGGAACATCAAGACACTTGTGGTCTTCCCCCAGTGTCCCTAAGGTGCCTTGTGCCATCTTGGGCAAGTCTCTTAGTCATTCTAGCATTAAAGTGGCTAATCTGAAAGGATTATTGAAAAGATTTAATGTGGTGTCGGTGTAAGAGCTCGAAAATTGTCAAGTGGCAAACCCTTTGGAAATACCACGTGTGCACAGCAAATAGTGAGGACAAACAGGAACAAACAGAAAATCTGCCTTACGCAGGGAGCGCAAATTAAGTACGAATGATTTTGGTATTACCCCAAATCCTCAAGTGGGAAAGTTCTGTTGTTAATTGTTAGACTGTACATCTGCTGTTTTCTGAGAACATATGGTGCAGTTTTAACAGGAATTGCTGACTAAGGAAATACAGCAGCATTTAAATAAAAAATAACACGGGAAGAACTTGCACTGTTCATCTTCTTGCACTAACCACACAGCAGGTGCTGTAGCATTGAGTATCATAGCTTGAGCACATGCTTGCACTGCTGTGTTTTGCACTGGTCACTTTGTCCTTGTGTTTTTTCCCCTTCTGAACGCGTAGCTATGGCCCTAACTCATTCGACAGACCAAACAGTGTAGGAGAATCTTTCTCTCTCTGGGTTAAGTGCCAATAACAGGCTAACTTCCAGAGACGATAAATAGGTTCAGAATTATCTTTGTTTTGATATAAAAAAATAAAAAATAAACTCTGGGTTACAGCATCAGACTTACAATCTGTGCTGAACGTCTGTACTAAACTCTGCAATCAAAATATGCCCATCAAAACCTGCATGTGCTAGTGTAGTAATATGAGACATACGAATACATGTAAATGATTTCATATGTCCTCGAACCACTCACTAACTCCAGTCCTCCACCACGACCCATTCTTCAGCGTGTAAGACACTCCTATGTTTATATGAGCAGATGAATCACGTAATTTAACACAAAAGCGAGTGCACATATTGTATGCTATGGATTAGTCCCACTGTGTTTCATCTGCTTGTAACATACAAAAAGGGTATTTGGCATCTTACTGCTCCTTTTACAACGGCTTCTGTTTTCTACCTTCTTTGAAATGGCTTACAAAACATACATTTCCCTCTTACTCAGCTTTGACAGATGAGCAGTCTGAATTTGCCGAGCACAGTAGTTCAGTGCTCCACAATTTTTCAATGAGGAAGTCATTAGCAGGTCAAAGTTCAGCTGCTGGGGTGACTGCTTGAAATTATTTTAATTCTTATACAGATACTTCACAGGCACACACACGGCACTTTCAGATACCTGCCTATGTTGGATTTGAGGAAATTATGCAAGAAAATATTTGCAATATTCAGGCCAATAGGTTATATGAAATGCTGTGGTCTCTTCTTCATCCGCCACGACTCCAGCTTTAAGAATCTCCTTTTATATTGAGTACCTGAAGAAAGCTGGAAGCAAATAAGCAGACACACCTATGAAATGGAGAAGGCAGCCAACTACTTAGACTTTAAACTTTGCCCAGGAAGATGGCTTATTATAAAACAAGGAGCAAAATGCACAGGAACTTCAGGTGCATAGGAAGTACCAAGGAAAGTGAGGTTTAGCAAAAAGGTTACTAAAAACAGAGGTGGAGTCACAAAGTTTTCCCAAAGTTTTGTAGAAGAGGTGGCTAGACAGGCAATTGAGATTGCACTGAAAATTTAACCTGAAGTTATTTAATATAATAAAGCATTATAAATTGCATATTATGCCCCCCCCCAAAAAAAAAAAAAAAAAAAAAAAAAAAAAAAACGCTTTCAGCCCTTGAAAATACAACTCTGCAGGGAATGTCCATGCCAAAGATACTGCTAAAAATCCAGAATTCAACATCAACCAACCTTTTTGTAGCTGATTTTAAGCCATTACCTATCTGTACTTGCTATACGTGTAACTCAGGTGCTGTATTCCAGAAGAACCCAAGTTACATGGCAACAGCAAATCCTGAGGTGCTAAACCTAGCCCTCATCAGCAATTGGTACATCATCTACAATTGCTTAAGTTGCTGTGGAAGGATAAAATGTTATTCGAAAGAGATCAGTCTGTGGTTTTATTACTCTCTGCTCTCAAGACTCCTGCTCTGACCTTCCTCAGCTCAGGCCAGTCTATGCTGCGTGCAGTTCTCAAGCTGGGGACAGCAGTAGAAGACACACACCCGCACAGCTGCTCCTGCTGTGGCCCTGACCCTTGTCCACCTGTTGCAGCATGACTGGGAACCTGCTCCACAATGTGTGCCCAGCTTCGGACCATTAACATCTGAAAGAACCATCAAAGGTTCTTGAATGAGTAGCCAAAATGACTACTGTAGTCCTCAAGCTCTGAGGGACAGAAACGACAGATGAACGAATAGCACAAACCTGAATTTCCCTCTGCAGCTTCTGAAGTTGAGATTCATTGGGGGCAGGGAAGGGAGAGGAAAGGGGAGACCGAAACAGGGCAGTACAGCAAGTTTCTGGAAGGCAGTAAATGCAACAGGTGCTGTAAGAAAGCTGAGAGCAATACCTGGAGGCACTGAAATTTCAGTGCAATGAGGAACGTGTCCAGGTGATGGGTAACTCAATGTTAGCAGCTCTTACTACTGAGAGAGATGTTCCAGGCCCCCAACCATCTTTGTAGCCCTCCGCTGGACTCTCTCCAGGAGCTCCATGTCCCTGTTGTGCTGGGAAGCCCAGAAACGGACCCAGGGCTCCAGCAGGGCTGAAGAGAGCTGAAGGATCACCACTCAACCTCTCAGCCAAAAAAAGGCAACACTGAATGAGAGACAGGAAAACTTGTAGGGTTAGCCAGGAATACTTACTTAAGTCATTCCCACATTTAGGAATGGGCTATACAGGAATACAATACCAAACAGGAAGCATTTAATTCGTCTCCTTTGAGGGAGGGAGAATTACTCGAGAGAAGTAAAATCCCTCTAACAAGCTCCTCTTCTGATGACTTCTCATCATTCCAATTAAAATGCTTGGGGAACGCCAACTGCAAAGTGTAACATTAGGCTATAATTTACTAATTTGGGCAGTATAAAGCCAAACCGACCTCTGCTTCCAAGGATAGAGGCATTCCTGCTATGGGGAAGGAAGAATATCCGTTGTGCTGGCAAGCACGTAAGTGTAAGAGGCCAGATGCAGTGAGGGCACAACGGTACGAATAGCTACAACACCCCCAAGAAACGATGGCCACAGGAAGGGAACACGGCCATCAACTGAAATGCCAGCATCAGCCCGGGAGGATTCAGCACAATGGTCCTATGAAATTTCAGCCATGAACACAGCCCGCAGTTCACAACCAGAGCCACCTGAGGCACAAGAAGATAGGTAAAAATGCAGCGTGCAACTCAGACCACTTTGTGCAAAGACGGATTTCATTAGTGCCACTTGTACCTTGCTTGCCCATCTACCCAAATCACACACAGTAAAACTTGCTGTTATATCACTTCCATTTCCAAATCAGGAGCAGCTTTGTTCGTGTTCACACTTCATAAATTCAACCACACTGAGCTCTATCTGAAACACAGATGTTAATTATCCAATAGTTGGTATTTTTTTATTACCTAGAAGACAATGTAATGCACCAACATCTTTTGACATCCCCCACAGTAGCACTTGTTATGGCAGTAGTGGCTATGACCGCCAGCATACTCAGGATTGAGTCAGAGACCTCAAAAACGAGAAGAATTACAGAATTTTTACAGCCAAACCTTTGGCTGAAGTCTGCACTGGTGAGGCCAGGCAGAAACACAGTTCTTCCACAAGTGGAACCAAGAACCCACTGCCCACATACACTCACTGGAGGTAAACTCCCCAGTATCTGCCTCACTCAGAGGCCACTCAGCCCAAAATCTCTCTAACCTGCTTGTACCAAATATTCTAGACACAACTTGGACCAACATTAGCGATTGGATTTATTCCAATATAAATTCCAAGGCGTAGGCTGGCATCCCTCCTAAGAAGATAAAGAGAGTCAAAAGCAAAACCGACAGTAAATGAATCAAAGTTGCCAAGGTTTTGTTTAGACCAGAGATTGGCATCACATTTGGTAGCAAGCACTCTTGAAAGCCTGTACCGTGCTAAAGTCAGATGTGACTCTGTATGCACGATTTGCCTCAAAGAAATTCCCACTGCCAATCCCCGAGTGCTGAAAATAAGATCATTTGCTCTTTGGATCGGTGATCTGAGCACCGCAGTAAGCAAGGGGAAGAAAGTGCAGGCCAAAAAAAGGTGAAAAGCCAAGGCAGGAAGCATGGAAAGGAGAAAGAGGTAAGAATAAAGGTGCGGGGAGAGGGGATCGAAAAGATGAGATAAGAGAAGGAACACATAATTACCCTTATCAACTGAAGATTAATCATTTTTGCTATTTTTCTTCCAGTTTTATTTCATCCTTCTCCTCTATCATAGATAAGCAAAAGAAAATAAGCAACTCAGAACAGAATGCAATAAAAAAATCATCTGAAATCTGAATCCATTAAGTTCAAAAAGGAAGATGTGACAGCCAAACGGGTTTCATAGGTTACGAGCCTTCCCATACTCATGGATCACCGCTGACATCTCACGAAAACAACTGAAATACGTTAGCTAATGCTAAAACTGCTGAAAGAAATTGAAAAAGACCTACCCGTGCGTTTTTCTTGCCGTCATCTGAATTTGGACACGCCACACTGCCACCATTAAGCAGGAAAAGTAGTAGGTTTCTTTAACATGTTCATTTAATGCTGGCGTTACGGGTAAGATGGACTTGGTACCCGCGACCCCCCAACAGCCACTGATACCCGACATAGGAAGAGTACCACAACGGTACGGCAGAGCTTTTACCCACGTATCTCTATCTGAACTGTAATCTTGGTGATATCAGTATCAGAGCTCTCAAAATGACTGACTGCTATCAAATCGAACAGTGCAGGTGCACGCGCTCCCTGGCGCCTCAGAATCGATACCGGTATTTAGCTGGGTAACAATGAACTGCGTGCGGTGCTCCGAGGGTAGACGCTCAGGGTAATCGTGGCTTTCTTACTGGTTCTTACAACAGGGTAAAAACGTTTCCAAGCCAAAGGCAGCTTACATGATGCCTCACACGTCGTTCTTCAGAGGGCGTTTCAATGGCTTCACCTGTAGGGCCAGCTGCCTACGAGGATGCACGCCGAAGGCTCCCAGCCTCAAATCTCTGTTAAGTGTTTTCTAATCGCTCCCCACTCCAAATGAATATTAACAGGAAACGACACCCAGTAGCATCAAAAACAGATTTATTTTTACAACAAAGTGAAAACCAGTTTGTATTACTACAGACATTTATGAAACCACCTGAAAAAAAAAATCCAAAAAAAAAACATCACATGCTCCGTCCACTCCTAAGATAGTCAAAGAACTGTTTCAGTTAATTCTTGACTTCTTGTAATTAAGAATATGTATATAATTTTGCTCACTCTTTACAAATTATGTAATGCTAACTAAATCCCTATAACTAATAAATACCAAACGAAACCGATTTTTGGAATATTTGTAACGCCCTTTTTTTTCTCCACTTGAAAATACATCCCTTGAAAAATAAAACCCAAATCTACTTTATACAAGACTATTTATCCGAAGAGGTCTCACAATGTCGCAAATCAATGCTCAAAGCACAGCGTATGTCTCAGTAGCACTGAAGTGATCAATGCAGTCGGCTGAGCAGCCATCAGAAAAGCCATTAGAAAAAGATTAGCTCCTGGAAGACGCATACAAACACGATTCTGACTGGTACCTCAGCTGGTCTCTTCACTACACAAAATGATTCTAAAATATCTGGGTTTTTTTCATCCCATATTTGAAATATGTTGTAAAAATCCTAGACAAATGCAGAAGACATTTGCTTGTTTTGGCGATCTCTTACCTACAGTAATAAGCGCAACCCAGCGCCCACTTCTAGACGGCAGCGTACCTGGGAAAGGAGTTTGTTCCCCAGCTGAGCTTTTCAGACACACGATGCCAGTTAAAGGCTCTTGCTCTCATCAAGTCCGATTTCATCAACTATTTTCTACACTCCGAAGTCAGTTAGAAAAGTTCTTGGTTTATCAGACAGCAGAATGAAAAATGAACACGTTGCAAAATCAGGGTCACTACGGTGCTACGACGGCTTCTCCACTATGAATAACTGAAGTACCACTGCTTAAAAGTAAAGTTGATTTTAAAGAGCTTTCTAACAACAACAAAGAAAAAAGAACAACTACCATTTTTACTTTTACCTGGCTTATTATCCCCAGTTGCCTAGAACTGCACTAGCTTTTACCCCGTCTAAGAAGGAAATGTTTCTTTTCTTGCAAAGAGGCCGAGACAACTACAGCTGTGTTAGGGCTTGCTTCCAGCAGCAGGACATCAGCCAAGATGATCGGAAAGTGATGTTAAAGGTATTAGCTGACGTGCCCCGGGAACAGCAGATGCAAGATGTCCTTGGAAGGCTTTATACTGAATCCCCACTCAGAAAGGGATTTTTGTGAGTCTGGATCTGACAGCTGACACAGCAGCTTAACCAACTTAGGTGCTATCTTATTATTACAGGTTTTACTAGAATCACTGTAATTAAGGGACCGTCAGCATTTCCATTATGAATTCTTTTTCGTGGTTTAATAGCCTGAGCTGTAAAATCTGCATTGGGATGGGACTGTACGTCGGGTGTGAATGTATGTTTTACTACAAGCGAGAAAGTGCCTGGGTTCTTCCCCCTTTCTCAAAATATAGTCAATTATATTGCTTAAAGGTGTCTGAAAGCACTCTGAAAGGCAGTCCCTATAACAACAAGGCAGCACTTTCCAAGTTCTTAAACTCAGCCAACGTGAATGTCTCACTTTGGTTCGGGGGCATAACGCAGACTAGAGACCTGTGAGACGTGGAGTCAGCTCCCGCCTGTGGCCTCTTGTGACTTTAGGCAGGTAACTTAATGTCCCTGTGCTTTGCCTTCCCTGTCTCTGGAAGGAAGATAATTGGCGTAATGATTTACACGTGAAATGCACTCTCTAAAACCTTGGGAATAGGCTGGGTAACTGACAAGTCCTCTCTGAACATAATATATGACTGCTGGCCCTTGCACAACTGCAGGCTCTGCAGCGCTTCACATGCACATGGATGCTATGCATACAATAAATCAGGCCACCTATGGGCACTGAATGTCAGCTTAATAAATGCACCTGTTCCACACAGCCAGGGAGAGGGCTACCAGCACGCTTGGAACATCCTGATTACACCCAGATGCTGGAGGCTTAACCTCAGGAGTCTAGCAAGCTTCACAGGCATATTACAACTGGTTGTAACTGCCCAGATCGCTCTACCAGGAAGCATTTCTAAGCTGTTCAATCCAATACAAACCACATGAATGAGGCTTTTGTTTGCCCCGAGATTTTCAAGGTTACTACTTGTGGTGTTACCTTTTGCCACCTCCCTATGTACACCTGATCAGGAATCTGTGATATGAACACTGATCTTTTTAAATCCTGGAGAACATTTTGCTTCTCTAAAACAGAATCTAACATCCATGAAAGGAAAAAAAATGACAACAGAACAGCCCTTGGAAGAAGCACGATTAGAAAAATTGCCCTACTTTCAAAATTCTGAACAAATTAATTCTTCTAGGCAGTATTTATAGGTATACTTCTTCCCTGAGGGGCTTTTAAATAGAAGGACTCACCAGGAGCCCTGTAGCTACAGTTATGCCATTAACAGATCTCAGAGCAGCCTGTGAACAGAAACATTACGGTTAAATTCTGTTTTCTATGCTTAACTTGATTCACAGTCAGTGAGGACTGTGGTGTAACTGTCCAGGCCAGAATATGGACCTGAACAAAGAACCATTTTATCTACATAGGGAAAGCAAGCTTTGGGCTTTAATCCTCTGACACTACGTTCACAATCACTTAATACTTGCAATGCATCTTTTCGAAGAGTAAAAGAGCATCCTTCCAGATAAAAAGGAATTCTGATTAAATAAATGAGTGATGGGCTTCCAAAGTTTTTGTGAAGAGGGAGCTCTGCAGAGTACCTAAGGCACACGTGAAATGTCAGCTGAGATCGGGATATGTAAATAGTTGCAACTCATTTTTCATCATGCCAGTACCACTTAACAAGGTACCCATTGTTCTTTTTATCTGAAGTGAGAACAGTATCTAGCTTCGATATACAGCTTCAGGAATCATAAAAAATAAAATAAAAGATAAAAACCTTTGAGCCCATACTAGAACTGCATTAATCCTTCAAATAAACTCAAACAAACAAACAGATTGTTTTGCTCAATAGGTGTAAAGATTAAAAACCACATCCAAGGATACCTTTCTGCCATGTGAAAGGATTTGGATCTCAAAATTCTTGGTACTCCCCAGAAGCCTGGAATCACAGGAGGCAGAGAGAGGCTCTATCTTAAAACAGTTTGGGATACTTTAATACATAAGTATATATGTTTAATACATACAACATCCCTGTATTTCTTTTCACCTCTTCATCTTAAGAGATAAAAACTTAAAAGCAAATAAATTAAATAAAATAAAACCTCAGCTAAGCTACTGTTTGCAACAAAAATCTCCCATTCACTTACCTGTTTTATTCAGTAGAGATCAGCTAGAAACTAAACCCATGGTAGACTTTGTTTTTAAAAAACAACGTTGAATGGTGTAATTATCAAGGCAGAACTAATACTGTCAGATGTGTCTCTGCTGAAGGTCTCTCCCCTGTTCCCTTTCAACTCAAACGACAAGTATTTCCATCAGGTCTTCCTGATGTTAATATACATGCCACTCTATACCACTCAATCACTCCATGATGAAAAACCCTGCCCTAATCAAGTCATGAGCTATACTGCACACCCTGGGAGCCCATTAGCTTGTTTAAGCCCCTCTAGCACTTTTACCCAACCGTAGTAGGAAACCTGGAGGTGCTGAAATTTTCAGAATCAAATTCATTCATTCTGTCAAAAGCAGGAGCCAAATTTCAACTGCGTGCATGCGACTGTATGTAGATGTGCTAAGTTCGATTTACTTCTCATTCAGCCAAGCACACTCAATTCTCCAGTATTTTCTTTCTTCTCCAAACTCAGAAAAAGCTCATTGAATCTTGTTTGAGGAGTGCAAAGTTCAGACAGTTCATTTAGTCCATTACCAACATCACCAGTAAATTACAGCTGTAGCTCAAACGAAGGCCGTGTGTACTGCCTGGCCTCTTCTTTTCCATAAGCAAATAAAATACAAGAGCTCTATCTCCCCCAAATCAATATCAATCAAGAAAAAAAACATAGTGGAAAAGAAAGCTAATTTAGTGTGTATTTTACTGAGGGGGAAAACATATATATATACATTTTTATGTGAAAGAAAAATAAACCAGTTGTTTGCAGAATTAATTCTCTATTGTTGTCATTAGTCAACAGTTATTTTTATGCTGCATCTCTCTCTCCTTAATGCTAATAAGTAGTTGTGTATTCTGAATATTTATAAAAGTGGTAAATACTCAGTTGGTCTAAAGAAGCCGGTTTCCTAAAGCAAAATCTTGCCCTACTTCAAATTAGAAGAATCTACTTCAAAGTTGTACTGTAAATACTGTCATATAAGACTCATCCATCTCAAAAAATCTTATAAAAAAAATAAAAGTTCAAACTCTGTGGCCTTACCTATATTTCTCTTAAGCAAGCTGTCGTAAGAGTTACTACATGATTTAGAAGAACATGACAGTATATGGAGAAATAAATGAGTAGTTTGAATATGAAACAAAATGGAATGAAAAAAAGTTCATAGAAGCAAACTTTTAAATTTAAATACCACTCAAAAAAAAAAAAAAAGAATAAAAAGAAGGGTATTACAAGAATTACACTGCTAAATTTCTGGTCCACTCCAATTAGGGTCATTATTGTTTTTCTTTCAATGAAAAATAGTATGTCTTAGAGGTTGAAGCTCTGCTAACAGTAATCCCTTGAAGGCCCCCCTAAAGCAAACAAGCTAACAACTATTCCTCCAGCTTTCAGCTCCAGCCATTCCAAACATGTTTTGGGGTGCTGCCAGACGGGAGGACTGTAGAACTCAAAGAGTAACCTTTAGAAGCACAGTCATCAATCACAAGGTAGGGAGCGAAAATAGCAGAGGTAGCAGGGAAGGTTGTAGCCAAAAATCCTACGAGGACCCTCGGGAAAAAAGAAGAGGCTTGAGGAAGACATGGGAAAAAATATGATCACAAATCTAGATTCATGGGTAAATAGAATGACAGTTTAACAAAACTGTGTGTGCTGAACACATTTAAGAATCAGAAAAGAACCCTTGCCCTTTTCCATTTTTCAATACAAAGAACCACCTGCTGTAGGTGCATCCATGAAGATAATTCTAATGAATTATGGCACTAATACAAGTTAAAACAATCGAAGAGCCTGCTACCAGGAGAATTGCAGCTCAAGCATGTACAAATTCACTTTCCTACCTTGCCAAGCTGTGAGTAAACGCAGTAGTGAAATATACCTTCATATTCATCCAGTAAATCTTGCACAAAAAGTACGGAAATCATGAACTGGATTTGCAGATTTGTACTCCCTACAAGGTTCCTAATGTAAAAAAAAAAGTAAAGACCTGACTGGGAGGCACTGTGGATCACCAGCTGTCATCCATCCAAAAATCAAGTTACGTGTATTAGCTAATACATGAACACAAACCTACTCTGAAGAGCTTTCACTTCTGGCTAAAGTATAATAAATTAGAGGTCCCTAGAACTGAGATTCACACCCCCCGTTCAGAAATCACCACATCGCTACAGTCGGACAACGGCTTTTCATCTTGGAGATTTTGTTTTTCTGAACTTGTACGGCAACTGCAGCTGTAAGATGCAATATAACTGCTTGTGGCAGAAGCATAAACCATCTCCTTCATTGATACCTCTACAAAGGCTTGAAACAAAGATTTTTCAAACAGCCAGATGTATTTTCTGCTCAGTGGTAAGTGGTAATCACTTTAATACATAAGTAAAGGAGCCACTTCAGTGTTTTCTTTTAGTGATCAACGTAAGAACCATTCTCGTACTAAAAACATGATGTTAAGACTTTTGCCTGCCCATCTGTAGGAACTTTTACATATTCTTCCAAAACAGTTTCTCCATGTCCCGTACCACTCATACATCCAGGAAAAAAATTCTTCTCAGCTTTAGTCTGGAATCTGTGCTAAGGTACAAACAAGAGACTCTGAGTATCAATTATCCATTAATTTTATCATAATACAGTAAAACGTAGCTGTGTTTCTACGAGAAAGCATCTCCAGGAATGAGGTGAGAGGTAGCAATAAAAAAAAGAATGTTGTCACCAGCACACTCCGTGTATGCTCTGAGAATGCAATTAGAATGGTTCCAGCATACAATAGGTCTGAACTATTGAACTGTAATTAGCAAAAACCCTTTTTCAAATGTGCTGTATGGACAGAAAAAAGGTACAGGATGCATACCGGTGTACAAATGGACGGTGCTTAGTAAAGTACTAAATTAACTGGAAAAATGCATGAGCTAACTCAAGAGCCTGTTTACTAAGTGTTAAACACATTTTATACAACTTCACTGAGCTGTTAAAGCCGACTCCTCAAAGGAAGAAATGGGAATGCTACCTGGCAGCAGCACTTCAGCCACACAGCAGAACCGTGACGTCCTTGGCAGTGCCCTCTAAAAGAACAAACACACGGGCCAGACAATCCCCCAGCTCTCAAAAAGGGAAATTCCCGTTCGACCGAACATCCCTGTGCTGTCATCTTTTGCAGAAGTTCAGCCAAGGGAGGGTTTTTAAAAGATCAGCATTTAGGAGTTCAGCTTAATCAGGCATTGCAGAGGGACTCCGATCAACACCTGGACCAGGGGGCGCAGCCTGCATCCTCATCAGTTTATTCTGCTTTGCTGGTACACCCACATATTCTGTGCCAGCTGGAAATTCCTCATGGCTGACGATCACCCTGCTGCCTAGACATGCTGCTTGCCAGCAAGAAAGCTTGAGTCATAAGCGTGTGCCTCAGTAACAATCAAAAAAGTAACGAAATAGTGATTGCACACCAAATCTAGCAGTCTAAGTCCATTCATTGCTTGTGGTATTAAGAGAAATACATCAATTATTTTCTCCTTCCCCCCTCCAAAATATTTTCTAGGAGCAGAAACAAAATCCAATGTTTATTTTCACTTTTTGTTTGTTTTTGGGCCTGCCAAACCCCCCCAGCAAATAGCTGCTGCAAGTCACTTCAACCCGTTCGGCCACTGCAAGAGGACTCTGGTTTCCTCTCCCACCTCATCCTTCCTTGCCACCATGGCTATGAGAGCAGGGAATAAACCAAATCAGAGAACCTAACAGGTTGAAAACTACCTAGAAAAAAGCAAAGTGAGTTTCCCACCAGCTACGGTAAGGAACAGCCACCCAACGTTACTGCCTGGAACAAAGATAAGGGCTGGATCATCCCTCTGGTGGCAGCGTGGACACCCTGAATCTCGGCACACCTAGTCACGACGACAGCATTTAAGAATGCCCAGCACTCAGAACTGCAGTGTCAGTGTACGGCCTGCTCATAATTTTGCTCAGTTTAGTTCTAAAACACGTCCCAAATGATTTATTCATCTTCGCCCTGTAGGAGATGACTTAAACATGGCTTTGTCCGAGGCGCTAAGGACCAATGTTATTTGCTGCTAATTTGCTAGCCTTATGAAAAGCATCCCTGTCCTTCCCTGAGACGTGGGTTGATGAAAAACACTCATTCACCTATTTTGCTCCAGAAGACATGCAAAACTATATGCTAATATACGGATATATCACATTCAATCCAGGAAACACCTGTGTGAGTGGATGTAGGGGAACTCTATCGTTTCCGCAGAGTTTCAGACAACTTATTCCTTCCTTCCTTTCAGGGCGAATGGCTCAAATTTGTTCTCTTGTGAGACGAGTAAAGGATAACATTTGAACCTTTACACGATTCCAAATTTTTGCAGGAAGCTTTCGTATTACTCCCAACATCTTTTTCCTGCAGGCACAAGGCTACGCAGAGGCCTCTCTCTCCTTCACGTGTGTTCTGCAGCAGAGAGATTTTGCCAAGTAAGCTGTGCTGCTTTGCAAACCGAACTCCACAATCACCTGTCACCCTGCCTGTCACCCCCAAGTGCATTGCAGAAAAATCACCGTGCACCAAGCAGTAGTCAAGATAACAACTAGAGAGTAGTCTTGACTACCTCACGATACTTATCCCCCCACGCACAGCATTAAGGAGCGATGCGTGAGGATGGGATACTTACCATAAGTCTTCCAGACTTTAGGGATGAACACAGAAAAACATCTGTATTTTCTAAGCCTCACTGCATGACCCCCTTCTGTGCTTCCTCTACAGAGAAGGACTAAAGAACTTCCCGGAGTAGTTTTGCTCCCAGGATCTGAAGGTAAGATGTGTGTGGCATTTATGGCTTTGCTATCCTTTCATAGAAAAAGGAAATACCTGGGAAGGTAATAGGAAAATTAAATCCTCTATCACATTTAATTTTAAATTGCCCATACCATTTATTCCTAAGGGCTTAAAACAGCAATTCCCGTTAGTCAGCATGGAGAAACAAACAGTCTGAGTACTTGATACCTGTCAGGTTTCCAAAACAATCACCTTTGTGCTCTGGGGGAATCGGCTCTCTAAAGAAAACAGAACACCACAAAGAAAAAGAGCAGTCTTTCTGTTATCTATGTTCTCAGTGTCAATCTCCATTTTTTGACCCATTTTCATCCCTTCTTCTCCAATTTCTACTGCACTGTGATAGCAGATGCATTTGATGAATTATTTGCTGGACCTGAGTCTGAAGCACAAACGAAGGCAGTTTTCTTGCAGGCCGTTTGCCAGAGAAAGTCATAGGCCAAAAACCATGCCCTGGCCAAAGCTTTGCTTCCCCTGGGCTCATGCTGAGTAGAAAGATGGCACGAGTTCTGTTTCAAACTGGGATGTCTGGAAGCTTTTAAAATGTTGGAAATATGGTAAAAATGCTCCAAAATTGAAGGAATATATTCTGAGGATACGTCCTTCTCTTTATGTAGTATCTACTCAGCTGTAAGAAAACCTCCCCACACCTGTACACAATCTGGAAGGCTATCAGTGTGTGCATGCTTCCACTTACTCTTGTGATTGCTCCCCCCCCACACCCAGCATTTCCAATAAACCAGAACAACAGAACCAAAACTCCAAGTCTTATGATCAGCTCTGAAATGCCTTTTTTTTAAAAAAAAACAAAAAAAAAAAAAAAAAACAAAAAAAAAAACATGTTTTCACTGCCTTTTTTCCCCCATTTTTATTCTAGATCAACATCTCTAGGGCTTCTACTGCAATTGCTTAAAGAAAAAGAAACACAAAGATTCTACAACATTCTTTACTTTCTTAAAAATGCTCTTAGCATTAGTTAAAAGAAAAAATCAAAGGTATTTTGTTAATAACTAGTGTGAATATGAATTAACAACCTGGGATTCCCACTGATCGATCTGCTATGCGTTAGAAGGATGCCGCTGAGGGAAGATGCTTCTGTTGAAGGGTCCTTTCCTAGCGCGTGTAACAGCACAAGCTCACCTGCAAGCACAGAAACGAGCTAGGGGCGTCAGTTCATCTTCTACCTGTCACTCAATAGCTGACAGATGGTGCCAGCTACACGCTAATGCTCACAAGACTTGAAAAAAAATAATAAATGAATGAAATAAGCCAAATCTAGTCTCAACTGTGCAAACAGCTTTGTTCAAAACACTGAATTTCGTTCTGGAAGCAACGCAGCCTATTATCATAAATGGACAATACTCCAAAAGCTGTACCTACTGCAGCAGTGCCTTTAATTTTAATGTTCAGCGTCCACGTTCTCTTTCTGAAGGGTTAGTGGCTCCATGTTATGCCCATCAGGAGAGTATTTGTTGTAACACTGGAAACAACTAGTTCAAGCCAACCAATGTATTCCATGGAACTGGAGGCACTTGCTTTCCAATCCATACCTCCAAATTGTATCAAGGCATTTCAGTGAAAAAAATAATACTGTAGGGGTGCTTGAGGAGCAGGGTGCTTCCACCGACAGGGTAGCAAATTTGTATCATTAGCTACACTTGGCCAATCCCCACATCTCACTGCACTGTGCCAAACAGAACTGACACCATTTGATGCTAATGCTTCTTGAGGGGGAAAGAATCCTGCAAAGAAATGGGTTTGAAGTTACAGGGCAATGAACTGACAATATTTAGCACAAGCTGAGCTCTGCAGGAGAAATGTTTAACAATTACCTTGCTAGTATCTCTGTCCTTTGTAAACCAGGACCCTAGCTTTCTCCTCCCTATGTGCTGAAACACGCAGCAGCTAGCTAAACAGCAAGAGCTGAAGCTGACTTTATTGATTCTGCACCATTTCACCATTGCGTTTCTACGTTCAGGCTGCATTTTAAATGCGTATTTGATGTAACATGCACATCTTTATGATTGATTTGGACCACTAAACAAAAAGCTAGAAGGTCACGATGTGAGATTCGGTTTTCACTTGTTATTATCTTAAGAAGCCGAGAGGCTGAGAAAATGCATTTGAAGAAAAGGCAACTTAATTTAATAGGCACAGCTTTAAACTAAATGAATACAAGAAAAATAACCCAGGAATAGGTCCCAGTAAAAGGATTACAAATCACTCTGAATTGCATTTTAAGAGTCCTCTCAATCTCAATACCGGCTACATATGCTTACAGATGTGATCTGACATGCCACTTCAAGGAGGGGACAGATGCCCTCGGGGTACAAACATCCACCCTGAGCATAATTCAGGCTTATCAGAAGCTGGCTTTCGCTCTGGGAAAGTCTGATACTTCACCACACTGAGAACATGATTACAGAAGGCGAGATCAGCTGCTTGTCCATCGCTAGTAAAGGCCCTATATAGCATATTTACACAGTGGTAAAAAATAAATAAATAAATAATTAAAAACCCACAGCTAGGACAAGATCAATCAACAGCTGAGTTTAATTAATCTGCCATTCATCTACCTGTACTACTGCACAGTAATAGTAGACTGGGTGTATTCCTAACTGGCATCCGACCTATAACAAAATCCCAACATTACACACGACATTGAGAATAACCACACAGTCCTCCCAGTAACTACGAGAAGCTAAGTCGAGGGTAAGATCCAAGAAAGCTGTTATATAACTTCTGGGACTCACGTTAAAAAAAATGTGAAGCCATACACCTCACTTGAAAAAAGGTATCAGCTTTTGAAACCTCAGCTACCTCCAGATGAAAAGCAGCAGCACGCCTGCACACTTCAACATCCCTGCCAGCCCATGCTTTCCGTTACCAGAAATAGTGGGTTTTGCAATGCATTCTTTCTCCCTATTTTATTCAAATTTTCCCACTTATCTCTAGCACGTATTTAATATTTCTCAGCAAATACATCTTCACTGAGTGCAATGCACATGTAACACCTTGAATTTTACACTTGCTGTACGTGGATGAGTAAGCCCAAGAGACTCCAGTTAGCGTTGTCACTCCCTGTTCTGCTTCACGTGTTGGTAGAAAATCAGCAGCAGTCTATACAATCAAATTTTATATGGACCGACTAGTTTCGCAAATAATGAAGAGAATATTCCACAGACATGGGGTGAAAGTTTCCATTTAAATTTAATCGAAGCAACGTCCTTCAAAGACAAAATGTTCTGATTTGCAGAAATACCTGTTCCTGACAACATGCTGGTGTTTTAAATTTGAAGACAGAAAAGGTCGGCTAATCTGCCTTCACTTTTATGAAAAAAAAATCTTTCATTTCAACCTAAAATAATTGTTTTCCAAGTAACAAATGAAAGCACCCACAAAACTACTTGTCCAAAAAAAATTATCTGCACTAATAGCAGAGAAAAATGCTTAAGCGTGACATTGTGTGTTATCAGCAGGCAAGCTTTGAGCAGGTCACTATTAGCCTAATAATCCAATTCAGACAGCTTTGTGAGCTCCTTTTTTTTTACGACCATCTAAGAAGCAGCGCACAGAAAGCGAGGCAGCTTCCTTACTTTCAATTAGTTACTAATTGTACAGATTTGTGCTTCTGACAATATGACAGCTCCTAAAATCAGTCATTCAGACAGTATTTTTTTAATCTCCGGATATATGTATGTATGATCTTCTGAAGGAATGAAGCCTTAGAAGTCCATGGAGCCCACTAACTTGCCTTCATGGAAACGACTCTGTGAAAATGTTATTTATGTTTGCCTCTATTCTAAACCCAAACATTCACAGGAAGGAGTTATAGTTCATTAAAATATTTCTCTATTTTATGTCCCTTCTGACAAGCCACACTTGTCAACTGAACGTGCTAGTCTGATGAATGCGTGTGATTTTACTTTCATTATGGGGGCATAAAGAGATGTAGCTCCATATTTCAAACAGGCTACGTATCCTTCCAAACATTTTCTCATTCAATACTGTTGTCCAATCTCAGCCGCAACATCTCTGGCCGCACTGCTGCTCTCCATGGCACGTTTCTTCTTGCATGGAAACAACACGTGCTGTTTGATTAAGAGCATGGAGAACGGCTACTGCAAGAGAAAGGGGGCACCAGACAGTTCCAATACCGTTGATTTGGGAGAGGTTTTTAATAGTTCTTATTTCATTTGAAAATCACGGAGGCAAGAAGTTGCCAAAAATGCATTTTGAGATTCCAGTGTGTTTCATTTTCAGTTTAGCGAGCAATTGTTTTGTTTCACCCAAACAACTGAATCAAGGTGCACACATGCTTGAGTAACCGTGTGATCCGACTGCGGGAGCCCTGAGGCTCACTGCCCCAGCCCAGCTTTCTCACCATTGCCTCCTATCGTGCTGCAAGTTCCTTGCGCTGGGAGCTTTCTCCTTCTTGCTTGTCCTTTAGGAAACGTAGAATAACAACATGGGATAAAGCAAATGCTGACACTGAGATGACCGGCTTGATTATTTATTTATTTATTTAATAAGTCCCCTTAACTTGGAAACGATTGACTGAAAAACAAATTAAAATAAATAGAGGCGGGATCCTTGAGGAAGCGAACACGTTGGCCCTGATCCAACAAAGCACTTAGCTGATGATTAACTTCAAGCACTCCAAGTGATCCTAGGAAATTCTCAACTCAAAAAAAAAAAAAAAAAGCCAACCTGCTTTAACCCTCGGTCTGCTTGCGGTTATTCTTGCGACTGTCCACCAACGCTGCTGGTCAGTAACGGAGAATAAAGCATGATTGCTCCTACAGCTGTAATGTCACCGTGTTGATGGGTAAGTAAATCAGACCAAGTCCCACACTTGTGCGCACATCCTTAAAGCCTTAACACTAGACGTTTTTTTCCTTAAGTCAGTCAACTAATGATTACTGTACACAAAATCAATAGCACGTGTAAATTTTTTTTCAATAATTCTGACCATTACTCCCTCTCAATTTCAAAACTTCCAAAATAGAAATACGTGGATCGTAAATAGCATTAAGGTAGGTGTTTTGGTTTGGTTTGGTTTTGTCTCCCTTGTCGTAATGAATATTGCTAGCCGTGTAGCACACTACTGTGTACCTTGAGGGTATCGGGGAATACTCCCAAAACTCCCTGAAGCATGCAGGAGGGGATTAGACTCTGAAATGTAACCCCTTTGGACGTACCAAGTTTAGCGTGCATTAAGCTAACCACCTGCCTTTTAACAGAAGGAAACATAAAAAAGTACCAACATACACTTAAATCGGAAATAAATAAATCAATGCTCACCATTTTACCAAAGTGCAACAAAAAATATCTTACCCCATCGCATAAACATTCACATTTGTTGCACACACAAAGAAGCTCTTTAAATAAGGTTAAACTAAAACATTTCTTCTGCCAAAACATCTCAAGGAACAACGCTACAATAAACAAATACAAGGAAGTGGAATTCCATGGCAGAAAATTGGAAAACTTCCTTTCAGAGGCGGTTTCTGAGCAAATAACACACTCAGTGTCAATTTTCAAGCAGTAATTTCACTTCTTTTGGGGAGGGAGAGGCTGTTTGTTAAACAACAGCAGGTATTCCAGGAGGGAAAGTCTTATTTTCATTTCTTATTTTCATTCATGAAGGTATTCATCTTATTTTCATAGTGTTTCATTTGAAACACAAGCTAAGCAAGGCCTTTGGACCCCTTGTTCTTGCCTCCCCGCAAGCAACCTGCATGTTTTATCATAACGGATTCCAACCCAACCAGAGCTTTTACTTGTACCTATTTTCTAGGAGCCAGGTTGGCTTTCACAAGTGACAGTTCCTTGAGGTAGCAGATGAACCGCTACGGGGCAGGCAGGCAGGCTTCCTTACTGCCAGTGAGCTTGTATAGCATTATGAACGGTTTCCACTGCCTGGAAGCTAGACTGGTTTCTTGAGCGTGGTAACTACATAGCGACTGTAACCTCTGATCAGGTTAAAAGAGAAGGAAAGCCCATTTACTAAAGCCCTCTAGCCCATTCACTATTATTTCCAAGGGATGAGCGCTTGTGCATAGAAGTTGTACTAACCATTGTCACAAGTTTCCAGATGACCTTCTGATGGGCACCTCCAGCACAGGCCTTCAGCTGATACATTACACTTACATCTTTTCGATTAAAAAAGATTTGGCATAAACAAAGAACGTGCCGTAACCTATTCAAATAATTAACAAAAGCTCTGCTTAGCATTTTTTCCAACAGTAAACCCACAGCTGCAATAGGAGAATTATGTCTCTGATTAAAAAAGAATAAAAATAAGATCACGTAGATGTTGCACCTAACACTACATATTAATACATCTGTGTTTTCTGCTTTCCAAAGTTATGCGAGACTTGTGTTTATGGAACTTCACTATCCGTGGATTACTCAGTTTCTCCCCTCCTGACAAGGCAGAAGGAGCTGAAAAGACTTTCCAGTTGTTAAAGATTTTTTTTAATCATTACGTATTAAAAATACAGAAAATATTTTAACAAAAATAGTTGTGAAAATAATTCAAGTACACCATGCTCCATAATACTGCACAATTGGTAACTAGAAAACCTCAACGTGATCACTTCGGTTATCCAATTAACTCTATTATCTCCATACCTGCTTATGAACACTTCCTGATTTTCACCAAGTTTACACTAATCAAAGGGAATAAAAATGTTTGTATCACAGGGGGATTGATGTGCACAGACACAGCCGTGCTCAGAATTGAACTTTCCTTCAGTCCTGTGCCTCTAATCTCAGCAACCAGATTTAAAAGGTCACCGCAATTTCACAGGCTCAGGTAAAAACATTTGCTGAAATTCTAATTTCTGTGCGTTGTTCCTGACATTTAACAGTGACACCAGACAAACTGCACACACTCAAAGATCAGTCGCAGTTGCACAGGGACTCGTTCATCGTTTCCCTGACGGGCTGCTAGACCAACTTCAGTACATGAGAATTACAGTAACCTCCAGCATGAGAAGTAGTTAGGTGTTCAGTTAGATGAGGGGATTCTTTCTTCCTCTGCAGCTTGAGGTTGAGAAGTGGGAGGGAAGGCCTGTTACTGGCTCAAGACATCCCCGGCTTTTGTGACTATAAAACTACGGGACTGAAAAAGCCAGAACGGCGGAGAAAAAAATAACACA
This sequence comes from Heteronetta atricapilla, assembly GCA_011075105.1. NCBI lineage: Eukaryota > Metazoa > Chordata > Aves > Anseriformes > Anatidae > Heteronetta > Heteronetta atricapilla. Next base: position 25,311,605 of record CM021734.1, on the reverse strand, counting down.
AAAAAAAAGTCCCTCAAGTCCTTCACCTTTGTAAATGAAACTACAGAACTATGCACATTTTTCCACGCTCATCCATTAACTGTGTACAGCAGAAAGCTTAGCTTATTCCCACACCAAGTCTCCTTGAAGTATCTGTTGACCGGTCAGCGAGTGATGGCAAGTAGATGACCGTGGCCCCACGGCACCGATGGATAAGACAGACGCACTGCTCCGATCACAGCAACAGCCTAGAGAAGTCGGAGTACTGAACCCAGCAAGACATCTCAGCCTAAGCAGATTCCGATTTTCCACTTAAATATACAATGGCACATAAGGTTTAACTCTAAATGGCTTGAAACAGAACGCTGATGGTTTTGGGGGGGTGTTTTTTCCTTGTTTTAAGACTTCCATGTTTTAATGCAATGCAGGGACAATGGACAGTTAACACTAATTCAACATTTCCAACACTCCTTCATCTTCCCATTAATTAGGGGAGCGTAGAAGAAAGGAGAAAATGTAAATAAGTACCTCCAAGAAAAGGGGAAAAGAAGTAGAAATAGAAAGGGAGGAACAGAATATGAGAACAGATATTTTAAGTGACAAGGTAATTATATTTGAGGTTAATAGCTCCTCCCTCAGAATTAAAAATCGAAGTGTACTGAAATCTTCTATACACCCAGACTGGATTACAGCATCATGCATTTCAGCACACACTCAGCTGCTGCCTCACTGTGCTTGACCATCAGCCAACAATCCCACTCAAAACGTGTTCCTTCTGTTCAATAGTCACTCGTAAAGTCCAGATCAAGAGAGGCATACTTGAAATTGCTACCAGTCCTGAATAAATAGATACTAAAAAGTATATTTTTTTTCCTAGTTGAGCATATCTGGCTAGCATACTCTACATTCTTCTCTCGTAACACTAATTGGCTACGACTTTTGTTCAAAAGAAGTATGCTAAATCAACAAACAAGAAATATTTTATTACCTTTCAAATGCTGTTTTTATTCCATGTTTCCTTGTGTGTACACTTTCAGAAGTAAGCAAGCAGATTAAAGCTGTTCAGTTCTGATTAGCTCTTCTAATAGTCTCAGCATGGCTGTTATGAACATCTTTTCCCAAAAGCTTACCAGATTCTGTCTATTGAGGTATCCATCTGGACTGACATAGGGATTAACAGTTCCTAATCCACTTCTAAATTCTCTAACTCATAACAAGCTGCTCCTGTTACTTCACCTTGATAATATTTTTGGCAATAGAGTAAGACTCAGCATTTTATCTCCCCATGATGTTGCATCAACATTAACCAACCCTCGTGCAACACTTCTACCTTGCAAGTATCTCATTGGCACAGACGAAGTGATGTATGATTACAAATTGAGATCATTCAACATTTAAACCCACTATCTTTCTTGTTTGCAAAGATGATTCAACTGTAAGAAAACCCTTCTACCTCTTCAATGCCAATAGCTCTCGTGTTGTTCTAAAAGTCAGCAGAGGTGGGAAGTGGCACCACAGGTCCCTACAACAACCAGCTCAGGGAGCAAAGCATGATAACCTTTATTTTAGCATGCGTAACTACTCATGCTTTTATGGGTTATTAAATTATCTGGTCCTGTTAGAATCCAACTCCAATATTTAACTCCCTGACCTCCAGCAGTCAGTCTGCAGTGACATTTCAGAGAATATATGCCACAATTGAGATCGCAAGAACTGCTCGGGTAAACAACATTCATTTCATGTTCAGTGCTTCCATGAAGAATGTTCCTATACAGATGAAAAACACCCATCACAGCATTATACTGAAGCTAACAACCAG
>CM021734.1:25283596-25309407 GCA_011075105.1 Heteronetta atricapilla | reverse complement strand
ACATTCATTTAATGTGGATTACTTCATATGGATTTCAACATTACCTTTATAAAGCCAAAAATCTTTCCACTCATTGGTTTTTAAGTAGCCTTTGTGTTCTACTCTGCTAATTGGATATTCACCTTTATTTTTTTTTTGGTAGATTTACTACAGGCTCATAGTAGCCTGAATTTGAGATCAAATTTTTACCCATTATCAGCCTTCTCACTACCTGAGCTGTTCCAAGTGATGAAGACAGTGCCTACTTGGATACTGGAAAGCGTAACTGTATTTGTGTGACTGCACAAGAGCCCAAACATTTTTTCAAGATCTCTAATACTCTATTGTTCTACTTTGCTAATTAAAAAAAAAAAAAAGTAAAATAAATTGTACAAACAAATTAGACCTGATATACAGATGATTGAAAACTTTGAACTTTTAATTAGGAGATCTCAGCATCATGTCACTTTTTTTTTTTAAATTACTGCTATGTAATGTGGAAACTCAGCTTAATACGCAACAATCAGGACCCCATATTTTCAAAAACTTTAGAGTTTCTGCTCTGATTACAGTATTTACCATTCCTGCAAGATCTAGGCTGCCAAAAATACAGGTAAAACCCTGCATTTCCAAGCTAAGTTTCTCACTACAAGTAGACAGAAACCAAAGCAGCGCTATTTATGTGCTTGAAGACTATAAATATAGCCCAATGTGTGACACTGCATTGCAACTATTCATATGAACAATGCATAACCTAGCAATCTAAATATTAAGAATTTTGCCATTGATCAATTCCGATAAAGTATTCGGATAACATCTTAATCAAGTGTCACCAGACACGGTGCAGTGAGACATTAGAACAAGAGTGGAATTGCTGCCTACTGAGGTGACGAACTGGGAATCTAATTACACTTCTTCAGACCTGACTTAAAAAAAAAAAAAAAAAAAGGAAAGAAAAAGAAAATCTGAAAATCCACTGTACTAGCTAACAGGAATGTACATTGTCATACAGAAAGCTGCACACATAAAAATGGAGAGGACTTCAAAAGAAGTGGAGAGCATAATTAAGCAACGATGTGTACTCAAAATCTAAAAGAAAAAGTCAAGTCTTACTTAAAACTGACCTGTGTATACACATTAGCTCTCCAGGACATCACAATTTAAACTACCACAAGGTGCCTCTAACACTGGATATTCATCCCTTTTTAGCTGCCTCAAAGTAAGAGCACAAATCGACTGTCAGCACTGAAGACACACTGTGCTGACCAGGCTGTTAGGGTTTCGCCGTCCATTTTTCTGACACAATCCCTCTGCCATTTAAGAGGAATAGATACACTGTGCATATAATGATCAAAATCTGCAATTCTGTGGGATTTTAGAGCATCCACAGATGCTTCGCGACAATATTTTGATCTATGTTCCGAACTCTACTTTCTTGATGGGCTACCAAGCACAGCAGAAACCTGGCCCATACCAGTTGCAAAGGCCAGAATCTGAAGTGAAGCTGAAACCCTGTGTCCAGTTTTATGGAGATGATGCTGATGACTATGGTACGCAATATTAAAATCCTATCCAAGTATTTTGTTACATCGTGTCTTTCAGAGCTTCACAAAACCTTGGAAGTGCAAGGAACACCTGCAACCCCTCCTGGAGCACTTGCTGCTCTTTCCTGTGCAAGGTAGCAGGTACACTGGATCCAGCGGGCCATGGAGTGACCTATTTCAGCCGTAGGTTATGTTCTAAAATAATTATTCATCAAAATGCCCCATAGCAAGTCCAAACCTTAAATAAGATGTGCAGAGAAAGACAGCAAAGAGAGGCAATATTATACTGGACAGATTGTTATCTAGTAGACAAAGATGATAAATAATTATCATCTGAACTGAGTCTGTTTGACTTCTCAGGAGATCATCATTTATCATAATCATCAGCTAATCGAGTTTCTGCTTCTGAAGGGTCAAGAAAACTTATTAAATAAATAAATAAAAATCATTTTTTTAATCTTTCATCGCCGATACCTTTTCCTGAAGCCGCAGCAGACATTGCCCCACAAATACCTTATTCCGGGTAAACAACAGGTTTCAACACGGTTGAACACGAATCTTCTTTCCTGATTTCATCTGCCTTTTTCATTCTTTCCTGACACCTTCTTCCCTTCCTTATTCAGCTTCCCAACTAAGACCCCGCAGGATCACTGGCGATACCATCCTGTTACCCCAGAATGGGATGGGGCAAGGCACAAAGGCAGGTGCACTCAAACTTGACAAGCTACAGTCCAGGCAACCATCTACACAAACTCTGTGGGTTGCCAGAGCCTAGGGCACAGGCTATAATCTCGAGGGCTAGAGCTTAATGTGCTTGGTAGTAAAACTGGGATTTAAACAAAGCTGTGCCAGTTCCCCTGCTGACAAGTCATCGCTGGTCTGTACCTGAAGTGCATGGAGCAACGGCAATAGGAGTGGTTGGAGACAGTACTTTTCGCTGTTAGTTGTTATTAAGCAGTAATTATTAAGCGGTAGTAGTTAAGTGGTTATTAAGTTAGCTTACTTGGCCATTGCTAAGCAATTTGCTAATGAAATTAATTAACAATAATAGAAATTATTTCTATACACAAATACCCAAGGGCATGCCCCACCTTACCATGAATACAATTTGACAGGCATGGATATACTGCCTTTCTCTTTCCTCTGACTTAGGCACGGCTTGTGAAATACATTGCACCTTTTAAGCCCTGTATTCCTGTTTTATTGCAGAATTCAAAGCATTTATTTTCCATATTTAGCCGATATTTATTCACTTAAGGCGCAACTTGCCAGGAGACCAATTTGTTATTTCCAGTTCTGTCCTCTCTGAGTTTTAATTTTTACACATCTGCAAAACGGAGAAATGCCAATTCATTAGACTGCTTACGACCACTACTCGGGGATGTACCATACAAATGCTCATCATTCCTACTTCGAGCTATACTAGGGGAATCTAGCTATACCAGCTAGTTCCTGTGGGCCTCCAACGGGCCTCCAAGCACACAGAAGGCAAAACTTTGTTGTGCATGGCCAGGAGAGATTTGCTATGAAATATTCAGGATGAAATTCTCAAGATAAGAGCTCTCAGAAGAGAACAACCATGAAAGAAGGCTGGCACCCCTAGCAATAGTCTTTACAACAGGAAATAACACGGTGTAGCTAGGTGCTTTCTGTCCTCCTGGCCTGGCTGCTCCCACTGTGTGGCTTTTTCAATCTCAGGAAACAATTAATTAATGTTTGTAAAGTGCTTTTCGAAAGGTCAAGCACTGTGTAAGCACCAAATGTTATTGCTGCGGTAAGGAGACAGAAAAGGTTTTAAATTAGTCGAAAGCTCTATGCTATTAGTTTTAATAAAGCACTATATATTCTTGTAGCAGGACAGATATTTATTAAGTTTGAATCCATCTTACTTTTACTTGTAACCAACATCACCAAAAAATTTAATAATCAAAAAGAAATGAAGATCACTACTGCAGAAATCTCGTGCAAGAAACATTCAGTCAGAGCACAGTTGTCATCAGTCTTTAGTAAATAACTGCATCATCCTGCATCATAGAAATTATGCTGCAAATGGACAGCAGCTTACATAGATATGTTTCACATACCATACATGCACAAACACCATGTATGTTCCGTTTTTTTAAATATATATATATTTTTACACACACACCCAAAACATTTTTTTTTAAATGGCATTCACTGTCAGACTGTCCATCTGACACCAGTGCTACTGTCTTGCCTCTGAAACCCAAACCTGGTCTCCAGCCAAACAGGTTCATCCAAAGGAGACCAGCTGTAGAGCTGTCATTTGGCAAAAGGAGCATCATTCAACACCGGCAGTCCCACTGTCATCTTTAACATACTACCAAGTGCCTGGCACACTACCTGGACGCTGACACACAAAATATCGTGCTTCCCACAGCGCTGGAGTTCCTCATTCCCTGCTCACAGGCCCTTGGTGCTATCCCTCTACTTACATTACTCCACATTCGGTTTTCCATGAAGGCATGTTTCCATTTCTGAGGCAGGCAGTGTCAAAGTCTTGTGTAGCCTTGTGATCTTTTGCTATAACCGGAGCTGGAACATGGCACTGAAGTGGCTGACACAAACCATTCCAGGAACACGTCTGCTACAGCTGACTGGGCAGAAACAAAGCCACTCCTCAGCACAGGGCATCCCCACCCAAACCCTTCAGTCAGACACTTACCTCTCCTCTTGCTCAGCACTCAGTGCTCCCACTATAGCCTGCTGTGACCTGGCATCCCTGTAGTCCTTTCTGCATCACCTACGACAGCCTTGGAGCACACCCTTTACTTGCGATAACCTGTGCATCTACGGTTCAGCTTCTCCGTAGACGTTTTATGCTTGTGTTTATTAAGCCACTTTCATTTTTATCACAGAATCACAGAATTATTTAGGTTGGAAAAGACCTTGAAGATCATCAAGTCCAACCATCATACTTAATTCACATACATTTTCACATGATTAAGAATTATATAATGTTTTTAATAAAGAAAGGGGGGGGGGGGCAGCAGGCTTTACGCCTCAAAGTCATTAAAATATTGAATTTCCCACTACATCATTAGCTGTGCATGTCTGCTGAGGCTTTAATCATATTTTGAAGAACAAGAAATCGCAGACAGGGAAACCACATGAAAAGAAAGGGCCTCAGTCCAAAAGGAAATAATGTATCATCCTAAACCATACAACTCAGTAGTTGTTTAATTATAGCTTGCCTAATTATACCTTATGACACTCCATGATATTGTAGTATAAAATCAGCTCTCACAAAACCTATATTAAAAAAGCATTATGTCTGTGCCATATACAGTGAAAGTCAGAAGTTCATGGCTAGCTAAGAAACAGCCATGTGCTCTCCATACACCCAAACGCTACCTCGACAATCTTCTGAAGAAGGCAGCTGTGGTAGAGCGGGTGACAACGCATAATACGCCTCAGCTACCTACAGACTTTTGCAGTTTGCTTTCCTTTTGAGATGTGTGTGTTTGAACACCACTCTTGGCATAAACATTTCTTTGGAGAGGGATTGTTTCCAAGAGTGTGAGACAAAAATCGTATACTGAAGCCCTATAAATACAGGGTGTTTTATTTTAACAGAGAATGATAGTGGAAATAAATGAGGAAAACCTGGTTAAATTAGATCCTTTGTAAATTTACTTCTTATTATTTGTAAAATTTACTTATGCAGTAAGTAAGACTTCTTTAAAACTTATAAAATTCCAAGTCAGCAATGAACACTGTAGAAGTACTAAGGCAATACACTAACACACAGGAAAGTATAAATACTTCCCCCTTTAATCTCCAGATGATGCTGGATCTTATTAAACAGATGCCACCCATCTTTCATTTAAGCTAGCTGAAGGAACCAATTAGATGCACGTTTCCATAATGAAAACGTGAATTCAATGTGAAGCTTTGTCTAACAACAGGCTTGGACAGCAAAGCCTAAGAAGAGTTAAGCCATGGTCTCCGAGGGCTCCTCCTGGCACGGAGTGCTAATGGAGGAGAGGGAGCGACTGCAACTGCGTGCAGCCACAGATGTGAGAGGCAGAAGGCCAGCAGACAGCAAGGCAAGCAGATGCTGCCATAGCTGGGGAGGGGGGAAGAAACATCAAGTTCTGGTTAGAAAAATCCATAGCCACTCCAGTTCCGAGTTAGAAAAAACACCTGATCTTTTTCATTACTATCATTATTCTCAAAGAAGCAAGGTTAAGCAGAGCAGAACTGCAACCTTTTAGGAAACCTGCTTATGCTAGTACGAAAAAACCTGTCACGAGAGCTATGAACACAGGCTAACCGTTCGCATCACCTGGAGGATTGCCTGTGGATGGTACCGGGCATGCGGGGCACTTCCATCTGGCCCACCACCTGGAGGAGGCGCGGCACAGTTGCTCCAGCAATGAATGCAGAGCCGGCAGCTGAACACCTCCTCCTGAACACAGGCTGGCGTGCAGCATACAAGTCACTCCTGCAGTAGCCTGGGGAAGGCCATTTGCTACCAAGAATGGAAGGAAGCACTTTGCTGGTCCTCTGTTTACTCCCCAAACGCTTGTGCTTAGGCCATATCAAAAACAGTTCCTCCAAACAGAGACTAAGCCAAATTTAATTCAATATACAGGCTTACAGAAAACAGTCCTCTCTGAAAAAATGAGCTGTATCCATATTTATTTTTCAAATCCCATGGAAACTAATTAAAGGCATTAACCTCTCTCCATCAACTTCCTTATTAAATCTGCCCTAGTACGCAAGAACATGAAGATGGAAGAGGCTAGACCATTTTCTTACTCTTCTGTTAGAAGAGAAGAAAAAAAAGTAGACGAATATGAGCAGTGAAAAATACTTCTCTATTAAAAATATTGTAGTTATATAAAGAAGACATTTGGGCTGAGTACTCTGAAAACAACCACTTTTTTAATCCATTCAACCCCGAGTTTTAAAATAAAGTTTACGGTGTGATAGCGTGCATCCTAAGAGTAACTCTTATTTTCAGATTTCATGGAGTGAGCAACCAAGACGGGTGTCAGACCTCCTACATAACAGCACACACAACCCAATTGCCTTGTATTCAGATTCCAAATTTTGTAAAATCTTTTTGTATTTCCAAGTACTAGTCTGTAACTGAACACCGCTATTTCAAGAGATTTCCTCTTACCCACACTTGCCATATTTCTATTTACCAGGTTCCTTTTTTCCCCCCCCTTCTCCTGTAAACTCAAAGAAGGAGACCGCTCTCAACCCCTCAGGGTAAAACATTTCCTGATTCTTCAGAAGGCTTCCCCTATTTTCTTTAAACACGCCACAAGTTGACATCATATTTTACAGTGCAAGACAGCAAACCAAATGATCCAGAAAGCAGTCTTAGGAATGTTGTAGACAGCAGGAAAAACACCTCCTGTATTTCTCAGGATTGCCCCATGCAGCCTCATCACCTGCATGCAATGGGGATTGCCCACCCACCTCTCCAGTAAGTTTTTCAAACACAGTTTAAGGGTGACCTAAAATCTCTGTTTCCTATTCATGCGACGCTTCATTCAGCTTACTAAAAGGAATCCTGTACAAGTGAGTTCACCTTGTTAACACAGTTCAGATCACTCTTTGAAATCGAATTTCTCCTTTGATACGCTAACAACCTTTTTATTCATCTGGAAGTTTAAGAACTGATCTTTTTTTTAACAACAAAAAAAAAGCACTGCTAGCATCATGGCCACAACGCTTCCCACACGCTACCCATTAAGGGGTCAAACTGACAAACACACTGCATAAGAAAGAGAGCAAGATCAGATTAAAACATAAATGTTTCAGAGGGAGGACTTTTTTTTTCCCCTCTTCCTTTCAACAGAGTTCAGAGGCTAACATACCATTACCTGTGAGAAATCAAATGTTAATCTCAAGTCACGTTATAGAATATAAAATAAACTCAGCTGCCAGGAAGTTGTTGCCATCATCTGATACACAGAAAACACGACCTCACATGTTTGGCACATGGGACAGCAGATTATCAATGTTCCAAGAAAAAAATCAGCTGGATTCCCTTAGCTCCCAGAATAACGTTGTCAGCTAGTGTGATGTGCATCACCTTGGGCACTGCGTTCGTAACTAGCTCTCACAGAGACTTCCAAGTCCTTTATTTCCTCAAGTCTACACACTTGGAATTTGAGGAAATTTTGCCAGTTAAGAACTTTGATCTGGCCATTCCTAAAACGCAGGCAGCCTGCAAGCCTGCCTCAGGCACTAGCAAAACGGCACGTTCATGAAGAGCACAGGGTACTTCATCTAAATGTAGACTAAGGGGAAAAAAACCAACAGCATACCTGAAACTTCTATCATGAAAAATTTAGAAAGAAAAAAAAAAAAAAAAAAAAAAAAAAAAGCAAGAGCTGTTGAAACACTGTTTTAAACAATACTTTAAATATTAAAAATGTTTAAGATACTTTAATAAATTATTCATTTATATTTTAAAATGCATGGGTTGGTTTTCAGATATTGCATCTGTAGATTATGTTCTTGATCTCCGTCACTTGACCAGCCTTGTGCTTTCTAGGGAAGAGTGCTGAAACCACAGTAACAGCCTGAATTACTTGGGGATTTAGGGAGAGATTAATCCAGCCTTTCAGTAAAGGTAGTATTTTTTCTGAAGCCCATGGAGGTCATGCCTAGCTTTAATGACACACTGTTTATTACATTCAATACAGTGACAAAATGCCATTTGGATGAATGAGGTACTTCAGCACGGTAAAAACACTGCTGTGAATTCCACACCTTCCTCAGCTCTTCAAGAGACGACAGCCTGTTCTTCCACAGCAATCACGAGCAATCATACTCCTTTCAACTACACGAGCACACACACACACACCGTAAAGTAGGCCAGGAGTTGCCAGAAAGCCATTGTTTTGCCGAAAGCACATGCCAACCCCCCTCCTGTGGTTTCACATCTAGCAAGATCCCTGCAGCACACACAAACAGTGAAGTGTCAGATGAGGAGAAAGGATGAACCATGAAGTGAGCTAAAGGGTATGGGCATTGAAGTGGTAAGGATTTGGAGGAGCACTCAGCTAACAAGGCAAGCGGGGTAGAACTAGCCTGGGAGCAGCAACACCCCAAGGATGGATGGGCTGGAAGGCACACGCCTCTGCTTGCTGCTGTTTCTACCGCAGACCCAGAAGACCTGTTGCTTGTTAAAACTTCGCTGTGCAAGGTGTCATTTCAGATAGGGTAGAGAAAGAAGGTCCCAAACGCAAAGCTGCTACACTGAGCAACGGAAGAAGAGGATCTGAGGTTGCGTGTCGTTCTGGTGGTGAAACACACGACCCACACACTGCTCCGGTAGAACAGACAGAGCAGAAAAACAGAAGGTAAAACTGCCTGTAGAAGGTTGCAATACGGTGGGAGCCTGTCAAGCTGCTGACAGTACATCCTTATGGCAGACGAAGGGTAAGCACCAGGACAGATGGCAGAAACTTTTAAAGCCTACTGGTGGCTTTTTTTTTTTCATTTTGTAATCAGACGTAGCTGTAGAGATTAGCACAACACAGTGAACAGTTTGAGGATTACACTGAAATTCATCTCTCTTTGTATCTATTCCTAGGCAAATAAATAAATATGAAATATAATCTGTTTCACCTCCAGACAGTTCTGTCATTCTGGTTTCCATCAGATCTGCTTTCTCCAGTAAATGCCACTCAGCAGGAAAACCCTAAGGGCATTAAATAGACAAAGTGAGACATGCAAACACTCCGTGCTAGCAGAGCATGGCGAAGCACTGCACCCTTCACAAAAACCTTTGCAGAGTGATACAAGACTACGACCTAGCACTCATTACAGGAAAAACACTGGTAATTTTAAATGCATTAAGTAATGGCAACGATCTAGTTAACAGAGGGGAAAAAAGTGATGGCAAAGTATCTTCTGAAATAACGGAACATATGTTGCACCTACACATACCACAGTGACAGTATCTTTCCCTTAAAATCTTTCCCTTAATTCCGTGAGTGGATGCAGAACATGATTCTACATTATACTGACTTTACTTCACTTGGAGCATCCTTCAAGTAAAGATTATAGGACGGGGAATAAAGAGAATTATATTGTGTTCATAATAGCTTTTGGCTCGGAAATCCCAAAAAAAACATCTAAGCAGCACATTCTGCTTAATTTACTTTGATATGGGAAGATTAACTCCAGGGAAATAAAATTAATGCATTCAAGGATTCTTTCCACCACCTCTGTAATTGTTTCTATTGTCCCAGATTCATTGAATCCCTCTGGTAAATCTCTAAATATTATAGATTTGTGGTATTCAAGATAACAAAACAGCCCTTGAAATACAGCTTTCCTGAACAGTAACAATTCATAACTGATAGACTACAAAAGGTCTAATACACGCGTAGATTAGCCTGAGTACAGCTAACACCGACTGAAGTGCAACTAACACCAACAAATACAAAACCATCACAGTGCCAAAGCAAGAATTCCAGCTTCGATAGGATGCTTCACCCCGGAGTCGCTTTGTTGTACCCTGCATACCAGTCTATCTCAGCTGCAGTTTGCTTTCCAATAATCAGGTGCTTTTTCTGCACACAGGCCTAGCGAGTGGTTTTATTGGAACATGGCAATATACACCTGTCCGACAGAGCAACCCAAGCTCATGGGATGTATAAACGTGCTCTTGAATCATTACTATCAAGCAATATGCCCAACCTGTTTTCCAAAATAAACAACCACACGAGTAGGTTTTTGCTTTTGTAGCTGTGCCAAGCACTCATACCTTATGATCATTTTTCAAAGTCTAGGGCAAACACTTCTTCCGTATTTATTCTATGCATTGTTCTTCATCATCAATCATGATCAGCTACAGTTAAAAATGTAATATGCTTTCCAAATTTTAGCACAAAGAGTGAAGTACTGAAACTTAGGCTTCCATGCGTATGTTAGGCTTCTATTGACACAAAGACTCCTTTGCGTTATTTTTAAGCTCATTTGCTACTAGAGCAACAAATCACTGAGAATTCTGACAGGATTACACACTCCTGTGTATTTGGATTTTGTCTTGACTACTAATTGCCAAGTGCTTTGCTATTGCACAGGAAAACACGTATTTCTACTTGAAATTTTCACCTACTTCTCTGCTTCTAATGCGCCTCCTTAAACCGACTGACAACAGCACTGTTTAGTTTCCCATCCTCAGCGGGGTACCTGTAACTGGGATCCTTCATTCAGTTAATTACTACGGCCCAGTTCATTACGTTGGCATGTTTTCTATTCTCCTTCCAAGCATTTTGGTGCATCAGTTCAAAGCAAAAACAACCCCTACCTTCCTGACAACAGGGTTGGTTTGGGGCTGTCTCCATCCTCTTCTGACACCACACAACGTGCAGGAATCAAGTCCGGCCTTCTTTGCCTCTGCTGATGGTCTGTTTTCACTGACATCCAGCGAGTCTAACTTTAGAATACAACATCTCTTGTCCTTTTAGTCAAAAGCAGAGAGAGTTTCTTTTAAACTCCACACCTGCAACATGCTTCCTTGAGAACTTCAGGTAAGCAAGCATTAAAAACAAAACCAAATCTTCTGATGGTGTAAACAAATCCAGCATTCGGGCTCAAACAAATCAACCCTCTTAAGGCAGGCGTCAGTCCGATGCCCCAAACGAGCGCTCCACCCTACGCGTTTAGAAAAGGTGATATAAAAATAACCTAGGGGAAGGGAGGAAGACCATAAAAAAATAATAATAATAATTAAGAAAATCACTCAGGCTTTTTTCTCGCGTATCATAATGAGCACCAGATGTAACAAGGCCTAGTTTCCTATGTATTTGCATATTGTGGTGAGTTCATTTCAATGCCTAGGAAGATCCCAGCACCCAGGACACGTACAAGAATCCTCTTCTAACCCAACTCTTTGCTGCTTAACATAGAATGAGCTTACCAGGCATCTTTTCTCTCAGTTGAGGAACGTAGTCTCTACCTCTCATAGACTCTACCTCTTCTCTGATTGCATAAACCTTATTAAAACTTTAATTAAAGTTTTGAGAGCTCCATCCTTTTGCCAAATATTGCTGAAAGCAACTCATAAGTTCAAAAATACCTGGTGCGGATTAATGCGGAAACAACACACAAGGACACTAAGATAGCAAGTACGTCAGAAATCAGGACAAGTTTTTTTTAAGACTACCATGTTTTCATTTATCCTCATAGCAACGTAATTTACCAGAGCTTTGCAAGCTTCGTTTTCTGCTTCTGGGACAGAGAAACAGCTTCAAGACGAATGGAGGAGAACCACCAATGTAACAGCGCCCAAGGCACTGGAGTTCAGCATCAGCACACGCTGCTCGGTGTAATAAGTACAAGGCCAGCAGGAGCAATTGGCAGTAGGTACATTTGGCTCCATCGGAGGAAGTAATACTGTAATACTAGCTGAGAATCCAGACCCATAAGCTACTTTTAATTCCTTCATTACTTATTACTTTAAAAAAAAAAAAAATCTACAAAGATCTCACGTATGTACTGTTTTATTATCTAAATACAAAGAAATAGTGGTTTCTGCAAGCCAGTAATAAAAACCTCACAGGGGCAACAAGTTCAAAGTTTGTGGGGTTTTGTTTGTTTGTATGTTTGTTTTTTTAAGGTTTTGGTTTGGGGGGGGGGGGTACATTTTTACTTTCCATTCAAGCTTTCCTCAAATTCTTGACTTAAAACAGTTCTTCCCTTCCTCACCAATAGCTCTCATGCCTCCCTCAGGCTTCTCAAGCTTCTCTGTGTCATGTCATGTCTTATTTCATTTACAGTACACAAACTCTTTAGGACAAGGATTTAGACTATATTTAGAAAATGCCGTATAAAGATACAGCGCCGCCTAAGTGTTCTACAATTTCCCTGGTGTTCAGCTTCAGCATTTTGGAAGTTAAAGGCATTGTCCCGGCCAATGGCAAACCATAAGGAAGGGAGAATCATCACCCTGAACACAGAAGTGCTTCCTTTAAGCACACTTACTTTTTTCCTTGACTATTTTCAAAGCACATAGAATCACAATTAAAATAGCTACACTGTAGGATCCCAATCCAATAAACACGAAAGCATGAAAAATACAGGAACTCCAAAATTCTCACAGCATTTTCCAATAGTAACTTCTTGCTTACCTTCTTCAATGTACAGTAAGTATCACCCTGAGGCCGTTCTTAAAGACAGCTGTAATGTGAGCGGTGCTAATACACAGATTTCAGAAGCACCTGCACACAACACGTTAAACTCCCTTAAAACAGAATGAGTAGTAGTTTTTTTTTCTTTGTTTTGTTTTTCTCCCCTCCTCAATTACTAAATATTTAGTAATATTTTTTTATATTTTTTTTTTAGAAGATTGATCCCTGTGGTGTCTAGGGAATATTAGGGATCCTTCTAAGCAACACACAGGATGTGTTAGTTAAAAACCTCTTTCGGGTGTTATTAATGCCCTAGCCTTCATCATTTGTTAGCACTCCTCATTTGAAACTACTACAGGTATAAATGATACGCGTCTGTGGGCAAAGAAGTTTCAGATGGATAATCAAGTTACTAGGCCTTGGCTGTGCCTCATTAGGGAACTGCACGTATGCTCTTAGCTCATGTCAAACACTAAACAAATTCCAGCTAACATCTCTGTTCGTTAAGAACATACATATGTGTAGCAGAGCTGCAGATCTGACGGTCTAGAACAGCTTTCTTCTGGTTCCAATTGCTGCCTGTTAAAAATTTAATCTAAAACAAAACCATTTGCAGACCAACCTCTCAACCTGTGCATCACTCCCTTACTGAGAGCCGTGAGCCAGTACTGAAGACTGGTATGAAATTCACTGAGACCTTGCCACAGGCAGCCAGCCTCCAAAAACCCATCTGACCAAGATCAGGACGTTAATATGAGGGCTTAGAGAGGATTGAGATTACCTTGCCGCTCATGTGACTAATCCCTGTATTTCTTCTAACAGCCTTTTTGTGGAGGGGTAGGACAAAGACAGAGCCGGGAGAATACAGCAGCTGATTTTTCTTGCATTTCCCAACCAATTCTCCTCTGCCTTTTGCTTGTGCCCTCTCAGCAGATGCCCAACTTTACAAGCTATGAAGCAGAACAGCAGATAGAAAGAAGCCATTTGTGGTGTCAGCTCCTAACAGTTGACAAACTTACTCATCTATGCTCCTTTTACTTCTTCCTCACGTACTCCATATGCATGTTTTCCATAACTCTCCTCATTTTTACTTGTTGATACAACTTTTCCAAATCCTATGTGCTTCCATTTACTTTCCCGTATTTCCTCTCTGAATATTTAAGATCCAGGCCAGCATTTTAAATCTTCTTAAATTTTGTTCCACCTGAACTTTGTAAAAAGACTCTAAGTATCTTGTTTCCCTCTTGGTACTGTGCCCATGCCGTCAGTACAGACTAGCAGCCTCTAGGTACAGATGAGTTTATTTTCAGACACGCTGAACTTCCATCAATTGTATCTGCAGCGTTTTGGCCATTCTAAACATCATTAAAAACGTTGATAATTTTATTTTCAGAGGTTTTAAGAATTCAGTGATGTAAAGATAAATAAATAAATACGCAAGACTAAAAGTTACGGGCCCGCTAACTTTTGAAGTATGTCCTTGGGGGAAAAAAATAAATAAATAACGTGTTGTACAAAGCAAACTGACAGATACTAGAATATTATTTAAGGTATCATTAAAATCAATAACAGTTTAACCACTGGCTTACCGAACCAACTTTTCTTAAAGAACTTGTAGCCAACACATTTAAAACAGAACAAAAATGGGTTTAAAACACTAAAAATTGAGATGCTTCAGCTTTCGACCCACAGTATACTCACTGCACTAACTACAAGACCCTGGATAATTTACACAAAACTAAAAGACTTTATTTTGTTACTTATTGTGAGGGCGGAGCCCTTACATCTATACCATCACATCTACACCATCACATCTACTTTTACGTTGGAAAACAGCAAAACCAAAAAAGAATAGAAGGTATCTACATGGCTCACCCACTCAAGGTTCCTCAGAGCTCATTCATTTCAAACAGCAAAGATGTACATGGAACAATTAGCATTCCTTCTCAGCGTGTCTCTGGAAGACAAGCAGGTTTGCTTTCATGTAATAAGATTTTTTGTTTTTTGTTTTTTTTCAAATAGCATAATAATGCAACAAGGGATTGTACCACAGTGTTTGCATTTCTATACGCATACCAAAACTAATGCGTGTGCTCCATTAAGTCAGCGTGTAAATGTCATTTCCTATACATACAGAGTCCCAAACCATACTCATTTTAAATATTGAGAAATATTTTTAAAAATAACATGTATCAATATTTACTACCTATGGCTACTTTATCATTATAAGGACAATTGACAGCCCACACTCAGCTGAAAGCATGATCTGCTCTCGCGGTATTTTAGGCCTGTGAATCTGAAAGAATTAACATCAACTTCCAGCATCGCTTTGCTCTAAGCAAGCATGCAGAAAGCCACATCATTTGCTGTATTGTCATTTTCTACCAGTTACCTCCCTTCAGCAATATGAAAAAAAATAATAATAATTAATATAACATTGGAAGAAGTTGCTTACCAAGGCAATTTCCTAATGTTTCTGAATACTGCAAATTAAATTAACTTGTTAGCACTTTCACTGTTTCAGTAGACAGATTAAATTCTGAAGGCTTTGTGATAACAGAATAAATACTGTTTTTCTTGTAGAGACTAAAGTAATAAGTATGAAGACAATTAATAACGAAAATTAAAGGCTATCTTTTTCACAGGACTGTTATTCTATTACCTTTGTACTAATTGTACAGCTGGTCATCAAGAAGCCAACCTGCATATGCATATTTTAATTATCTTTTTTAAAGTCATACAAGCTCTTCAACTGGTCACCAAGGCTCCCATTTAAATCAGTCGCAATTCCACCACCGGCCAAAAATTCTCCAACAATGTGTTGCAAAACTTCACTCTTCTCCTCCCCCCTCCCCAGGCACACAGTGAAAAACGGATGCAAAACACTAGAGTAATTTAAAAAAATTAAAAATAAAGGAGAATTCTGATGTATATCCCCAGAATAATCATTGTGCTACGTATAATTACGAGACACTAATGAATACTGGTGTATTTGGTTACTGATGGAGGGTTCAGAAGCTGCCATTGTGACCTTTGCAGCCCACACACCTTGCACCACGTTCCAGCTGACTCAGGTTACTTCATCTCTCTTAGGGCCTGAGATTATGTGCTGGCCACCTGGACAGGCCACCGTCATTAGAAGGTGGCATTTGCACAAATGTCATTATTTCACAGGTTCTGCTTCAAGGTTTAATTGTTTAATCCATGCCACAAGCAACATACAGATAAGGAACCTGCATGTATGTGTGCATGTATTTCTATACGAAATACCACAGTGCAAAGAAGGAAATCACTGGAGAACTGATATTTTCCCATCAAAACATTTCAAAAGATCACATCAAGATGGTATGTCATAAGGAAGCAGCAGGAAAGAGGCCAAAAAACAAGAGTGAGAACATGAAAGCTGGGAATGCACTGGAACCGATGTATTTTCTGAAGCAATGATTTGCACTATAAAAATTTACAGGCAACGAGTATTTTTTTAAAGCTTCCTACCAATCTGTCACAACTGGTTCCTCTCACTAGAAGGCAGCTGCGGCCCTCTGAAGCGTTACTGACTGTGGGATCTCCAATTCCTGATATGCTAGAGCGTTATAAAAAATTCAGTGGCACTTTCTTAAATAACATAAAAGTGTCATTACCTTCTAGGAGCGAGTGAACTGTTTTCTCTCATACTTAAACAACAAAACAAAATCCTGGAAAAGCTTTTTCTCTTAGACAAAAAAAAATGGCTTGCTAGTAATGAATCTTTACAGAGAAAACGCTGCATAATTTCACGTCCAAATCCTGCAACCATATCTGCAGGAAATTTCCACATCTCTGCCAAATCATAATAATAATTAAAAAACCTGTACTAAGACAGATGAGTCATTAAGATAATACCGTGGAACTTGAGATACATATTCCAGTTCAAATGTCTTTTTCTGTCACAAATCAATTGTGTGACTTCAACCCAAACACTGGTTCAATTTCCCATCTGTGAAGAAAATAATTACAGATTCACACTTCACATCTCACGGGGGATTTAAGAGTAATAAGTAGGGAAAAAAAAAATAAAAAGAAAAAAGTAATGTCTATAGACAACTTAGTACTTTTGGATAGTGTAAGCTTCTGGAATGTCATTAAGGTCAGGTGAAAACATTGCTGATACTCTGTCAGCATCATCATTCAGATCATTATAATATATCTCAATAGTGTATTTACTTCTTTAATTATTGTTTTTGTGTAGAATCACAAAACGCCTACAACATACAATGCATTTTTCTAACTTCATGATTTTTCTAATGTCATGATTTTTTGTTGTTGTCATTTTCTACTTACTGCTTGCCTGTTCTCTTATTTGTGTTGCATTTCTTTTCTCTTAGGCTATCCTTGTATCTTAGTATAAAACAAGTATCCTGCACAGGGCAGACCCCTCTGTCAGACAGTGTCTGTAGGAAACACTAACATTTTGTTCCCACACCATGGAGAAGATGCTACACTCTTCAGTCTCAGAGGGTGTGCGTTTACAATATCTAAGCAACACACCCTACCATCCAGCAGAAGTCAAAAAGCTGTACATAAAACTAACCAGACAGTTAACTAGAACAGCTACGCAGGTTTTTAACACAACTGCATGTAAAATATATGGCTGCATCTTCCCTAACCTCACAGTTACAGGCCCTTCCTGAAGCATAAAAATAAACACGCAGTGGTACGGGCATAAATCACGCTACGTATTTTCAGCGCTTACAGGTGCTGTATTTTACATGCCATCCACACAGCCAGAACATTCAATAGTTAAAGTCTAATACAAGCGTGTACTTAACTTTATCAACGTAATGCCATTTACTGTCATGGTAGAAAATGGCCAAATCAACACAATAATGAGAGACAAGCGCGATGAAGCTGCAAAGTTATTTCTCAGGAAAACATGCATACGTAGTGGCAAGGTTTGTTTCTTTTCCCCCCCCCCCCTGTGACTCCAGTCACTTCCAGTCACTTCCCCCCCTCTCCAGTTTCAACAAAGTTGCTCACAAGGTAGAAGACCTGAGGCACTGAATCTCATAACAAGCATTAATGTCTGCAAGATAGAGAATACAGTTCAGTTCCTGCCCCTAACAAGCTGGTAGTTATTCTAAAAATAAACTATGCCTATTAATTTGGCTTGAAGTGTCTATAAGATTTCCTTTCCATGAATACTTTCACTGATACACAAATGCCATTTCACCCAGTGCTTTACCCATTTTAATCAGGCACAGAAAAGCAATTGTATGGCTTTCAGTTCCAACCTTGCCTCAAAGGTCTGTAACACCTGGTAAATACACAGCCTCCTCAAGCTAGGGCATCTCTGGAAGCGCAGCGAAAGCACTAGACGATCCACGTCTTTTCAAAATCTACCATTAAGTTTATTTTCACAAAATACTTTTCTCGGAGACTTGGATTTGTATAATTTGTAACCACAAGTGAAAACCATCCATGGACCTTACGCAACTGTGAGCTTCCAAGGGCTCCAGATGAGCTAACCCAACAAAGCCATCGTCTTGCCCAAGAACCTTCACGGAGGAGTAGGAATTTGACCACATGGAGCAACAGCTTTACACCACTCTTGTAATTTATAAAACAATCCATCTAAAAAACAGAAACATTGCCAAATGGATTTTAAAATTGTTCAATGTTCAGCTACTGACTGCAAAGTTGATTTCAGGCATTAGGCTCGAATCAGAAACTCAACCACAGCTTATGCAACACAACTGACTGTACTCTCATACGCTTGGTCCTGACAATACAAGACTTCACCTTCTCAGCATTTTGTGACCAACAGACTTAAATACCACATGTTCTCTCTCCACATAACCCAGACATGGTACATACCTGCATATTATTTGAGGTCCTCCTGGTATGACTCCATACCCGTCCCCACACTCAGGCCTGCACGAAGGTCTCCAGAAGGTAGGCCTTGCGCAAGCTACTCCAAAAAGTCCTGTCAGGGAGCAAGGCCAGACCACGCTGCTGACTGACAGACAACTTGCCTACTGAACTAAATTCTCCCAACGAGCTGCCTGAGAAAGCTACTGCAAGAATTCAGAATTTATTAGAAAGTGGATCAGCATCCGGTAACACAAGACCCAAGCTTCTGTCTCTAACCGTTCCCAGTAGGATTGGGTAAAGCTTCCATCTTTATCTGCCTCTTTCTAGGAACTAATTTAAAATATATAAATAAACACACACACAGCATCAAACAGGAACATCCTGGCAAACCAGAGACGAGTCTTTATAGAAAGCAAACAAAAACTGAACTAAAAGGAAAACAAGGTGTAAATGGACGGCTGCACAATCTCTTTCCATTTCCCTGCGGCAGAACTACTGAGATTCAGACAGTCTTTGCCAGAGCAGGGGATCTTAATTTGCCTGTACTGTTCCACAGTAAGTATTTTCACTCCTGTGAGACACATGAAACAGCCCAGAGGTTGGAAATGCGTGTTAGGACTCCAGACTGAAACACTGCAGGGACCGCCGCGCTCCAGGCTCCAGCAGGTAAAGGAACCCCGACCCGCAGGACGTATCCCTTGTTTGCATGACACGCTTCCAGCATAGCCCGGACAGCCACAGTACTGCCTGCTCCTGAGACGGCGCTGCCTATTTACGGGACGTTCCTCTCTGCTTGCGATCCTAGGGAACAGTAACTTCAGAGTGAAAAGTCATTATCATGTCTCTGAGAGGACTTTCGAAGGCTAATCCTTCCTCTGAGTTACTCCAGGACTGAGTCAGCCTGTCACATTTCCATTTCTAAGAAAACATTCTTGACATATTTTTTTTTCTTACTGTTCCTGTAATAATACTCTGTTCTGCAGCAGCCTCAGAAATCATGGGCAAAGCAAGCCCCAAGAGATAATCACCAATGCAAAACAAGGTTTATGCATTGTTATTACTTCTAGCTAGATAAATACAAACCTTGCCGTCCTTTATACTAATTGCATTTGTACTACAGAGACACATAAAATGCGGAATTGTAAAGAGCACAAGAACCCCCCTAAATGATTAGGCGCAACGTCTTACTATCTAAGCTTTTCCAGTTCATTAATATTTCACTTTTATATATTCCTCAGCTGCGTTTACAACATGTTCCTTTCTCTCCTTCTTAAGTATGAGCACGGAGAATTGTTTGAAGTAACTAGTAGACCTCGCCTCACATCCCCACCTCCGTGCCCCCTGAGAGTTTAACACTTCAAGGGCAATATATACTAGGTGGAAAAAACGCGTCTGGCATAGAAGAGAATAAGAAGGGGTTTTGAGCCTCCCTCCTGGTTGCGTTCCACTAGAAAGGTGTGCGATAGGAACACAAAGCGATCTACGTTTCTCTAAGCTGAGAAACTTACTGTTGTCACTTTCAAAGGCAAGACGCGCACCAAGCTCTGAGGGGCCCAATTCTCTGTGGAAAAACAGGGCTGCGCACTCCCTAGCAAAAAAGAAACAACTCGCTGCAACTTTCTTTTCCTTGAAGGAAAGTGAAAGGTCCCCTCTTTCAGCCAGGAGGAAAGGCACAAATTATCTAGAGGAGACGTGGGATTTTTTTCCACAAACCTTCCCCGCAATAAGCGGCACCACCGCCATCTGCTCCACCTTTTAAGCCTGCCACGCGTTTCTGGAGAGCCGTCAGCATCCTCCAGCGCCTTTCCCCCAAACCCAACCCCGCGCCGAGGCCCCAGGAGACCCGCAGCAGCACCGCCGCGCCCGCTCACGTTTCTGAGAAGGCTTCTGCCTCTCAGCCCCACGGGTCGCGGGCAGATTCCTCGATACGCAGGGCGGCGCGGCGAGAAGAACGAGGAGAACAACCCCAAGGAAGCATCCAGACAAAAAGCACCGCGTCTCCCCGCTGACCTGCGGGGCTCACACCCCTCTAGAGGCGCAGCCCGGCTCCGCATGGGGGGGCTGCAGCCACCACACGGCAGCCCCGGGGCCAGCCCCCGCGGCCACCTGCGGGCTCCCCCTCCCCGCCACCTCCGCGCAGGTTCCTCGCCCCCCAGCGCCGAGCTGCGGCACCGGCAGCGCCCAGCCAAGGGCGCAGGGCGGCCGGGAGCCGCCGCCCCGCCAAGCGCTGAGGCGAGGCGAGGCCGGGCCGCCGCGGGGCGCCACCCTCGGCATCCCCTCAGCACCTGGCGCCCCCCGCCAACCGCCGCCAACCGCCCCCGGTGCCCCGCAGGGACCGCGCTACCTGGCCGGGCTCCTCCGGCGGGGGCTGGGGACCCCTGCGGCGGCCGCCGTCGCCACCTCCCCGCCCGCCTTGCCGCTGGCTCTCCGGGCGGCCGATGCGGCCGGGGCCGCTCGCCCCAGGCGGTGCCGGGCTGTCCGTCGGTCGCTCGGTCGGTGTCAGTCGGTCATGCCGCGGCCGTGTGGGCTGTGTGTGTGTGCGCGGCGGGCGGGTCGGCGGCGTGCGGGGACACAGAGAGGGAGGCAGCGGGCGGGGGCGGGCCGGGGCGGCGCTTCCGCGTGTGTGTCGGGGCGGGGGGGGCTGCGATCGCGTGGGGGGCTGCGAGAGGCAAGGCTGAACACGCGTGTGCGTGGACGTGTGTGTGTGTGTGTGTGTGTGTGTGTGTGCGTGGCCGTGGCCGTGTGTGTGTGTGTGTGTGGCCGTGTGTGTGTGTCCCTGCGTGGCGGCCTCCGCGGCCGGCAGCGGTAGGCGCAGCGGTGTGGGGGTGTGTGTGTGGGGGGGTGAAAGTCCGGGTCTGCCGGGCAGGAATTCAGCTCTGCCCCGGTGTGTTTACACTCACCATCTGCTCAAGGATTTTGTGTTCGTTTGTTTATTAATTTATTTCTCCGTTCATTTTATTTTCCTCTCCCGTGCGCTAGGGGAACCGGCTGATTTCACTTCCTCGTCCCCTTTTCTGACAACGCGCTTGGTCATTATTTTTTTTTTTCTTGTGAGCCTGTCACCGTCCAGGCGTGTCGCCGGACGTAAAACAGGACCGTGTACAGCACACGGAACCAGAGGCAAGGTCTCACCCACATCGGTGTGAAAACGGAAATGATCCACCTGGAATATCGGCCAGGGCAGCAGGCAGTTACATGGCATTTGCTGTAAGGAATGAGGTTCCCTACGCAATTCAGAAAGGAAGGGTAAAACAGAGGAATAACCACGCTCTACGCACCTAATATTGAAGGGGTAATGTTTTCATACTACGTTCTTGCTTGCCAATTTATGCAGCACCATCCCCACGTCCCTTATCAAAGCACGGTATCTTGCCTCAGCAAGGACCTCCCTGGAGTAAAACGAGTGACAATTCCCGGGGATGGCAGACTGCAGGTAGGCACCACCTCACCTCATCTCACAAAAGCTAACATGAAACTCTGCAACAGAGTATCTATCACACTGCCTTTGCAACCCAACGAGCAAAACCACTTCATTTTGTAAGCATCATTCCTCGTCCTGAAACTGAAGAACTCAAAGAAATGTTAAGTACTAGTATTATACAGTGAAGTGTAGATCAAAATTAAGTCAATGAGAGTTTTGAAGAATTCTGAGTAAAACACATTACCGTAAAATGCAGGCAGCTACAACTTAACAGCAACAATGAGGCCAATTTCTGCTGAAATTCTGAAAATACTTCTGAGGAAATAAAGAGGGAGTTATGTCTGTGTCAGATTTCATATGAAACTGACAGGAATCTGGAGGGTTTTACATACGTCTTTACAAAATCTAAATTTTCAAACAAGGCCATCCAACATACACAATTATCTTTAGATATCATTGTCAGTCAGTCAAACAAGTTCACCACTATGCCGTATGAAATGTAATGACCAAACCAAAAGGTGTTTGTTTCTGTTTCTGCTTGGGCTTGGGGCAGAGTGGCTGGAAAGCTGTGCAGAGAAAAAGGACCTGGGGGTGTTGGTCGATGCTCACCTGAACACAGCCAGAAGTGTGCCCAGGTGGCCAAGAAGGCCAACGGCATCCTGGCCTGTGTCAGGAGTGGTGCAGCCAGCAGGAGCAGGGAGGTGATCGTCCCCCTGTGCTCTGCTCTGCTGAGGCCACACCTCGAGCACTGCGTTCAGCTTCGGGCCCCTCACTACCAGAAGGACATCGAGGCCCTGGAGCGTGCCCAGAGCAGGGCTACGAAGCTGGTGAGGGGCCTGGAGCACAAGGCCTGTGAGGAGCAGCTGAGGGAGCTGGGGGGGTTTGGTCTGGAGAAGAGGAGGCTCAGGGGAGACCTCACTGCTCTCTGCAACTGCCTGAAAGGAAGGTGTGGGGAGATGGGGGTCGGCCTCTTCTCACAGATAACTAGTGATAGGACTAGAGGGAATGGCCTCAAGTTGTGACAAGAGAGGTTTAGGTTGGAAACGAGGAGACATTTCTTCTCAGAAAGAACAGTCAGGCATTGGGATGGGTTGCCCAGGGAGGTGGTGGAGTCCCTGTCCCTGGGGGTGTTTAAGGAAAGGTTGGACATGGTGCTTAGGGACAGGGTTTAGTGAGTGACACTGATGGTAGGGTGATGGTTGGACCAGATGATCTTGGAGGTATTTTCTGTGATTCTATGATTTTTGGCCAGATAGTAACAGATAAAATGTTCTACAGTCACAGAGAAACAGTTGGAGTATGTTGAACACAATGGTCTCATAATGATGCTAGATAGACAGATTTTTAGTAACTTGTCATCCACATTTTAAAATGTTCAAAAGTCTCATGGGACACCACCTCAAGAGTAGATATTCATTATTCAAAGTGCCTATATTTGCAATGTGGGAATTTCAAACAAGAAGACATGGTGGCAAAATAGCTTTACTGAGTGCCAGTTCAAAACCCATCCAAGCACTGAAGCATGTATGCAGCTCTATGTGCATGAGTTGTCTCAATGAAGACTAGGATTTTTTGCCATAATTAAAATTACGTGTCTGCTTAGCCACTTTATTAAGTTTAGACAGCCTTGAAGTTAAATACAGATTAATCTGTGATTTGCTGAATCAGGGTTCTCCCAAGAGCCTTGCGTGGTTTCTGAACTCCATCTCTCACCCTTCTTCCTCCTGCCTGTGTTCAGGAGAAGATTCTCGCAGCCTCCTAATGGTTAACTCTGACTCTCTGGCACGTTTCTCTAAGCTCTCCTGCCTGCTGTTGCCCTGAAAGGTTAGCCCCTGTGATTACCTGGCACTTCCAGACACACTCAACTGATGCTTCCAGTGAAGTCAGAAAGGCTTTGATCAGCCCAGTGACACAGGCAGAAGAACAGCCAGCAGGTAGAGATTGTACGGAATAATGGCAGCTTTTCAAAAACTACATTTCATTCCAGTTGGGGGGGGGGGGGAGAGATGGACGGATGGACAAAACATTGTAATTATTTTAAGCATCAAGCAGTACCTGTTTTGAAGTGGCTTTGCTAACGGAGACCTCAGCAGATAGCTATGGGAGCTACAGGAGGAGGGAAATTTATGGCCACCACACCCAAGACCTTCCCAAGCATAAGTAACCTGATTTTGTCTCCCACCCATTTCCTGCAAGTGTGGCCCCAGTGACTTTTGCAGAAATCCTCTCTGTATGACAGGCATTACACCAAAATAATCATCGGGCTTTGCTAACACAGTGAAGTCTTATCAGAAAATTCCAGGTTTGCAGAGATGTGGATTCATCAGGAAGAATGCATTCTTCTTTCTGGGGTATAAATGTCCTGAAAATTACTACAGCAGACATGTCTGATCCCCTGGCACTGCCTATCAGCTATTTCTATTCCCTCTCAGTTTGAGTTCATTCCTTGTTTCCTGACTAATCATTTCACATGGTCCCCCGTGCTTGATGCTGCCGCCTACCTAATAAAAAAGAGGACTGTATTTTTTACCACACTTTTTTCACGTTTTCTCCACCTCAGTGTGGATTCATCTCAGGGTAGGCATGGAGGGAGCTGAGGCACGTGAGATCAAATCAGTTTCGACAGCCACGTCCCTCAGGGTTCAGTGTGCATCCCTGTGTAACCTTCTTTAAGACCGTAAGATCTCTGGATACAAGCCTTCAGTGCAGAGACGTGCTGGTCTGCCTTATTCAGCAGACAGGACAGTTGGTGATTCTCTGCACGAGTGACCCTAACTGCGGAGATTTAGGGGCTGGACGTAGCTATAAAACAAAATACTTGGCGGGAGGAGGGCAGGTAAAACACTGGAGGGGGGCGTGTAAAACAGATTCATCTCTGTTTCGGATGAGCCTTTAATGAATCTTAAAGGAACCGGTTCTGTGAGAGCAACTCTGCTTGCCAAGCTGTGACTCACAGCCACATGCTGGCAGAGTAAACTAACCTCAGCACTTGGATACTCTGGGGCATCTTGGGAGGGGATGCAAAGCTGCACTGACTTCGCTGAAGGTTTTTCTCGAGCAATACTGTTTGAGCCAGGATGGCACTGGGAGTGTTGCTGCTCCGCAGTAACCATGAAGCAGTCTGGTCAAGTCCCAGTTTACCATCACAGGACAGAGCAAAGGAGGCCTCCTGTACCAAATTGCTTCCACTGTCTTTTCAGGAAGCATCTGTTCAGTGGAGCGGTGCCGTACTGATCCATATGTATTGCTTTTGTGTTGCGTGTGATCATATCCACTTACACCTTTGGAGCCAGGATCAACCGAGTGACCTGTTTGCTGTGCAGTGCCACGTATGTGCAATGTACTGGATAAATGCTGCCGCTGCCCCTGGTCAGTTTGTTAAATGTGATGGATTTCATCACACTAACATTAGAATCTCAAAGGAGATCAAAGTGCACTTTAGTTAATAAAAAATAATGGTGGTCTGAAGCAGTTTTTAAATTAATGTTCATGGGTTTTGTCCCCTGCTTTTAAATTTCTTGTAAATTGATTTATAGTCTCTGTCATTGGACTCTCACAGTGTCAGTGGCACAAACGACGTCACTTTTTTGGAAGATGATCACCGTCGCTACTAGGGTCAGGAAGAGCAATGACAATTATAAGTGTAGAATTTCTACTCACTCAGAAAGAGGAATGCTCATTACAGTCTCAAAATTTACCTTGTTAGATTGAATGAAGCACTTTTTTCTTTTTACTATCTCACCAGTGAGGTATCTGGAGTAGAGTAGAGTAGGGTAGGGTAGGGTAGAGTAGAGTAGAATGGGATGGAATGGAATAGAACAGAATAGCATAGAGTAGAAGAATAGAATAGAATAGAATAGAATAGAATAGAATAGAATAGAATAG